>JAJLRJ010000013.1:19273930-19463930 GCA_024195265.1 Dendrophyllia cribrosa | reverse complement strand
CATTCTAGTTTTCGATTGTTAGTGCTGGCGCGTCGGAAAAAAGAGCGATAGTTCTATAGACATTTGAATCCGTGTTCTAAAAAAGGGAAACAAAAACAGACACGAATCTTATTACTTCAATCGTAGCGTTCCTTTATTTGACAGTGTGAAGAGATTAAAGAATTAGGGAGCTTTTAAAAGGGTAGTCCTGCACTTGTCCAAACGATGTCTGTGATTCGCTAAGAAAACAATAGATTTGTCCGCTGGGATAGGGATTAGGGATAGGGGCATTGTTCAAGTGATATATCAATTGTATCGTTCGCCAATCACAGACATGGTTTGGACAGCTATGACCCCGCTCTTTTAAAGCAGCCACGAGGGCGACGTCAGTAAGAACAGCATAAAACAAAAGGTTTAATGAGCGAAAACATGCCTCTGCACGTGCGTTTTATATTTTGGTACATTTATTTGTCGTTCCCTGCAAAACAACAACGTCAAATGATCATAATGATAGGTTTTGTGGAGAACGTGAACATACGACGGTTATTTTTCCTTTCTCTATTTGAACTTGAAAGCCGTCCAACAAATTAAGCTCCTCCTTTATCCATAAAAATGCCATACTACATTGCGGTCTTGGCTTTAAGCTTTTTCATCTGACAACGTTAAAGTGCCCCTATGATCAAATTTTTGATTTTCATGTTTTTACATTTTCGTGTACAATTAGACTTTCTTACTCATCTTGCCAAATTTCAATTCATTACGCACATCAGAAGTCATTTTATTTTAACATTTATTTCCGAGAATTGTTCCAAGGCTTGGTTGCGAATGGGAGAAAGTGACGTCAAAGACTCAAACATACATCACGGGTTGAAATAATAATAACAATCAGCATAGAAAATTGCACGAAGAACAAGTCCAAAGTTTTTGTTGCTTTTCGCGTGATTTTCAATACTTATTGTTATTATAATTTCAACCGTGAGGTATGTTTGAGTCTTTGACGTCACTTTCTCCCATTCGCAACCAAGCCTTGGAACAAGGTTGATTAATGGCGGCCGTTAATTCTCGGAAATAAATGTTAAAATAAAATGACTTCTGATGTTCGTAATGAATTGAAATTTGGCAAGATGAGTAAGAAAGTCTAATTGTACACGAAAATGTAAAAAAATCAAAATAAAAAATTTGATCACAGAGGCAATTTTATTAAAATAGCTGTATGTAGAGACTACAAAGAGCTACTACGGAATATTTTGTTTTATCAACAGATAGGTTTAGCCGTTGGAGACATTGACAAGATTCAGCAAAAGTCTGTCATGGCTCGTTACGTCATGCAGGTATAATTTTATTTTGCAGATATCAATTGTTGGTTTCACCTAATAAGTTTAAAAATTGCTTATTAATATTATTATTATCATCATCATCATAACTCCGCAAGATGGCGGAACAACCTCCAAGATTCATTTGGTTCCCGATACATGTGTACCACAGGGTACCCATAAAACTTGAGATTCTCAAGTAACACTTCAGAAAATTTGGGTTCACACCTGATTAGAAAGTGAATTACTTTAAACATAAGCTGTTAATCGTCTTTCAGTTAGCTTCTGTTTTCTTATTGGTCAAGTGCCTTTTTAAGTGTGGTGAAGATCATACTTGGCCTCGTACTTCAGCTCCATTGAAATAGACATGTTTCCATGGTCACAAAGTGGGATTGAATTAGGGACTGTGCAATAATTATCAGGAGGGGGGTTGGAAAATGGGCTTCAAGTACGAAAATATTAGGTAATACCCCCCCCCCCCCCCCCTTCTATAGGACTGAATTTAGTTATTGCCCCCCTCCCCTCTCTGATCAGTCAGAAATTTTGTATACCCCCCTCCCCCCCCCCCCTTCACACTCCTTTTATATACAAATAACCAGCATTTTCTTAATATACACCCACCTGTTATTGCTACGACGTAATGTTTGTTCCAGACGTGGAAATACAGCAATACTACATGTTTACTTGTTGGACATCCGTATCTGGAACAAACATGACCTCGAAGCAGTGTTCAACAAAGCCATCCGATTCCACTTCTGAATCACTTCATTGCGAATCCGAGTTGCTTGTACTGGAACTCATTTCCTCGTTACCGTTCTCTTGGGTTTCTCGTGGGATGCAAGAATGATCACCACGAGCGTACTGGAGAACTCGTGCAACCAGTGCCACTTTACCTCCACTGATCTTATGACCATGCTGGTTGAGGTACATCTTCAATCTGTTGCAATACGATTATCTACATTGTAGCGAAATTATGATTTTGGTGCAATTTTGTCTGCACTGGTTCAAATTTATTTTAAACCAGTGCAAAATATTTGAACTGGAGCAAAGTATTTTCACCACGGCAAAATATTTGCACTGGTGTATAACTATATTCTACTGTTCAAATTTTGTTGACAATAGCCCAATTTCGATATATTGAAATTCAACTTGAAGCAAAAGACAACACTACGAGGCTTAAGGGAAAAAAACATATAAATCCTTATTATCATTCCCCTAAGCCTCGCAGTGATGTCTTTTGTTTCAAGTTGAATTTTAATATATCGAAATTGGGCTATTCAAATTTAAAAAGCCAGAAACGCTTTATCACAATATTCGTCTCTCTATTATAGAGATAGAGAAGAATAGTTAATCGTATTGCAACAGATTGAAATTGCAGTTCAGCCACAGAACAGATCATGTCTTTCAGTGAGAACTTGAAATAAAATGTAAAGCCCCCCCTCCTCCTGAGTGACTTATTTTACTTTGAGCCCCCCCTATCCTTGCTTTTATTTTACTTCATGACCCCCCCCCCCCCCCCTCTGGTTTTCCACCCCCCCCCCCCCCCCCCCTCCTGATAATTATTGCACAGTCCCTAAGGTATATGTTGTGGTGCAATTTTGTCCTTGGTGCAAATTTTATTTTCCTTTGTTTAAAACTCATTATCATACATTACCATACTCCAAAACAAAGGAAAATAAAATTTGCATCAATGATAAAATTGCACCACAACATATACCATTGCACTTTAGCTCTGAATGTAGTCTTACTTCAAGACATAATTTTATGTTGCTCCGTAACAGCACTCAAAACCTCCTCTTGAGTGACTTATTTTACTTTGAGCCCCCCTATCCTTGCTTTGATTTTACTTTATGCCAACCCCCCCTCCCCGATAATTATTGCACAGTCCCTTATTTGCATTTTACCTGTTCACATACAAGGTAGTGCATTTAGGATGTACTTAGAAGTCCTACTTCGAAACCACCAATTATGTCATTATGTCATGTATAGATTATAGGTTGGATCTCACATCCCCATGACAAATGTCGGATCTTTGACTCCTGATAGAATTTTCATCCATAGACTTAGAGCTTTGATGATCCAGTGCTTTAGCCTTTTCCGGGCGTTCAAATAGTGGAGAGGGTGCGATGGAGCGGCGTGAAGGAACATTGCGATACGAGCAAAAATAAAGGTCTGGAGATTGGGGAAGAGAGGGCGCCCTCTCTCCCCAGTCTCCCCACGTTTTTCCTGCTCGTTCGCGCGCCGGTTCTTAGCTGCTTCCCGGCCCCATTAGGGACTTTAAGATTCGCGACTACCGACGGTTGGACGCGCGTAGCCCGATGTCTGGGGGACTGGATCGACTACGTGAATCTGCTCGACTACGTACCGTCCTAGAGCCGACACCGCGGCAGAACGCACTGCGCATGAGTAGAAAACTGAGCATCCGGTGAATTACGCATTTCCGGTGACATACTGTAATCCCATGTAAATGTTGTAGTTAATGTTTTTATCTCGGGTAATTTTTATTTTTCCATTGTTTTTGGGTATGGTAATATATGCTCATGAATTTGAAACAAAGGAAAAACAAAAATTACCTGAAATAAAAAATGAACTACAACATAAACAACATAAAACTCCCGTACCGCGAAGTTTGAAAACAAAAAGTAAGAGTTATAAAACAAAGGTAGAGAAAAAGTTTGTTTCGTTGAAAAGTTTTTTCATCGTTCAAGTTTCAAGCGTTTGCACCAAGGGGTTTGGTGTTTGCACCAACAATGAAATATGAACAAATAATTTTTGCATTGCATTTTTTCACAAAAAACAAGTCTTCACTCCATCTCGAAATGTATTCATGCAAGAACCGATCGTGTACGTAGCATAATTTTCTTCGGTTTTGGTCCTTTCATCATTGCATCTAGAAAATCTAGGTCTGTTGGTTCATGCAGAAGTGTTGTGTTTAACGGACCGGAAGTGCTTGAAGTTTACGCATGCGCAAACGTTCTGCCGCGGTGCCCCTAGAGCCACGACGGTGGCTCAGGGGATAACCCTTTGTCTCATCCCAGTCCCAAAAGCCTCCCGTCTAACCGTCGGTAGTCCGTGGTCGCCAATCTTAAAGTCCCTATTATCTAACGCCCGGTACCACGGGAAACCCAAACTATAGTAAAATAATTAATATGCAAACATTACGCTTGGTTGTCCTGTGCTGGGACAGGCCACCAGTGCATTAATGTCCCTGGCTCAAACCCTGGTCGGTGCTATAACGCTTTTCTTCTTTTTTTTTTTCTATTTTTTTTCAAAAGTGATTACATTTGTTTGTTTATTCAAGGTTGAGTTGTTGCTTGAGATTGAAGAATCACTTCCTCAGTGGATTTTAAGGAGAGTCCAAGTCGATAAACATGAAGAGTTTCCAAACAGGAGTTCCAAGCTACAAAATAGGGTAATTTTACCTTCAAGACCACCACATTGGTAAACAAATCCTCCAAACTAGCCAGAACACAAAGAAAACAGAACACCTTAAAGTTACGATTATTCATTTACTCATATTTTTATTTATTTATCTCCCAGATTTATGAGAAGGTCATTGGTTTTGGAAAAGCAGAAAGTGGTACAGGAGACGATGATGGCGTGCCTCCAGCCATGGCACAGATAATCGACAAGATCTTGGAGCAAGACAAAAAGTATAGTATTTCCCCATTTTATTATTCGACTATGGCGTTTACCTTATAAGGAAACAAGAACACGCAAAATATCCAAGCGTGTTACACAGTACGGTAGATTGTCGTATAACGCCTTAGTGTCAAAGACAGAGAGGCTATAATGGGAAGGAATTTTAGACAAATAATAAATACACCTTATGTAATGTTTTAACGTAAAATACGTTCGGACATGTTACAATCCCAACGCATTTTGTAATATTTCCTCTATTTATTATTTGACTATGACATAAGGGCAAGAGAACGCGTAAAATATGCGCGGGCATTACGCTGTTGTTAACCGGTTTGTCAGGTTAAGAACAGAGCGAAGTTAAATTGTAAGTGCGCGCGCTCAGGGCGAAAACTAAATACACGTGTACGTAAACCTCAAGGTTCGATGTTTGATTCTAGCAGGGAAAAAGAAATGTTCTCTAGGATATATGAACGAAGGTGAATAATAAATCATTTTTCATTTTTTAATACAGAATTGATGATATTCACGAGATGTTAAAAGAGCAATCCAAGCTCCTGAAAGCCATTGGGCATCGGCAGGGTATGGACGATGCTGGCGGCCCGGGACTGAATAGAAAAAGCATCTTTGGATGGTTCTCGAGGAAGTAGTAAGGATCGTCAGAAGGCGGTCCCGTTAGGTGTTCACGGGACGGATTAAGGGGACGTCCGAAAGCAGCTTGTATAGTTCTTGACTCTTTCACTGGGATTATAAAATTTAAATAAGAAAGGAAAAACGATATGAATTCCGGTAGTTGTATTGTAAAATGACGCCATCGTGAAAATCACCTATTGGATAGTCATATTTAAGAGTTCATCCACAGACACAAAAGTAAGAACCACCTTAGTCAGCATAATAAACAGCACCTCGTGAAAGTACTGCTCAATAGCTTTCATCTGAATGGTCACACTTTAGGATTTCATCCACAGACTCAAAAGTTAGAACCACCTTATACAGCATAATAAACAATACCACAGGAAAGTACTGCTCAGTAGCTTTCATTTGAATGGTCACACTTTAGGATTTCAACCATAGGCTCAAAAGTTAGAACCACCTTGTACAGCATAATAAATAGCACCACGGAAAAGTACTGCTCAGTCGCTTTCATTTGAATGGTCACACTTTAGGATTTCATCCACACTCAAAAGTTAGAACCACCTTGTTACAGCATAATAAACAGTACCACAGAAAATGGCGCTTATTTCAGCGAATTTGGCAGTACTCTTATCCAATCCATGGTATCAATAGTGTAAACCAGGTATGAACCATACGTAGCTCGCTCTATTCTGGGTTTCATTTACATTTCTTGATAAGTTTCTCTGCGTCATTATATTGCCAATTTGCCATTTTACACTGAATGAAATAGTAAAAGGTATAAAATTAAAAGCCTTGCTATATATTGAAAGCTTTGCTACATATCTGCTGAAATAAGCGAAGAAAGAATATACCTTATAACCTCTTTTTTTTGCTTTAATAAAATAGTAGAATAAAATAAAAACAGATTGAAGAATAAACGTTGTTGTCTTTTGCCCACACTGCGCCAATCTTCTTTCCTTCTCTTCTCTTCTCTTTTCTTCTCTTTTCTTCTCTTCTCTTCTCTTCTCTTCTCTTCTCTTCTCTTCTCTTCTCTTCTCTTCTCTTCTCTTCTCTTCTCTTCTCTTCTCTTCTCTTCTCTTCTCTTCTCTTCTCTTCTCTTCTCTTCTCTTCTCTTCTCTTCTCTTCTCTTCTCTTCTCTTCTCTTCTCTTCTCTTCTCTTCTCTTCTCTTCTCTTCTCTTCTCTTCTCTTCTCTTCTCTTCTCTTCTCTTCTCTTCTCTTCTCTTCTCTTCTCTTCTCTTCTCTTCTCTTCTCTTCTCTTCCTTTCCCTTCTCTTCACTTCTCCTTTCTTCTCTTCTTTTCTCTTCTTTTCCCATCTTTTCACTTTTCTTCTCTTCTCTTCTCTTTCTATCTTTTCCCTTCTATTCATTTCTCTTTTCTTCTCTTTTCTTCTCTTCTCTTCTCTTCTCTTCTCTTCTCTTCTCTTCTCTTCTCTTCTCTTCCCTTCCTCTCTTCTCTCCTTTACTCATCTTCTCTTCCTTTGTACTCTCTTCCCTCTTCGTTTGTTTTCTTCCTCTTCTCCTTCCTTTTCGCTATTTTCTTTTCTACTTCTAACCTGAATAATCCAGAAGCCCCCCCCCCCCCCCCACCCAATGTAACTTTGAAACCGTTTACGCTATGGCCACCAAATTAACACAGGATAATGTTGTCATGAATTCTAGTAACTACAGATACTTTGGTATCATAATGACGTAACGTGACGTCATTATGACGTCATGTAGTCGATTTTATTGGCTAAAACAGTCTTTCATCAATATTTTCATCAATTTTGAACATATAACAACAAGACTGTAACAGCTACCTATTTGATAAAAGTGTTATGTTTACTAACACTGTTGGTGTCGTTAACAATAACAGTGACGTCATTATGACGTCATATACAATGAAATAACCGACTGAAACGTTCTATAAGGCATATCTCTGAAACAAACGGTAGCGTTCATACCAAACTTTCGCATATTCATGCAAGAGTAAAGGTTAATGAATTCGTACCCTTTGTTGCTATGGTAACAGCATATGACGTCATATAAGTGATGTGTAATGATGTGCTGATAATCTCCCACAATGCAACTGTTCTCTAAAATTTACTGAATACTGTACCTAATCAATTCAAAAAAGCTTTCTCAAGGGAAAAGGACATTTTTGACAATAAATGTTTAGAGATAATGGAATTACACAGACAGGTAAATACTAGAAATAAATTTCCCTTTTTATTGTTCGCTATTTTGGATCCGCCATCTTGGATCCGCCATCTTGAATAAGTCCAAACGTGTTTATTTCGGTAAAAAACACCGAAAAGTAAAGCAAATGGACTGCTAAAGCTTAGTTTATTGTGAGCAAATGTTTTACAATCCAAAATATGAACCAATGATGAAATTATAGAGAGAAACGACCTTTAGTAAAACTGCGATCCGCCATCCTGGATTTTGACATTTCATATTCCACATTTTCCTAAAATTACCGTTAATAAACCTTAATTAATAAACAATTATACATAATTTGATCAATTATCGCTAAATTAAGTGGGCAATATTAATTCAATAAAAAAAATGCTCATTTTGTAAAACATAGGTGTCAAAAAGCGGTTGTTATGGAAACGTCAATGTTGGTGAAGAAAGGACGCTAACGTGAAAATATTTCCAGATAAATTTTAGGAAAAGTCACCAAATTTGGTGGTCATTGCGTCGACCGTTTTGAAACGACACAACTTCAAAGTTCGAGCGGGCTCCAAAAGCCCCCGTCCACGGCCTGGATAGGGTTGAGTAAGGGAACAGTTAAAATAAGAGGCGCCTTTCTTGGCCTTGTATGTGTAAAATAAATATGAAATTTGATGAATTTTGTTCGGCCGACGAACGTTGTTATGTTTGATCCGTTAAATTAGTCATAAGGTCACCACTGAAGTTCAAATGCTCATCTCTTTTGACAGCATGCATGTCAGCCACACTGACATTAGTATGAACAGACCAATGACAACAGAGCGAAGGTGTGCCAAGCGTGAGTAATAAATATTTTGAATTTTGGTGACCCATGTATCGGCTCATAACTTTTGTCCATGATTTAATTAGTTATCTTCGCCACTGATGTTCATTGCTTATCTCTTGAAAAAAACAACTTCTTACGCCGATCATAAAAGAAAGCGCAGGACGTTAAAGAAGCGCGCCACGTTCAGTTTCTTATGACAAGTTGTCAAAACGAACAAGGATATTGGTACTAATTCACAACGACAAGAAAACGTGACCAATGGTTTAAATTAGCCTTCTCACTTTTTCACTGTATATTTAAAATATGATTTAAGTTATCGTGACGTCTGTATCGTCTTACAACTGGATTAACGTGTGAGCTTTTGCCGTATGTTCACCGCAGAGGTTCAACGCTTATCTCTTCAGACAAAATCTTCAAACCACAAGTAATTACCCACTGTAAAAATTACTGTGAACAAGCCAATCACAAAAGAGAGGGCAGGAGTACGTGCAAAGATTTTATTACCTCTTGCAAAAACGAGCACGAGCATTGGTGATAATTAACATCAAAAAGAAAACTATGGCTTGGTACTCTTTTAAAAAAAATAGCCTTTACACTTCACTGTAGACAATAAAAAAATAAATATTTTAAATTACGGGGGCCCCTGTATCGGCTCATAACCAGTTTATCTGTTAGCTTTTGTATATGTTCAACACTGATGCCTCTCAGACCACAAGTGATGCTAGCAACGGTAACGTACATTACTTTGAACGAATCAATCACAAAAGAGAAGGCACGAGGGTACCGGCTTTATAAACCCAGAAAAAGCTTTTCGAGTATTCTCCCAACATCCTAAGTGGGTTTATAACACCGGTAAACTCATAGAAAATGAGTTCTATTGCTTTAATGGAATAAATATGAAAAGCGTTTGTAAAGAGAGAACTTTGTTATAACTTTGTGCCGATCAAGTAGGTTATTCTCATTACTTTCATCAGATGACGCCGAAAACCAATCAAAGCGGCTGAAAGAATAAATGAACTTGACTCACTGCCACTGACAAAGCACTGACAAATTCACGATTCAACGAAAGTGAGGAAAAGATTTAGCGCTTTGAAATTCATCAGTTGAAATTTATCAGCTGAAAGAAGAAAATATATTCAATAATCCAAAGGTACTTTGAAGATGAAATCCAGAAAATTGTGTCCGGAATAATCCGTCGCCGCAAACGTGAATGTGAAAGCCTACAAACTTTATTGTGGATTCAAAGATTGTCTTCTTGGACCTTCTTGTCGATGATATTTCAATTAGTATAAAGGTTAATTCCAGAAAATCAGCTTCTGAAACTTTTTTCGACTTTATTTACTTACTTAGTTTGAAGTGTACAGTGATCCCGTACTACTCCACAATATCAGCGCTGAATGAAAATTAAGCCAGTTAATGTTTTTAAGCCGACAGTGCTGAAAGTTTGATGGGTTTGATGAAACAGAATCGTTTGATCATTTCATGCAAATAATTTGTTTAAACCTAAACCTAATTACTCATGCGCAAAGCGCAATGAGTTAAAAGATGCCCTTCGTTTTTCTTTTTTCTTTTTCTTATTTTTTGTGTCACGATTTTGCATGCAAATTTGAAATTGTGCACTTCCGGTTCATAGCTTTGCCATCTTCACTTCCTGTTTAGTGACTTCCGGCTACTCTCACTTCCGGTAAAACAGCGTTACTGAAGTGTCACGACAGCGTCTCCTACAACCCCACTTACATTACTAATGTTCACGTTTGGTATATATAAGACTTAGAAGAATCACTGGCTTCATTGTGGTACAGCTTACA
This sequence comes from Dendrophyllia cribrosa, assembly GCA_024195265.1. Classification (NCBI taxonomy): domain Eukaryota; kingdom Metazoa; phylum Cnidaria; class Anthozoa; order Scleractinia; family Dendrophylliidae; genus Dendrophyllia; species Dendrophyllia cribrosa. The sequence continues at coordinate 19,453,575 of JAJLRJ010000013.1, read as the reverse complement.
TTTACAAAACATTCAGTTGTAAACAACGTGGTTTGCAGGAACGATGATTGAATGGAAGGAGTAACTATTCTCCATGTCAGACATCTTCTTGTCATGTTTAAAATATATCACAAAACTTTCTTACGCATGCGCATGAATATAGGCTGCTTGAAGCCTCTTGTTTTTGTTAGTTTCGTTCAAGCCTGGATTTTTTTCAGGTTTATTTTTTAACTGCTTAAGGTGGCTCGACTGGGTTTTTTGGCGACATAACACCCCAACTTTGAACGGCTGATACTTCACTGTCCGAGCTCGGTCAGGCAAGCTGCTTCACACATAAACTAGAGATGAAATGAACTTTCCAAAAAAGTAGATTTGATTGACATCAGTGTTACCATAACAACGATCTGATGACGTCATGATCTTTGCATATTGGTAATTTTCTTAACATCTAGACCTAAACTTTTAAAACGACTGTATGCCTTTTATAGTCTACTTGTTAGATGTATGTCTTCAAGACTGCAAAGTTTGAGAAAATTCTATGAGAGCGTTTTCAAATAAAATTGGGCTGAATATTTTCAATCAACAATTTAAAAATTCGCATTGCTTTCTGCTATTTCGTCGATGCCAGCGTTTTCCTGACAAATTGAAACAAAATTTTTTACCATATATTATTCATGTGCTATAAAAGTACATTCCTTGAAGGTTTCATCCTGTTTGCTTCACTAGATTTCAGTTGATGTGATCAGAAGCAATGTCTTTAATATCCTCAATCTACTCACAGAAGTAACACTTTTGTTAGGGAAGCGTTTATTTAAAAACTAGTCGATGAATTTTTTTTTAAATCTTTTGATCTAAAGTTGTACATGTAATGCACTATCTCTACAAATTTCAAGTGCATTGAATCATTTTAAGGGCGCGAAATAAAATTAAAAGTATAGTGGACTTTTGCATTCGTCTTCCAAAGTTTTATTGCCGTATTATTTGTTGACAGCTGGTTTATTTCAGGACTTTCTCTTTTGTCTACATTCTACATATTTGTGCGCTTTTGAAACAACACGTTTGCCATGCCTGCATGCTCTAAAGCGATCGTGAAAATTCTTTTCATAGTACAATGACTACAATGGTAATTAACATCAGGCTGCGGTCATGCACATGTAACACGTTTAAAATGTATTCAAAAGTGCACAAATATGTAGAATGTAGACCAAAGAGAAAGTCCTGAAATAAACCAGCTGTCAACAAATAATACGGCAATGAAACTTTGGAAGACGAATGCAAACGTCCCCTATACTTTTTGTGGCTGGCCTCCCGTAGTACATACAACAAGAGGAGTTGCTAACAATCAACAAGAACGTCCCAAACGTAGTTTATTCACAGGTCCTCGGTACAGCACATTCTTTTTACTCCTTAGTTCTTGGATCCTGAGTCCCGAGATAACAATCTGATATGACAAATACATGATAGGCTAAACATGCGATTCGCAAGTACTAAACTGCAAAATATCGTGTGAAATACTCTCAAGGGGTTTTCCGTAAAATGTTCCTTGAACAGTTCTTACCGTTTAGGCCGTATAATGTCCGATGGATGGCGATAACTATCCAAAACTTGAACTACACGAGAAAGGGCTAACATGGCGGCCACTTACTAAAATCTGGCGCGGCTGCTAAGCTTTTACAACATACCGCTGACTGCACAGCGCTGCAGTCACATGGCTCCCCTAATTGTTGCCTAACAATTACTTAACTTAATGTCCATACTAGACAGTTAAACAAAACAAATGTTCATAAAGGCGGTCACTTGTGTCTTCTACACCTGTCGGGGCGACTTCACTGAGTAGTTGGCTCCTCGTTGGGGAATTCCTCGGTCTCCCTGCTGCTATCACCAACATCCCCTTCATCTACAGAGGGTACCAGCAAGACTAATTTGTGGATTGGTCTGTCCAGGAACGTAGGTGGCTTTCGGCGTCTGCCTTGGTTGTCAAGCTCTCCATCAGCTTTCACAATTTTGACTTTTCTGATACATCCGTCTTCGCTAGGGTAGACTTCTACGACTCTAGCGAGAGGCCATTGGTTACGTGGTCCTTCGTCTTCCTTCGATACGATTACGTCTCCAACTGATAGGTTTCGCTTTGGATACATCCACTTGTTACGAGCCTGCAGGCTATGAAGAAACTCACGGCGCCATCTAAGCCAAAATTCGTTCGCGAGATACTGTACACGGCGCCACCACTTGCGGGAATATAGATCTGCTCGCTGGAACCTTCCAGGCGGTGGAAGTACAACTTTAGCTTTCAAGGTAAGTAGATGACTTGGCGTAAGTGGTTCTGGTGCCTCTGGGTCGTTTAAGTCGTTCGTAGACAAGGGTCTGGAATTAACAATACACTCTGCTTCAGTCATGAAGGTTCTGAACGCTTCGTCGTCCAACTGGGTGCCAGCGCTCAGAAGTAGCGTCTCCAGCGCACTACGAACAGTTCGGATTAACCTTTCCCACGCGCCACCCATGTGACTGGCGTGAGGTACATTCATCTGAAATGGTATCCACTCACATCCATTCTCCACTAAGTACTCTTGCACCCGGTTCTGATCCAGTTCTTCTAAGGCAGCTTTTAGCTCATTCTTCGCTCCTACAAAGTTTGTACCCTGATCACAGCGGAGCTGTCTGACTGGACCGCGTCGGTTGAGGAAGCGACTCAGTGCGTTGATAAAGGAACTGGTGCTTAACGAGTTGGCTGTCTCCAAGTGAACACCTCTGCTGGCCATACAGGTAAAAATAACTCCATAACGCTTAACTTCACTTCTCTTTTCCTTGATCAGGAAAGGTCCAAAGAAATCTACAGCACAATACGAGAAGGGGGCCGAAGGTTCAACTCGATCCACAGGCAAATCGGCCATCTTCTGAATTTGCAGGGGCCCGCGCATTTTCCTGCAGGTAACACACTTGGAAATACAATTTGACACTGCTGACGATCCACCAACAACCCAGTAGCCTCTCTGGCGCAACTCATTTTGGGTGATACCTCGTCCCATGTGGTTCACTTTGGCATGCCAAAATCGAATCAGCAAATCTGTAATATGACTTTTACGAGGAAGTACCACAGGATGCTTTGTTGCGAATGGAAGGTTAGCTCGTCTCACGCGGCCACCAACGCGGATAACACCGTCTTCATCGAGAAATGGATCCAAACGATATAAGCAACTAGACTTCTTGATGGCTAGATTTCTTTCTCTTGCGATCTTTCTAGTAGTAAGCTCTCCAACTATCGTAAGTTCCTTTAGAACTTGAATCTCGTCATGGAAATGTTCACGTTGAACAACCTTAAGAACTTCCCTCTCTGCTGCGTGAAGTTCTGTAAGTGTGACTGATACCTTCGGCAATGGTCTGATGCTCTCACTACCCGTTTGTCTCGTCAACTTCACTTCTCTACTTGCCAGTTTGCTCTTCAGTTGTAGACACAAGGCTATTACCTTCAGCACACGCTGCCAGCTTGACATGTGGCACAAACGGCTTGACTTTAACGGTTCAGGGGGTTGAGTAGCTCTGCTCTCTACATGAGATGTGAAAACAGCTGCTTTCCTTACTTCAGGATCACTTTCGGTCACTTGAATTTCTTCTATCTTCTCAGGCTGGAAAGGTCCACTCTTCCAAAGAAATGGGGGTCCAGTTAGCCAGTTGGTTCCTTGTAATAACTGTGACGCTGTAAGGCCTCGTGAGGCATGGTCTGCAGGATTAAGTTCAGTGCTGACATACAGCCAAGAACTCGGGTTAGTGACGTCACGAATCTGCTGCACACGATTTGCTACATATACGTGGAACCTCTTAGCTTCGTTGTTGACATAACCAAGGACGATTTTGCTGTCTGTCCAGAAATGTTCCTTAATGTCCGTGTAAGACAATTCTTGGCGAAGAAATACACTCATGTTTGCTGAAACAGTAGCTGCAGCCAATTCTAGCCTCGGCACAGTGATTTGCTTTAACGGGGCCACTCTAGACTTTCCACTGACAAAGGAACAGTACGTCTTGTCCTCCACATTGATCAGTCGAAGGTACGAACACTGTCCATAACCCTCTACACTAGCATCTGAGAAATGATGCAACTCACTGGCTTTGATCTGCCCAAAGTTCTCCGGCTTAAAGCAACGTTGAATTTGCAGCTGATCGAGATTCAGAACATCCTGACGCCATTTCTCCCAATGAGTATACAGACTCTCTGGAATTGGGCTGTCCCAATCAAGCTTGTCTCGGCACATTTGCTGAAGAACTTGTTTTCCTTTCAAGGTAACTGGGGCAACGAAGCCACTAGGATCGTAGATTGAACTGACAGTGGAAAGTACGCCACGTCGCGTTAGGGGACGGTCACGCAGCTCGATGCGGAATTGAAAACTGTCATTCTCGATGCACCACACTACTCCTAAGGCACGTTCCAAGGGCAGTGGATCAACCTTCAAGTCTAGCTCCTTTAATCCTTTGGCGCGATCTTCGGCTGGAATCTTTTCAAGAACTTCTCTTTTGTTTGATGAAATTTTGTGCAGCCTCAGACCGGCCTTGGCGCAAATGCCTTGACTTGCTTTTATCAGTGTAACAGCTCGCTCCACGGTAGGGACTGATTTTAGTCCGTCATCCACATAAAAGTCCTTTCGTATAAACTCAGCAGCTTCTTCACCAAACTCTTTCTCCCCATCATCTGCTGCTCTCTTTAGACCAAAATTTGCGCAGCCAGGTGAACTACCAGCACCGAAAAGATGAACCTTCATCCTGTACTCAATCACTTCATTTGCAGGATCTCCATCCTTCCACCACAAAACACGCAGGAGATCTCTGTGTTCCTTTGACACCATAAACTGATGAAACATACTTTTAATGTCAGTCATAAAGGCTACATTTTCTTGTCTGAATCTGCACAGGATCCCCAGAAGAGTGTTCATGAGGTCGGGTCCTTGTAACAAGTGATCGTTCAGGGACACTCCTTCATGCTGGGCCGAACAATCAAAAACAACTCTGATCTGGTTTGGTTTTTTTGGATGATAAACACCTGTGTGTGGCACATAGTTAACCATCCCATCCTGAACTCCATGGCGGTCTGGTGGTACCTCTTCTGCACACAAGGCAATCACATCTTTCATGAATAAGCGATAATCTTCCAGAAACTTGGGGTGTCTCTTAAACCTTGCTACAAGCTGGTGCCATCTCTTGACAGCTAGTTCGCGGTTGAAGGGTAGAGACGGTTTGTCTGTCTTCAAAGGAAGAGGCATTTCGTAGTGCCCATCTGATCTCTTCACAACACCATTCTCAAGGATGTTGAGGAATCTCCTGTCCTCAGCTGAATAGGGCTTGGTATTTGCAGAACTCTCTGTAAAGTCTGACTCAAGAATCGTGATAATCTTCTGTGGGTTGATAACCTCTTTCACCTTTGTTGTTGGGTTTCTTTGGCCACCACCTTGTTGCACACTCCTTCCTTATGGTTGGCTTCACCTGTAGTCTTGCACACTTTGCCGATTATCCCCCACCCCATTAAAGATCTTTGGCCGTAAGGGTCGTCTTCACCTCCCACTAGGACTTCTCTGGGTCTGACGATACTAGGGCAGTTATTGCCAATCAGCAAAGAGATTTTCACACTTGGATTGTAGGGCATGAGCTCGTCAGCAATAGGACACAGATGTTCCCATTTCCGGGCAACACTGGCTTTTGGAATCTGTGACCGACTGGCTGGGATAATATCTCGCTTGAACATCATGGGTAACTTCACGGCATGCTCCCTTCTAAAATCCAACACCTCAACTCCACAAATACGGTTGCTTGGTACATGTACATTTCTCTCTTGCACTGTCGTCAGCAGTAAGTCGGTTGGTGGGCCTTGCAAGTTCAATTTCTCACACAAACTTTGCGACACAAAACTCACATTGGACTGGTCATCCAGCACTGCGTATTGTAAGACTTCTTTACTGGGTTGGCTAACATGTCTGACCCAAACAGGTACAATCATGGCATGATCCGAGCCGCCCTCTTGCTCTGGGATGGTACAAACATTTGTACAGTTCGTAATACTTTCCGCGGGTGTTTTCTGAATATGGAGACATGTAGGGTGATTTCCAGAACACGTGCGACATTTAAGTCTGTTCTTACAGGAGGCTACTTGATGTTGACTGCTAGAGGCACATCCAAGGCAAAGAAATTTCTTATAGAAGAAGTCCTTCCTTTCTTTGTGCGGCTTCTCTGCAAACTTTTTACACTCGTCTAGCTGATGTTCTTCTTTGCAAAACAGACATGCTTCGGTCTTTTTCTTCTCGCTTCTCCCTTGCGGACAGGTTGGGGGTCTCTCCTTTTCGCCTTGACCCTGGGCAGTCACGTTCTTGCTTGGATCCAATACATGGGTTTCGAAGGAAAAGGCCTCCTCGCCTTTTTGTGAGCGTCTGAATGGCCCTCTAGACCTAACAAACTCTTTGGTTTTGGACAGCTCCTCAAGCTCGGGAATGTTCGCTCTCTCTGCACACTCTTTCACAAATGAAGCAAATTCAGAGAAGGTAGGGTAAGCACCATTTCCTTTTGAGACTCTACACTGTTGTACTATACCTCTCCACTTATTCTGAATTTGAAATGGCAACTTGTTTAGAGTTTTAACGTTCTCCTTCGCAAAGTCTAAGACAGCAAGACTGGGAGTAGTTTCCCTGGCGGCGATTATCTTTTGCAGGAAGTCAGAAAGATCTCTTAGGGCCTCCGCATCTCTTACGCCAATCTTAGGCCAGTTCTCCAGTTTGTTCATAAAGGCTGTCCCTACCACATTGCAGTTACCATACCTTTCCTGTAACAACTTTCTCGCAGACTGATAGGCATCTTCAGTACCAATTAACATATACTGATCAACAACTTGTTTGGGCTTTCCTGAGATGTACTGATGTAGGAAGTTCAACTTTGTCTGCGCGTCCATTGGTTTGGAATCAATAAGGGCACTGAAGGAACTATTCCATGTAGGATACTCTAAAGGATCTCCACTAAAAACTGGGATCGAAATCTTAGGCAGTTGCCCTGAGATTGCTAGTTGCCTGTTCACTAGGTTCTGCTCCATAGTAGCTGCCACCAACATACTACTTGTTTCCACTAGTTTGTCCATACATTTTTCTAAGACAACAGAGTGTGGTTGAAAGGGTGTGGCACTGGGGCTTAACGTACTGTGCACTCCTTGTTCTACATGCGGGAGACTGAAAGTGGGTTGGGCCCCATTTAACTGAGTTGAAGAATAGATAGGTTCTTGCTGACCAGGAGAGAGATCACTCTTACTTGTGACTGGAATTGAATTAAGGAATTTGTCCATGTCCTTAACCTTATCAGCTGGGGGAATCGAGTTTAGGTCCTGATCATCAAACAGTTCTTCTTTCTCTGCTGATATGCATACATTAAGCTTTGCTTGATTCTGAGCAAGTTCACTTTGTACTCTTAGCTCTTCCAATTTTCTTTCTTGTTCTAATTTGGTCAACTCAGTCTTTCTGTGTTCTAATCTCAGTATCCGTTCCTTCTCTATATAGGCCAGTTTAGCTTTTAAGGCAGCTTCCTCCTTTTGTAACTGAAACCTAACTTCTTCGACATTCTCATTGGAACTTATTTTTGACTTGCCACTTTTCTTGGATATTCGACTGGACCTTTTGGAAGCTTCAGAGATTGAATCATCCACGTGTTGTTCGACAAATTCCAGATATCTTATCTCTGACCTAATGTCACACTCAAAATTTGACCATTCTCTGCCAACTTGATCAACCATTCTTTCAATACTTTCCACATTCTCACCCGGGTTCACAAAAACCTTAATCTCTTCAACCATGTCTTGAAATTCGCAATACAAAATCTGAGCTTCGCTGAATTCTTTCTTAAATTCTACTAGTTTAGTTGACTGACCTCGCTTCAGTAGAGTACCTCTTATTTGCTTCACCAATTCACATTTCTTGGTTTTCAAGTTACTTGTTTTCAAGTTGAGTTGATACGTATACCCTTTCTCCGTCAGGAAACGCTTCCTTGATTCATCAGTTTCTTCTTCCAGCGCCACATTGGCCTGGTCTTCGGACCTTGCGTCTTTGTTGACGGACATGACTGCTACACGCAGATCGTCTAACGATTGTTATTGTGGCTGGCCTCCCGTAGTACATACAACAAGAGGAGTTGCTAACAATCAACAAGAACGTCCCAAACGTAGTTTATTCACAGGTCCTCGGTACAGCACATTCTTTTTACTCCTTAGTTCTTGGATCCTGAGTCCCGAGATAACAATCTGATATGACAAATACATGATAGGCTAAACATGCGATTCGCAAGTACTAAACTGCAAAATATCGTGTGAAATACTCTCAAGGGGTTTTCCGTAAAATGTTCCTTGAACAGTTCTTACCGTTTAGGCCGTATAATGTCCGATGGATGGCGATAACTATCCAAAACTTGAACTACACGAGAAAGGGCTAACATGGCGGCCACTTACTAAAATCTGGCGCGGCTGCTAAGCTTTTACAACATACCGCTGACTGCACAGCGCTGCAGTCACACTTTTAATTGTATTTCGCGCCCTTAAAATGATTCAATGCACCTGAAATTTACAGAGGTCGTGCATTACATGTATAACTTTAGATCAAAAGATTTTAAACAAATTTCATCGACTAGTTTTTAAATAAACGCTTCCCTAACAAAAGTGTTACTTCTGTGAGTAGAATGAGCATATTTGAGACATTGCTTCTGATCACATCAACTGAAATCTAGTGAAGCAAACAGGATGAAACCTTCAAGTAAGGTACTTTTATGACACATGGATAATAAACGGTGAAAATATTGTTTCAATTTGTCAGGAAAACGCTGGTATCGACGAAATAACAGAAAGTAATGCGAATCTTTAAATTTTTGATGGAAAATATTCAACCCAATTTTATTTGAAAACGCTCTCATAGAATTTTTTCAAACTTTGCAGTCTTGAAGACTTAAATCTAGACTATAAGAGGAATACAGTCATTTTAAAAGTTTAGGTCTAGATGTTGAGAAAATTACTAATATGCAAAAAACATGACGTCATCAGATCGTTGTTATGGTAACACCGATGTCAATCAAATCTAGTTTTTTTGGAAAGTTCATTTCATGTCTAGTATATGTGTGAAGCAGCTTGCCTGACCAAGCTTAGACAGTGAAGTATCAGCCGTTCAAAGTTGGGATGTTGTGTCGCCAAAAAACCCAGTCGAGCCACCTTAAGTTAATTGTACACTGCGAGGATCAAATTTCACTGTTTCATCCGCAGTTCACATATATGATTTACATATCTAACTGGATTTGTTAAAACATAGCTCTAGAAATTGCTCTGAGATCGCTTTGTCGGGGCTTGTTTACTGTGTTGATTGTTTCTGTTATCATTATTTTTTTTTACTACATATCCTCTTAAAAGCTGCAGTAGACCGTATAGTCATGAGTTTATAAACTGGCTTTAACCCAGCAACCCCACCCCCCCCCCCCCCCCCCCCCCCCCTCCTTCCCCATCTAAGTGCAAAGATTGTCGTTACTTCCCATGATTCTCTACTATGACAGAATCAAACGTTTCGAAGCGAGCGCGCGCGCTAGAGATCAGTGGCTTTCTCTGTCGGTTATTTTCAGTAGATTTCCTTTTGGCCGCCTTGAACAAAGTTTTCCCGAGGACATCATTAAGTCCCGTGAGGGAAAAAAAGCTGGCGATTGGCACAGTCTGTCCTCGTCCTTATATCTTACTGTATTTCGTCTCTTTTGAGGCTAAACGGGTTACACTTTTGATCTCGGGCCGAGGCGAAACGGTTATGATATTGTGCGCTTTGTTCTTGGCGTCAACAAGTCTTTGGCCTCAAAAAGTAGCCTTTACGGGTCATATGTATTAAACGGCAGGCGAATTGTTGGTGAATTTTGACCCGGCCAAAGACTTAGTAACAATTTGCTTTGAAGGCAAGAGGCTTTGTGGTGCCCTGTCAAACGCGAGCCTACATCCGGGAACTCGAATAAAATTACTGTGAAGGCAAATGTTTGTGGATGTTTATTTGCCAAGAGCGTGAGTTGTTTCGAGTTATTTGATGATATTTTGCTTGTGAGAAACGTGGAAAGGCTATGGGTAGTTTCCCGGAAGTTTTTCACTGCCGCAAAAGAATTTTATTGTGTGATTTCCGGCTTCGTCAAGTATGTGTTGACAAGTGATTGCTTATCAGCTACAGGTATGTCGATCGAGCTGCTTAGTATATTCTGTGCAAGGCATAAAACAGCTTCTTCTGTGTTTAGTTAAAACAATAGTGCCTTAGATAACCCATTCTGGGTTCAAGGAAGGCGAATTCTAGATATATCTTCGGCGAACGTTTTACTATGAACCGTATCGTTTGAAATACTAAAAGGTCATTATTCGTGTGCTTTCCAAATGATGTTAATTTCATTACAAATTTTTGTCACTTTTGCCGAGAGCAACTTGTCGTGAGTTGCCAGCAATTAAGATGTCATTTTAAGCCGTATCAAGATACTTTTCAATGTTTTTCATTCGCCTTAAGTGTCAAATTGTTGAAACGTACTTGAAATTTCTAGACACGTTTTAACAAATCCAGTTAGATATATATATACATATATATATATATTTTTTTTTATAACAAACATCTTTATTCAACATTAAACAAAACTGATTACAATATGACATAAAAAAAGAATAAATAAGAGAGCAAATACTTACTAAAAGATATAGAGGTCTAGGGATAAATTGAGAAGAGATTAGATTAGATTCTCAATTCTCCATTGTGTTTGTAACTTAGTCATGATGATTTTCATATATTCATATTCAGATAGAAACTTTCTCAGAATTTCCTCTATCTGAATTCTCAATATTCATATTCATGTATTTCACTAGCATCGGGTATATCACGAGCTCACAATTGGCTTGGTAGCCGCAGTGGATAGAGCATTGCACCGGTATCGCAAGGTCATGGGTTCGAATCCCGTTCAAGCCTGAATTTTTTTTCAGGTTGCTTCTTCAACTGCTTCAGGCGATTCGCTCGAAATGCAAAATGCGCTCATTTGTGACCTGGATACAATTTCGCAACGGAAAACGTTTGGTTATAACTTTGTTTTTTACTCTATTGCAATAACTATTTTTGTATCTCCTAGTTGAATGAAGAATGATTAATGAATATGAACCGATTTTCTTCGAAATAAATACAGAAGCCAAAATCTAGATTTGCGCAAACCTATCATTTCATATTAAGGCCCTCCTAGAAAGAAAATGGTCAACTTAGGAACTTATTTCCACCCGAGAAATGAGCTCCTAAGTTGACTGCATTCAGCGTTGCAGCGTTTCTGTTCCGACGAATCTTTTGGAACTTGGTCACATTCTAGATTATATCAAAGGAAGTCGATTCCCAAACTTTGAGCCAAATAAAACGGACCTCCTGTATATCATTTGCATTTTTTTACCTTTCAATGAAAAAGGCCTACTTTGTTGTCATGACTTTTTCATTGTTGTGCAATTTTAGCATTTTTTATTGGTGTTGATTATTTTGGATCAATTTGGACGGTTTTTAAGAGGTTTTGAAAATGTCCAGAAATCTAAGATAGCGGATCTAAAATTTCGGCTGTGCAGAACTGATTGTGCAATTCCCACGTCATATGGCAAAGGAAACATGTACCCTCTTGGTTTCTTTGTCATAACCTTAATGCTCTTGAAGTTACGAGGGGGCTCACGAACTAAAAACAACACCCACTGCAGGCAAAACAGAGTTGAGGGATTTGTCAGTTTAAATCATTATAATGGTCCCGAATTGATGGCTTCCCCTTCTTGTGTCGAGACTCAGAATGGTAAATTTGGTCTCCCTGTAATTCTTCTAAGAGCACAGCATTGTTTGCTATTATTAATGCTTGTCAGAACATTATTGAATATAGTACATGTATACCGAATTACTTGCAGCTTGGATACAAAGATGGAGATCCCTTAAAAGTTGAAGATGTCTGCAAATTTGATCAATTACATTATTATGGAACATTGACTATTGACAAAGGTGGTGACTAGAATGGATACTCCAAAATCAGGTTGGACCACCTCGGACGCCTTATTGAGACTTACATAACGGAGTAACTGGTTAGCTTGCAGTTGAGGTTGGGGTTAGCAGTTGATATAGTTAAATTTGGGCCTAAACAACCTGAGAAGGTAGGTGGTACTCTGGTACGGTAGGTTATGTAAGCCTAATCCTAGCTTAGGTCACAGGTTCAATCCTTAGTGGGGATTTTAGATTTTCTTTTTTACACTTAAAAATTTATTGAAAATAAATTCTAAGTGTCGACATTACGTTATATAATTCTCAATAAGTGTCTGAGGTGGTCCAACCTGATTTTGGATTATCCATTCTAGTCACGACCTAGGATGCTCAACCTCATCCAATAATTGTTAATTGTTAATAGTGTTAAATGTTCTTTGTTTTTTGACAGTACTTACCACTGTTTTGCCTTTTGATATTAATTTATGCATTTCTTGTGCGGCGTTTGACATTTTAATATATTTCTTTCTGACATGCAATTCAATAATAAGGAATACACGGATTTTAAATTATTATCCTTAAATGTTCGAGGGATTCGTTCAGCCACAAAGAGAAAAGCCTTTTTTATGTGGTTGAAAGAACAGAAAGCGGATATACCTTATTGGTACTAATTTTCGCGGGCACTTAATTTCGCGAAAAAAAGGTCGGCATATTTCGCGGGTCTTTATTTTCGCGATTTGGGTGCAAAATTATTTTCTTGGGGAATTAATTTTCGCGAAAATGAAAAAAACCCCATTTTATTTCGATAATTTTATTATTTTACACTTCTTATTGCTGAAAATCATCAACTCATAACAAAACCAAACTATAGAAACCGCATCGTGTACCATAGGCATAGTCAAAGACATTATCCTTATGCTTAACGTTCTTTGGAATTGTATAATACAAGGAATACTTGAAAAGTATAAACAGATTGTCGTTTCAAATTACAAAGAACCCGGGATAGATGGCCATTTCGATGACTGTACAAAAGAGGTGCTGAAAGGACTTGAATATGACGATAGCGATACAGATGAAGAGGTTCAAAGCAACACAAATAGTGAAATTTGACTGTTAATTTGTTGTTTATCATCTGTAGGCATGCCATAGAGCTTTTACACGTTATACACAATACGTAGACATGTCGGTTTCTTCATTAAATTGAGAAAACAAGAAATATAGGAGGGTATTAAATTTCGCGACATTAAAGTTCGCGGGAATTTTTTTTCGCGTCACTTTAAGTTCGCGATTTTTTTCAAATCGCGAAAATCGCGAAATTAAAGCGACGCGAAAATTAGTACCAATAAGGTAATTTTTTTGCAAGAAACTTACAGCACACCAGAGGTCGAAGACTTTTGGAGAACACAATGGCAGGGCAAGCTTTTCTTTTCACATGGTTCTAATCATAGTTGTGGAGTAATGGTTTTGGTTAGAGGAGATTTAGAATTTAATTTGATTTCTATTAAGATGGATAATGAAGGGCGTTATAATTTATTAGAAGCTGAGGTACAGGGTTCAATTTTTTTGTTTTTGAATGTCTATCTTCCCAACAAAGTTCAGGAACAGTGTCGTTTTATTAAAAATTTGAACTGTACAATTGATGATGTTGTTAGAGATAAGGAACTTAAGTTGGTTGTGGGAGGAGATTTTAATATTACACTAGAGTCAGACCTTGATTGTTCGGGAGGCAACCCGATTCAAAAGGCTTCAGTTAAAAGTATTCAAGATTTGTGTCTTGATTTTGACCTAGTTGATATGTGGAGAATTCGAAATCCTACAACGAAACGTTTTACCTGGAGGCAAAAAAATCCCTTTTTTCAGAGAAGGCTAGACTACTGGTTAATTAGCGATGTCTGTCAAGAAGATATTGAAAAAAAGTGACATTATTCCGTCAATTAATTCTGACTACTCTGCGATTTTTCTTCATATTAATAATATAGAGAGGCAAAAACATGGCTCCTCGTTTTGGAAATTTAATGCTAGCTTACTTGATGATGAGAATTTTGTAGTTTTAATCAACCGAAGTGTACCGATTTGGCTAGATGAATTTAAAGAGGTGATCGATAAAAGAGTTCTATGGGATTTGATTAAGTATAAGATAAGACAGGTGACGATAAAATATAACAAAGAAAAGGCTCGACAAAGAAGGAAAAAATATTTAATATTGAAAACGCTCTTAAAGACATGGAAGAAAAATGCAGTAATAACCCTACTTCTGAGAATATAGAACAACTGGAAATCCTTAAAATGAAATATGATATTGTTTGTGAAGAAGTAGCAATGGGAGCAATTATTCGATCGAAGGCAACTTGGTATGAAAAGGGAGAAAAAAGCAATAAATATTTTTTAAATCTTGAATCCCATCGAAAGTGTAAATCTTCAATTCGTAAGGTCTTTAATAAATTAATGAAGGTGTTGCAGTCACAGATCCCAAAAAGATTTTGGGGGTTATTGAGGGATTTTACTCTAATCTCTATAAAAAGGATGATCTTGAGCCGTCTGAAATCTTGATGAATTCTTTTTTGGAAAATCCGCTTATGCCTGACTCTCTCCTGATAATGTCAAAGTATGCGAAGGTAAATTAACAATGGATGAATGTGTTAGGAGTCTCAAATCTTTCGAATCCAACAAATCTCCAGGTGATGATGGATTAACTGCTGAATTTTATAAGTGTTTTTGGAACACTGTTGGGGAACTGCTTGTAGCTAGCCTCAATGATTCCTATGACTTCGGTGAATTATCAAATACACAAAAGCAGGCCATCATAACGTTATTAGAGAAAAAAGATAAGGATAAAAGAGATATTTCTAATTGGAGACCAATTTCTCTAATTAATGTTGATGTTAAAATAGAATCAAAGGCGATCGCTAAAAGGCTCGAATCTGTCCTTCCTAGCATTATACATTTCAACCAATGTGCCTATGTTAAAGGTAGGACTATTTTTGATGCGGTTGGAACAAAAGATGATATCTAAGGGTATACTCAGAGATACAAAATCAACGGAAGATTAATTGCCATAGATTTTAATCAAAGGGCTCTTTAAGCCATCTCGTTAATGCGTTAGAACGTGAGGTTAAAAAAAGAAGAATCTTGATAGTGAATATGGTAAAGATGGCGTTGTAGAATCAGACATTACGTAGAAAATGCGAGGCGCAGTAGTCAACTGGATATGGTTCTTGGCAGGATAGAGAAGATTGAGAGAAAGTTTGAAAATTCGTGTTGGTGCCAGTCAATAAAAGTTATGAGTGACAAAGAATCACGAGTGTGAATGTAAATAATTTTGATGTTAGTCAGGAAGCGAAAGTGAAAGACTTTTTCCGCCTTGCTAGCTAATTGACGTGGAAATGTGTTGTTGGGTCAATTTGCACAATGCATTTTCAGTTATTCATTGTCTATTTTCTGTTGGGATATTTGACAATAGAAAAAAATTCTAAATCAAATACAATAGGTTGCCGCAATTTTAAAACAATTAAAAGCCCACAAACCTATCAAGTGATCGATAATACGTCACGTGCAGTGACTTTATATCTGATAAAAACAGTCCTATAAATTAGTATGTGGTGTTTTATTAGAGATAAGGTTACTGCAGGTGACGTATTTATATTAATTATCAAAATATCAATTGACACAACAAATGGTGACTGAATCTTTAATATTCTTTCAAGTAAGGCCCGGTTCAAACTTTGAACTTCACATGTGCCGAATCTAATGGAAGGAGACCGTAACAACATGTCATTTCTCTAGAGCTGCCCGTCCCCATGCCAGGACAATTTAAGCTATGTTTAGCAGACATCGCGCCATCAGCCATTTCTTTTTCAACTCTCCAGCAGTATTCGAAAATAGAACAAAAGTCAACATTTATGGTATTTTGCTGTTTCTACTCTCGCATAATGAAACAGAAAGTTTTGTAGTTAGCTAAAGTATCAAGTCTGCTGTTTTATATATTTTGACGTGAAAAATGGCGGGGAAAATGGTGAATACGTGTCATTTTTCGGTCACGTCTGCTATGGGCGCACTTATATAGAAAATATTGGGTCTGGAGCGGCTAAACAGGACACCACTCCTGGCGGTCACTTTTTTAGTTTCCCTTAGATCGAAATGAGGTTCATGTGGTTTTGCGGTTGCGATGCATTTATATTAGCTTTCAAAGTTTGGCTGTTATGAGTATGTCGTTAAGTGATTTACGTCTTGTATGATATGATAGGCGGCGTTTTGTAAATAGTTTTCAGGAATGGTTGGTTTTGAACGAAACTCCATTTTTCATCAGTATTTGTTTAAGGTTTTTCAGTCGTGGGTGAAATGTTGTGACAAAAGGCATTATTATCTCGTGAGTTTTTTTCGTTTTGTTTTTTAATGCCAATTGCGTTCCGGCAAAAGTGAAATTCAGAATACCAGTGCATTTAGGAGGGTGCTAATGGGGTTAACAGTTAACTGACAATTGCCCAAATATATAGAAAAAAAAACATAGAATGCACGATCACTACAACAAACCGCTGAGAATGGCCGGATCTGGGTTTCCAGACCTAGATCAGTATTAGTACTTGAAGTGAAACAAAAGAAACGGCAAATTGATCCTTACGGCAGAAAAATAGAAGCAGAAGCAAAAACAAATAAAATAAAATAAAATAAACGTGGAATATAATAGTGCCTAATATAATAGGGCACTATTATATTCCACTTTTATTTTATTTTATTTGTTAACTGATAAATGAAAAGTTAACAGTTAAGTGACATTCTATTAATTATACTAAATTAACGATTGTTGTTGTCAATAAAAGCAACATAGTTTTTTCCTAACAGCAAAGCTATTTTGTGACATTTACCTGTCTCGCTGCGTGACCAGGTGACATATTAACCGATATTATATGCGAAAGGTACCAGGGTCGTAGAGCGTTGACCTTGATCTCCGTGATGGTGTCGAGTGGCGTGGTCAAAGTTATTCCGAGTTTTTATCGAGATGACGACAAAGGATCGGCATTCGAACGACACATAGGTCGCATACCGTTTGACATGACAAAGCACAATTCAATGGACATAGCCGCTTGTAAACATTTGATCGAACAATAAGCGGAAAGTTTGGACTCGGTGCGTTTGATTTAAAGTTGTTCCGATTAGAGAAGATCGACGGGAAAGCTGTTACAAAGGCTCAGTTGGAAATGGAGCTACCTTTTCTAATGGGAAATGCGACAAGTGAGATACATGCTGTGTATTTTGTTTCGTCTTTTTGCTTAGAATTGTCCAGCACGCGAACGCGGGTTGACTCCGGGGTTGACCACACGAGCCCTTTTCAGTGTTAGATTAAATGAGTAAGATTTCTGATTACAGTAAAACCTGTATTAAGCAGACTCCAAAGTAAGTGGACACACCGTATTTTATTGGACACAAGCATCAGTGAGTTTCCATTTTTTCCTTCCCATACTCTCTGTGTACGATCCAGTGTATCAAACAGACATCTTGACGATCCTTATTACGGTTTTGGAAGCTATCTTGACAGGTGAGAAATTATGGTTTTTGTCTCAGTTTAGCATGCTCGATATGTATTGTATGACCCTTTGATGATCTTTGGGATATAAATCTCTTAAACGACGATAGTTTTTATGCTGTGTAGCCAATTATAGAATTATTGTTTCTCTATGCCTTCATTATGCTAGTTCTCTTGGCATATTATGTTAGAGCCTCTTTGGCTAACTTTTTTTGCAAGATAAGTAGTGATCGGCCGCAGCTTTTCTTATGAATATGCTAGAATCAATCAATCTCTCAGCCCGTGATTTAGTGTCTAAGTCTGCGGTGTGCAAGACTTGCGAGAAAGTGGATCTTTATCACGGATGTGATTGTCTAAGATCAAAGTCTGAAGCTGCCGTGTCTCTATTGGAATCATGACCTCTTGCAGTTATGGTTTAGCTCCTTGTTTTATGCTGATTTTGAGTAGTGTTTCCTGGAGCGTGAAGAACCTCCGTTGTTTCATCATGGCGTTATTGCATCCCTACATGGCTTGTACAGATATGGTGATCTGTTGTGAAAATCTCACGGATGCTAGTGAATTCGGATCTTTATCAATAGCTGAGCACAGGGAGCTATATAGAAACAGTCATAACTATGACAAAAAACCACGCTATGTAAATCAAGATCAATAAATGCTGTTATGTAACTACTGTCGACCAAACTGGCGTTATGTTATAATCCCTATTTTTATAACTTTAAAACGCATGCATTTTAAGACTCGTTAAAACGCACGCCTTTTAAGACATTTTAATACTTGTTTAAACGCATGCATTTTAAGACTTGTTAAAACGCATGCATCTTAAGACAATTACTTGTTAAAACGCATGCATTTTAAGACTTGTTAAAACGCATGCATCTTAAGACAATTTTAAGACTTGTTAAAACGCACGCCTTTTAAGACGTTTTAATACTTGTTAAAACGCATGCATTTTAAGACTTGTTAAAATGCATGCATCTTAAGACAATTTTAAGACTCGTTAAAACGCACGCCTTTTAACACGTTTTAATACTTGTTAAAACGCATGCATTTTAAGACTTGTTAAAATGCATGCATCTTAAGACAATTTTAAGACTTGTTAAAACGCACGCCTTTTAAGAAATTTTTAATACTTGTTAAAACGCTTGCATTTTAAGACTTGTTAAAACGCATGCATCTTAAGGCTTGTTAAAACGCATGCATTTTAAGACTTGTTAAAACGCATGCATCTTAAGACAATTTTAAGACTTGTTAAAACGCACGCCTTTTAAGACGTTTTAATACTTGTTAAAACGCATGCATTTTAAGACTTGTTAAAATGCATGCATCTTAAGACAATTTTAAGACTTGTTAAAACGCACGCCTTTTAAGACATTTTTAAGACTTGTTAAAACGCATGCATCTTAAGACAATTTTAAGACTCGTTAAAACGCACGCCTTTTAAGACGTTTTAATACTTGTTAAAACGCATGCATTTTAAGACTTGTTAAAACGCATGCATCGTAAGATAATTACTTGTTAAAACGCATGCATTTTAAGACTTGTTAAAACGGGATCTTTATCAATAGCTGAGCACAGGGAGCTATATAGAAACAGTCATAACGGATCTTTATCAATAGCTGAGCACAGGGAGCTATATAGAAACAGTCATAACTATCACAAAAAACCACGCTATGTAAATCAAGATCAATAAATGTTGTTATGTAACTACTGTCGACCAAACTGGCGTTATGTTATAATCCCTATTTTTATAACTTTAAAACGCATGCATTTTAAGACTCGTTAAAACGCACGCCTTTTAAGACATTTAAATACTTGTTTAAACGCATGCATTTTAAGACTTGTTAAAACGCATGCATCTTAAGACAATTACTTGTTAAAACGCATGCATTTTAAGACTTGTTAAAACGCATGCATCTTAAGACAATTTTAAGACTTGTTAAAACGCATGCATCTTAAGACAATTTTAAGACTCGTTAAAACGCACGCCTTTTAAGACGTTTTAATACTTGTTAAAACGCATGCATTTTAAGACTTGTTAAAATGCATGCATCTTAAGACAATTTTAAGACTTGTTAAAACGCACGCCTTTTAAGACATTTTTAAGACTTGTTAAAACGCATGCATCTTAAGACAATTTTAAGACTCGTTAAAACGCACGCCTTTTAAGACGTTTTAATACTTGTTAAAACGCATGCATTTTAAGACTTGTTAAAATGCATGCATCTTAAGACAATTTTAAGACTTGTTAAAACGCACGCCTTTTAAGAAATTTTTAATACTTGTTAAAACGCATGCATTTTAAGACTTGTTACAACGCATGCATCTTAAGGCTTGTTAAAACGCATGCATTTTAAGACGTTTTAATACTTGTTAAACCGCATGCATCTTAAGACAATTTTAAGACTTGTTAAAACGCACGCCTTTTAAGACGTTTTAATACTTGTTAAAACGCATGCATCTTAAGACAATTTTA
Organism: Dendrophyllia cribrosa; assembly: GCA_024195265.1. Taxonomy (NCBI): domain Eukaryota; kingdom Metazoa; phylum Cnidaria; class Anthozoa; order Scleractinia; family Dendrophylliidae; genus Dendrophyllia; species Dendrophyllia cribrosa. The sequence continues at coordinate 19,433,618 of JAJLRJ010000013.1, read as the reverse complement.
AGACTCGTTAAAACGCACGCCTTTTAAGACGTTTTAATACTTGTTAAAACGCATGCATTTTAAGACTTGTTAAAACGCATGCATCGTAAGACAATTACTTGTTAAAACGCATGCATTTTAAGACTTGTTAAAACGCACGCCTTTTAAGACATTTTAAGACTTGTTAAAACGCATGCATTTCAAGACATTTTAATACTTGTTAAAACGCATGCATTTTAAGACTTGTTAAAATGCATGCATTTTAATTTGAATACTCGTTAAAACGTATGCATTTTAACACAAATTTAATACTTGTTAAAACGCATGCATTTTAAGACTCGTTAAAATGCATGTATTTTAAGACTCCTTATAACCGTATCCTGCACTTTAAGAATCGTTAAAATGCATGCATTTTGAGGCGCTTCAAAACCCTGCATTTGAATACTCGTTAAAACGCATGCATTTTAAGTCTCGTTAAAACGCATGCATTTTAAGTCTCGTTAAAACGCATGCATTTTAAGTAGTAGATAAAATATGAGCGGCAGATCTGTATGTAAACGCCCATACAGATCGGACGCGAATATTTTATCGTACTTATGAAATGAAACAATGAGTAGAGATCTGTATGAAAAGTTAATGCACGCATTGTATGGCTCCTCAGTCAAAACCCTTCGTTAAAACGGATGCATTTTAAGGCGCTTCAAAACCCTGTATTTTAAGACTAGTTAAAATGCATGCATTTTAAAACTTCTCAAAAACCTGCATTATAAGACTCGTTAAAACGCACGCATTTTAAGACAATTTTAATACTCGTTAAATCGCATGCAAAGACAATTTTAATACGCGTTAAAACGAACGCGTGCATTTTAAGATTTGTTAAAACGCATGCATTTTAAGATCACTACTCTTCCACAACCCTCGAAGAACCCTTACAACCCCGATATTGTAATCCCCCATTGTAAAGAACCCTTACAACCCCGATATTGCAATCCCCCATTGTAAAGAACCCTTACAACCCCGATATTGCAATCCCCCATTGTAAAGAACCCTTACAACCCCGATATTGCAATCCCCCATTGTAAAGAACCCTTACAACCCCGATATTGCAATCCCCCATTGTAAAGAACCCTTACAACCCCCGATATTGCAATCCCCCATTGTAAAGAACCCTTACAACCCCCGATATTGCAATCCCCCATTGTAAAGAACCCTTACAACCCCGATATTGCAATCCCCCATTGTAAAGAACCCTTACAACCCCCGATATTGCAATCCCCCATTGTAAAGAACCCTTACAACCCCCGATATTGCAATCCCCCATTGTAAAGAACCCTTACAACCCCCGATTGTCTCGATCTTAATCTCAATCTTACAACCCCGGGTTCAAGGAACTCTTAAAAATCCAGATTTTATCAACCATTTCGACCCCCAGTTATTCCTTACAACCAAAGGTTACAAACCCAGAAACAAGCAAGGAATTGAGAAAAGTCTTTTTTTATTTTTTCTTTATTTTAAGCAAATAACCGCAACACGAGTAAAAATATTTTAATAGATATTTTAAAGATTTGAAATACATGACAAGATTCAGCCCGATCTCTGAACAAATTCTCTTAAAAAGAAGAGTATGATTACATGAAGAAAGTTTCAGCCCTCAGATGTTAGCTAAAAGGAATATAATAAAAGGGTATTGGTGGGATGACGATTATGAATGTCCTCTCACGAAGCATTTTAGAAGCTATGGCTAGGATATGCCTGAAGTGTAACAATGCTGCATACTTGAAACAAATCAATGCACCGATTTTCACAAATTCAAGTTTTGATGATATGCACCATTTTGTTTTGACTTTCCACGAAATCTCCATATCTAGCTTTGCCTGAAACTCGTCATTTAATCGCAACAAGATTTCAGCCCTGCAATCGGGTCAAAATTCGCCAAAATATATAGGGGTAAATTGGGTGGCTAGCCACCCCCCTTCAGACCATCGGCAGGGGTTTCATTAAGGGCCGGGCAGTCGGGCACCGGGCAAATTGACCGGCTGTGAACACAATTTTGCCCGGCTGCTGTGAACATCTAAACGTTATTTTTGTCACCAACAAGTTAAATAATTTACTAACTTGGCCTTTTTGATGTGTGTTCTAAAAAATAAAGCATATTTCAAATTAAAGAACAACGAGGTCACTGCTTATTTACCTCCCGTTGCTCCCTGTACAGAAGAAACGTGACAAAAAAAATATTTAAAAATTTTCCGGGCGCATGCCAAGAGGGGATGGCCCTTCGGCCCTTCCAATCATGTGTCCACTTGCTCAAACTCATTGCCCTCCTGTTTAAAATCTTAATGGACCTTAATGAAATCCCTGCATCGGTTTTAACAGTTTTCTTTTTAATTGCAACAATTTAAAAAAAAAACAATTGTAGACTTAGGCATATACGTAGACTTAGGCATATACCCGTAGCCACCCCCCATAAAAAAATCCTGGATCCGCCCCTGCTAAATGGCCTTTACGTTTCCTTGAAAGTGACCTGTAAAGATAAGAAGAGGAAAGTTGAAATATTAGTAATAGGGAAATATCTATGACAAAGCCCATACTAAAAAGTAGTTTTTTATAACACGTCAATACCACCTCTTACAAGCCAAAAATGTGGTCGTTTTAACTTGGTGGTCATTTATTTGGGTGGGGTAGAATTACGGTTAACGTATTTATTCATTGCCGCAAAACACTGTATATGGAACCAAATCAATCAGTGAGCAAACTTAAGATGCTTAGTGCCTAATAATTTGAATCACAAACTTTACAATAACAAATGTTTCATTATTTTTAGCGGACCTATTGTTAAATTTTACCCTTACATGTTACACACGATTTGCCTTTAATCGGTGCAAATAAAGAGTTATTGATACATCCAAAACAATTTTCAGTAATGTATCTGGCAATCGCTGTTGACTTGACTGTATCTTTCTGAATGAGAAATCGTTATATTACCGTTCCGCTGTCATTGTTTTTATCATTATCGTCATCGCCGTCTCTGCGCGGTCGTTTAGAAGCCTCTCCCTTGAAAAAGAAGATCATAGAAATAATAAAATCAGTTTGCATTTCTTATGTAAAGGTAAACTGTGCGTACTATTAATTCACGTTTGCGGTACCATGCTTTACCTGTGCCTCTAAGGCTGCCAGTCTTCTTTTTCGCACCTGACAAGAAAACAGAACAAAACATAATGTTTAACATTTGTTATTAAATTTGATATTGCTAGCTTTGATGCTGCTTTTGTTACCACAAGCAGTATATTGTAAAATTAAGGTTCTGTCTGTTTTTGCAACTGCATAGGTGACGCGATAGTTTGAAAATCATCGCATCGCCCGGACAATCGTAAAAATAGGGGAATTAAACGCGTTGAGGTTTTCGCGACGAAGTATAATGTATGGTTGTATTAAAAACACTTGCAAAAATGAGTGTAGAAAAAGTACAAACAAATCGACTGTTCAAGCCATTTTTTTTTTAATTTGTCGTTTTTTAGCGCGAATTTTGTTCTTGTACATCGAATTACTTACTTTTATGTCACCCTTTAAATTAGCATATCGTATTATCGCTTTTAAAGTTTTATACCTCTTCATTGTCCTGTACAGTTTCATCTAAACTTGACTGTAAAAATAAAAATGCTTAACATTAATATTGCTGTAAAACTATAATTGATTCTTGATTTGTGGATTACAATTTCGATATTTAAATTGAGCTTCTATTTCGCAAATTAAGGGTTCGACTATTGAACGTGTGTGTGTGTACGGTAGATTGTGTTCCATGACCAAAGTCAATTTAAGTCAATTCGTGGATTTATCTCCTATGAAGCAGTTATTTGCTACTTGAGTGACGACACAAATAACGTTGACGTGGTTTCAGATCAGACAATTAAATTAATGGGCTTCCACATTTGTTTATAAGTGGGTCATTGTAGTAGACCCAAACAACTGGAACTGGTGTTTTTCGTAATCACTGATTAAAGGTACTTTACCTCGTCGTCATTTTCTTCTTCTTCTTCATTTCTCTTTTCTGTTACTTGCTATAAAAGATAATGAACAATTAACTAAACCTGTTCCGAGAAACTTTTCTCCGTTCACCTTAGCCTGTGAATAGGCCTTCTGGCTGGGGGTAGGTCGAAAAGAAAGGCCGTGAAAATTAAATGAAGATCGCGAGTAAGCGAAACGAGATCAGAGGCCTGTTCACTGGTTACCTTTACCTTCACTACATGCATATAGAAGTTTAAAAAAACTACCAGTCCAACATTGTATGGATTTTTTTTTTAATGAGACAGCTTATTACAAAGCTAGGGCGATCAATTGCCTTACCAGGATGATTGAATTTCTTTTTAAAACTCCAGGGCGATTGAATTTCTAAGGTGATTGAATTTCTTAAAATGCAGGGTGATTGAATTTCTTAAAATGCAGGGTGATTGGATTTCTTAAAATGCAGGGTGATTGAATTTCTTAAAATGCAGGGTGATTGAATTTCTTAAAATGCAGGGTGATTGGATTTCTTAAAATGCAGGGTGATTGGATTTCTTAAAATGCAGGGTGATTGAATTTCTTAAAATGCAGGGTGATTGGATTTCTTAAAATGCAGGGTGATTGAATTTCTTAAAATGCAGGGTGATTGAATTTCTTAAAATGCAGGGTGATTGAATTTCTTAAAATGCAGGGTGATTGAATTTCTTAAAATGCAGGGTGATTGAATTTCTTAAAATGCAGGGTGATTGAATTTCTTAAAATGCAGGGTGATTGAATTTCTTAAAATGCAGGGTGATTGAATTTCTAAAAATGGCTACCGCGCGCGTGGCATGAAATTTTCGCGGCAGTTTAATTTCAGTTCGCGGATTGCCGATTTTTTTCGTTTCGTGGGAATAAATTTTCGTGAATTCGGATTTTTGACTTTACCGCTGCGAACAAATTTTCGCGGATCTCGATTTTTCACGAATGGATTGAATGAATTGTACAAGGAGATTTTATGTTGTTTTGTTTATTTCACGAGTCTTTGATTACAATTCAACGGCTACGGTAAGGTGTGATCTCGTATGCCATACGTAAAATACTAGTACTAAATTGAATTTAATTGATCTAAATAAATTGAGCAAATTTTCGCGGATTATTTTTTTACTGGAGTTTATTTTCGCGGATCATTGGCTATTGATAAAGATCCGTACATGTACAATTAGACTTTCTTACTCATCTTGCCAAATTTCAATTCATTACGAACATCAGAAGTCATTTTATTTTAACATTTATTTCCGCGAATTTATATGGCTGCCATTAATCAACCTTGTTCCAAGGCTTGGTTGCGAATGGGATAAAGTGACGTCAAAGACTCAAACATACCTCACGGGTTGAAATTATAATAACAATAAGTATTGAAAATCACGCGAAAAGCAACAAAAACTTTGGACTTGTTCATAATGGATTGAAATTTGGCAAGATGAGTAAGAAAGTCTAATAGTACACGAAAATGTAAAAAAATGAAAATCAAAAATTTGATCACAGGGGCACTTTAAATGGTGTGTTTCTGTATATATATATATATATATATATATATATATATATATAAATTTCTTTCATTTAAAGTAAAAATCTGTTCAAAGTGAAAAGTGATCAAATTATTATATGGAAAGATTATATCCCACACAACCAAACATGAAAAAGAAATCTATTTTGACAATCAAAAAAACACATCAACACAGTCTTGATCTATTTCACTGCAGTTCAAGCCTGTGAAGGAGGCCAGGGCAGACTAATGGTACAAATTGTAATTGAACTGATAAATTGTTATCACTAATAGTTTTTGCAACAGACTTCATTTGTTTGAAGCAGAGTTTGATGACAAAGAGCAATTCTCCCATCCATTGTAAAAAGAAAAGTGTATTAGGGGTGCATTTAATATTAGGCTGAAATTCTTCACAGTTATACATTTTGGTACTTTGGATATGTGCATTCAAACGTTAAGGTTTAGTGATCAATAATGTCAATTCAATTTTGCAATCCAGTTGCAGCAATTTGATATGACATTGTCACTTCAAATGGTCACTCAAACTTTCTAACCCTTGAGCAAGAACAATTTACCAGATGCAAACATGTGCTTTTTAATGGTTGTGCTTTAGGTAAAGTAAATAAAGTACCAATGTTAAGTTGTAGCCAGGAACAACAACAGTGCAGCAATACAAATGCTACAGAGGGTGAGTACAATCATGTTATATGCTATTAATACATATCAGAACATGTACATGTACAATTTAGGTCATGAAATTGATCTTTTTTCTTTTGAATTATCTTTTGATCAGGGTTTACACTTCATGACAACAACAAATGAGATTTTTTCTGTCAAATGAGATTTTGGATAAGAAAAATAACAACACACACTTGAGGAATTTATTAATAACAAATTGACGTCGGTTTTTATGCATCAGTGTCCTCTTACTGATGATAAATTTTGTCATAACATTGACAAGGAGCTGCAGATGAGTGGACATCTTCATCTTTCCACTTTAAGGTTGTGTTTTATTTTCTTGAGGTTCATCACCTATTTTGGACAATTTTCTCATTGAATAATTCTGGATTTGTGAAACAATTCACAAATTTAACCATTATTGACAATAACAATTAGCCAATCAGTGCACAGGAATCCGCAGAGTTATTGTAAAAACATTTTTAGACAGTCATGCTCTTTGCATTATTTTTTTTAGTGGGAGAAGTTGAAGAATTACAAGATGTGTTGATGGCTGCAGAAGTAGGTCTGTGCAGGTTTGCTTGCTATCATTAGCAAAGGGTTGAAAACGTTGATCATAATAAATTTTAATCCACCCTGAAGCTGTGCATGTGGAGCTGCTACATCCCATTATGCTTAATAATTTGTTATGTGCTTTGACCTTGCCTTTGATCACTGAAATTACACACATTTAGGAGATTTATGCTTCACGTACATGTACTGTAAGCAGCTTCTAATTTAGAACAAAGTGATCATGAATATTTGTTAGGTAATGATATATACCCCTTATGAATTTAGAATTTTCAAACTGAATAAGTAACTAAAACTACTTATGATTTCAAGTTTAAAATTGAATCAATCTTACACGTATTAAAAATGTACAAAAATTAAAGAACTTGAATTGCTTATGATATTTTACAGATCCAGGGTCTGGTCCTAGCTTTGATGTTAGGCTACTAGAAAGGTTTTTGGGGTCCAGGGAAATTCAACAAAGACTGCCAGTCTTGTGCATGACAGCCATGGAGGTAACAGAACTCTTTGCTGATCAATTACAAGATAGTGTAATACATTTATAAAAAAGTTCATACAGTAGAAGAAGAAAACACCGCATATGAATGAAATGTTTCATATCAAATCAAAATCACATTTATAATTTAATATACAATAATGTATTAATTTTCTTGGATAGTATAAAAAATTATCATTTTTTTCCGACAGGGCCCACATCAATATCAGTCCACTTGTTTTACCCTGTCTAAAAAAATATTGATTATTCTTCTATGCTCTACAGATGCATTTGCAGGCAAATATGGATGCTACCCCAGTCTGTATCATTAGATACAGGCTGACCGATAGGGCAGCTGATGTATTAAGGTCAGTGTCAGGGTGGCATAAAATCTGTTCTGAAAATCACAGTTCTTATTGTTATAATTATATTATTTATTGATTTGTTTTTGTATTTTTATTATATTTTAGATAGTTTAGGTGTCCCCTATTAGCAGTGTGGAATTCCCTCTGCTAGATTTTGACTGACACGTTAATAAAGTTATTATTACTGTATTATTATTATTATTATTATTATTATTATTATTATTATTATCGGAAGTAAAAATTGTTTAATAATTTCAATCTGCATTTCTAACCAACTTCTTGAAATCACACAATAATCATGTTATTCGCAACTTAAACCTACAGGAATTTTATGATGTCCAACATGATCCAAAATTTGAGTGGATGTTACATCCATGTTGCATACATGGAATCTGGATTTGACCATGAAGGTACTTAAAATGTGAATTTCTTCAAGTTAGTCATTTTACATGTAGTGCACCATACACATGAAAAGCTCTTTTATAATGTCTCTGGGCAACTTGTTTAATTCGAGACCTTAATCCTAATGCAATACAGTGTCATTTGTGCATGGTTAAATTCCTATGGTGTTATCATTCCCTGCAAATTTGCAATTTTGTATTCTCTTGATGACCTATTACCCACCCCCGGGCATTCAGAAGGAGACACTTCCACACCCCTGGGACACTATACACTTTATCTTAGCAAAACCTGTTCAAAGTTTTACACCCATTAAAAATGCAAATAAACTTGAAATATGAACACTTTTAAAATACATACTCAAATGATGCTACGTTGCTTTGCTAGTAAACCAAGAGACAAATGTCACAGGTCTTGTTCAGCAAGGGCAGATTCCTTTACAGTATAAAGCAACAGGTCCATTTGAAACAGACAGTGACTATTTTTCAGAATTTGAAGCTGTACTTATCCATGCGGTTCATCACCATGTCATTTTCAACTTGCCCACCCCCCTACACCTGAGACAAGACCACTTGAACAATTCCCCACCCCCCGGACCACAAGAGACGACTTTGTTCTGGGGGGTTGCCCAGTGGGGGATGATAACAGTAGGAAGTGAACCATATACTAGTATTGCCAAACTAGTCCACAGGGAGAGGTCAATAGGCCCCCTAGTTGGGAAAAGAAAAGCTGTTATCTGCTCCAGGTTTGCACATAACTAGGAAATAACTAAAACCGCAGTTGAATCATTCTTGTCGACATCGTGTGCATGTGATACCTTGCGTCATAGCTCTATCCCTTGTCATTTACATGTAGTAGACTATCAAGCTGGATTTTTTGTATTTGTATACCCATAACTTGTGGAAAACACAGATACTCTAAAGAAAGTGACATCGAGTTCAGAATCCTACAACCAACGATGTCCTCTACGAGGCTGATTACAGGGGATATTGTGTCAGGTGCGTACAAACCTCTAGGGACACTATGTTGGGACACTAAGTTACCAACATGCTAGTAAAATAATCTAGCTATCCCCCCTCCCCCCCCAACAATGTTGAGTTTTGACGATCGAACAGACATTTAAACAAAAAAAAACTATTTACCTAGTACATTTGTTAACATTGGTTGTTGTTGTTGTTGTTTTTTTTTTTTGGGGGGGGGGGGGGGGGGGAGAGGGGGGTACGCAAAAATTGTGGCCCAAAAAGTAACAATTAGTAACCATAGTAGTACTACATAATTATTTGGTGATTTTTTGACAGTTTTCACAAGTGTCCCAACTACTTATGACCTCCAATGTAGTTTAAAGATAATCCTTACAAAAACTAGTGACAACGTATTTTAAAAAAAAATGCTATTGTTAATTCCTAGGAACTGAAAGCGATTTTTCAGTGCTTCTTAATCGGGCTGTGACAGAGGCCTGCCAGGCGGCACAAGCTGTTCAAATGCAAAGGTTCAATCATGTATTTTCTTTTAAATCACAGTTTCCCCCATTTGTTATCAAGTATTGAAAGGCACGGGGAGGGGCGTTCTTTGACGACCCAAATAATAATAATGAGAGTAATAATAACATGCCAAGTATGAATTTGCTTTTACCATTGTTTAATACATGTCGTGTTATTTCCCAATTTCACCATTTTAAAAAAAGGAAAACCTACATGTACTTCTATCGCCCAACCTTTAAAAGTACATTCATGTACATTCCTCTTAACCTTTTTTGTCCAATTTGCAATATTTGTTTCGTTATTTGAGTGGCGTGCATGTGAATTACAGTAGAACCTCTACTAACGGACACCACCCCATAACGGTTATGTTTTCTTGTTCCACCTTCTCATTCACTCACTCAAATCCTCTAACTGATGACCTCGCATTGCGGCCACCTCTCTACAACGGCCATGTTTTCTTGTCCCACCTTCTCATTCACTCACTCAAATCCTCTAACTGATGACCTCCCCATAAACGGCCACCTCTCTACAACGGCCATGTTTTCTTGTCCTGACTTCTCATTCACTCCCCGGGGGGACTCCCATATAACTGAAAAATGACGCGGGTGCTCGTCGTACCTTTTAGGGGTTAAAATTTGTAGATTGGTACCGCTTAGGGTACTAAATTCTAAAATGACCACAGTTAGAATTATCGCGGTACCTTTTAGGGTATGAGCCGAAAAATATGACAGAATATGACATGTGCTGTTTTAGAATTGGTACCTCTTAGGGGTAAAATTTTTTTTGAGCCACGCCTACAATCGAGATTCTGGTACCTTTTAGGGTGTTTTTCGAAATTTTCCGACGAGCACCCCGTCATTTTTATATGGGAGTCCCCCCCGGGATTCACACACTCAAATCCTCTAATTGATGACCTCCCCATAATGGCCCTGTCACACTATTGCGTATCGTACTAGCGTATGCCAGCGTATGAAAAATATCACTCATACGCTGGTATACGCTGACATACGCTAAGGGGTACGTTAGGCATAGTTTGTATACGTTTCAAGCAGGGTCGCATACGGTGGCATACGCTGGCATACGGCGAGGCAGAAATTTTTTTTTAAGCATGCTTAAAAATTTTGTGCGTATTCGGACGTATGGTTTATACGCTAAACATATGCTAGGCATACGCTGAATACGCGAGAGTTACGCCAGAGGTACGTTACTCATAAGTCAGGTACGCTGGTCATACGCTGTATTTTCAAGGGAATTTTGTGCGTATGAAACTTATTTTATGAATTTCCATACGCAACTGATACGTTTCTTTAATACGCAATAGTGTCGGACGGTGTAATCTGCAGGTTGCAGGTTCTGCAGGTTGCAGGTGCAGGGTGCAGGTTGCAAGTGCAGGGTGCAGGGTGCAGGTTGCAGGTGCAGGGTGCAAGTGCAGGGTGCAGGTTGCAGGTGCAGGGTGCAGGTGCAGGGTGCAGGTTGCAGGTGCAGGTTGCAGGTACGAAGTTAATAATTTAAAGTCAATTCGACTTCAATCGTATGTAGCACGGGTCAAGTTCGAGTCACGAGTCACAAGCTATTTCTCTTTTGCCTTTTTTATGTCGTAAAAAATAAAAAATAAATGAAAGCTATCTTTCACTACCCAACACTTCCCCTGAAAGAATCTTACCTTGATAGTACACAAATCAAGCGGGGGTATTGTTTCCAAGTCAAAATCATGGAGAAAAAACTGCGTCGGCTTCGTTCGAGCGCCATCTTTGTTGTAATGAAATCAGGAACGCTGGAACGTCGGAACGGCGGATCGAACACCGGAAGTGATCGGGGGTGTAAATTGTTATTGTCAAAAAGATGAACAGTGCGATTTGAAATGTTTTATTGTGAAGATCGCGAGAGCTTAAACTGACAGTTTCATGATTATATGTACAAATCACAGTAACGGCATTTATACTGATGAATAGACAGTAAACGTCTGTTATTTTGTTTCCGTTTTTTCGCATAACATATCATGTTACAGTTTAATGATTAACTGACCACATGCTCCATCCTGAACGTGGCTGCGGCTTCGACTCGATGGAAAGTATGAAAGTAAACATGATGTGAATCTTGTTTTAAACAAATTAGGAGCAATGCCAAAACTAATTGTGGCCTGAGTTACACAGTTTTTCAGCCCTTTGCGCCAGTAAATGTTCTTGTAATTACGTCATTTGCGTTTGTTTTGATTGGTGTACGGCATTCACCAGAAAAGTACTTTGTTATTTATCATTAACAATTAACAAGAGGATTAATTTATAATTATAAGGGTGCCAGCAGCAATGACTGATTGGAGGCCTCCTCTTAAAATACTATTTGCTGCGGAACGAGCGTAGCGAGTGAGCAGCAACATAATCAGGATTTAAGAGAAATATATGAGAAAAAAATATATGCTAGGAAAAATCTCGATTTGATCGCTTTTTACTAGAATTCACTGCGCCACGAACACATTTTGGGCCAGAATGCACTGCGCCACGAACAATAGCCTCGCTTGCTGCTTCAAGCTCAGTGTTGGCTGCGAGATTTGTAATACAGTATTTTGGTCCATCAACATGTCCCAGTCGAAATCGGAACTGAAGTGTCGAAGACTACTACGAGTTGAGCGGGGACTGCGAGGCATGGTGATAGGACCGTTGAATGGCAAAGATTTTCGAAGATTGTACGTATACGGAACAAAAGACAAATTTATTTTGAAATCACTCCGACAGGGGTCGATGAGACTGAACTGACCTGAGCGCTTGGGGACGCGAAACCTGAGCTGAGCTTGGGAGACGCGAACACACAGTAATTAACCTAAATTTCCACACCTTCCTCGTGGTGAACGCGTCCTTTACTCAACAATATTCTACAGACATTGCAGGAACTTGATGCGTGAATTGCAAAACAAAATTAGTCTTATTAGCTGAATTTTCGTCGATTCATCCCGGTTACATTTGCTTTGCGTTCATCATTTCACTGCAACAAAGATGGCGCTCGAACGAAAACGACGCAGCTTTTCTCCATGATTTTGACTTGGAAACAACACCCCTGCTTGATTTGTGTACATATCAAGGTAAGATTCTTTCAGGGGAAGGGTTGTTTAGTGAAGGATAGCTTTCATTTATTATTATTTTTATTTTTTTACGACATAAAAAAGACAGAGAAATAGCTTGTGACTCGTGACTCGAACTTGACTCGTGCTACATACAATTAAAGTCGAATTGACTTTTAATAATTAACTTCGTACCTGCACCCTGCAACCTGCACCTGCACCTGCAACCTGCACCTGCAACCTGCAGAACCTGCAACCTGCAGAACCTGCAACCTGCAGATTACACCGTCCGCAATAGTGTGACAGGGCCTTAAACGGCCACCTCTCTACAACGGCCAGAAAGGTCTGTCCGAAGGTGGCCGTTGTAGAGAGGTTCGACTGCATTACATTTACATTCATGCTGAGAGACTCTTGTAACCGTACGTATGCAACGTCGCAGGGAATTACTACAAAGGGATCGGGCAATCGGATGCCAACAGGAAGAGGAGCTTCGATTATCGGTAAGTTCTCCTTTTCTGGGACATCTGTTGACTGTTAGACACGAAGACATACTATTCCGTGAAAGCCGTGAGCACTTTATTAGTCGAAGATGAAAATTCTTTGAAAAATTAAAAGATTTAGACCGAAGCAAGTTCAAGTACATAAGAATGAAAAGGGTTACATATTAACTCAGATTTGATGGCATTGGTTGACATTTAGCATTCTTGGATCACGTCAATCAAGTGTCAGTCAATTCAAAAATCAACCCGTTCAACGAACTCACGATACATAATTTACTTGTTTCAGGAAGCCGCAGACAAAGACAAAGCCAGGACGAGCGACAATCAGGCAAAGGTTATACTTTGTTTTGGCCCTTTTGTAATTTTTCCTTGCATTTCTTCAAACTGGCATTTTAAGAAATTCAATCGCCCTCGTATTTTAAGAAATTCGATCGTTCGAGTTTTTATAAATTCAATCGCCTACCGTGTAGCACGTAATTGTCGCGGCATTTAATTTTCGCGGATCTTTTCCAATGATCCGCGAAAATAAACTCCAGTAAAAAAATAATCCGCGAAAATTTGCTCAATTTATTTAGATCAATTAAATTCAATTTAGTACTAGTATTTTACGTATGGCATACGAGATCACACCTTACCGTAGCCGTTGAATTGTAATCAAAGACTCGTGAAATAAACAAAACAACATAAAATCTCCTTGTACAATTCAATCAATCCATTCGTGAAAAATCGAGATTCGCGAAAATTTGTTCGCAGCGGTAAAGTCAAAAATCCGAATTCACGAAAATTTATTTCCACGAAACGAAAAAAATCGGCAATCCGCGAACTGAAATTAAACTGCCGCGAAAATTTCATGCCACGCGCGCGGTAGCCATTTTTAGAAATTCAATCACCCTGCATTTTAAGAAATTCAATCACCCTGCATTTTAAGAAATTCAATCACCCTGCATTTTAAGAAATTCAATCACCTTAGAAATTCAATCGCCCTGGAGTTTTAAAAAGAAATTCAATCATCCTGGTAAGGCAATTGATCGCCCTAGCTTTGTAATAAGCTGTCTCATTAAAAAAAAAATCCATACAATGTTGGACTGGTAGTTTTTTTAAACTTCTATATGCATGTAGTGAAGGTAAAGGTAACCAGTGAACAGGCCTCTGATCTCGTTTCGCTTACTCGCGATCTTCATTTAATTTTCACGGCCTTTCTTTTCGACCTACCCCCAGCCAGAAGGCCTATTCACAGGCTAAGGTGAACGGAGAAAAGTTTCTCGGAACAGGTTTAGTTAATTGTTCATTATCTTTTATAGCAAGTAACAGAAAAGAGAAATGAAGAAGAAGAAGAAAATGACGACGAGGTAAAGTACCTTTAATCAGTGATTACGAAAAACACCAGTTCCAGTTGTTTGGGTCTACTACAATGACCCACTTATAAACAAATGTGGAAGCCCATTAATTTAATTGTCTGATCTGAAACCACGTCAACGTTATTTGTGTCGTCACTCAAGTAGCAAATAACTGCTTCATAGGAGATAAATCCACGAATTGACTTAAATTGACTTTGGTCATGGAACACAATCTACCGTACACACACACACGTTCAATAGTCGAATCCTTAATTTGCGAAATAGAAGCTCAATTTAAATATCGAAATTGTAATCCACAAATCAAGAATCAATTATAGTTTTACAGCAATATTAATGTTAAGCATTTTTATTTTTACAGTCAAGTTTAGATGAAACTGTACAGGACAATGAAGAGGTATAAAACTTTAAAAGCGATAATACGATATGCTAATTTAAAGGGTGACATAAAAGTAAGTAATTCGATGTACAAGAACAAAGTTCGCGCTAAAAAACGACAAATTAAAAAAAAAATGGCTTGAACAGTCGATTTGTTTGTACTTTTTCTACACTCATTTTTGCACGTGTTTTTAATACAACCATACATTATACTTCGTCGCGAAAACCTCAACGCGTTTAATTCCCCTATTTTTACGATTGTCCGGGCGATGCGATGATTTTCAAACTATCGCGTCACCTATGCAGTTGCAAAAACAGACAGAACCTTAATTTTACAATACACTGCTTGTGGTAACAAAAGCAGCATCAAAGCTAGCAATATCAAATTTAATAACAAATGTTAAACATTATGTTTTGTTCTGTTTTCTTGTCAGGTGCGAAAAAGAAGACTGGCAGCCTTAGAAGCACAGGTAAAGCATGGCACCGCAAACGTGAATTAATAGTACGCACAGTTTACCTTCACATAAGAAATGCAAACTGATTTTATTATTTCTATGATCTTCTTTTTCAAGGGAGAGGCTTCTAAACGACCGCGCAGAGACGGCGATGACGATAATGATAAAAACAATGACAGCGGAACGGTAATATAACGATTTCTCATTCAGAAAGATACAGTCAAGTCAACAGCGATTGCCAGATACATTACTGAAAATTGTTTTGGATGTATCAATAACTCTTTATTTGCACCGATTAAAGGCAAATCGTGTGTAACATGTAAGGGTAAAATTTAACAATAGGTCCGCTAAAAATAATGAAACATTTGTTATTGTAAAGTTTGTGATTCAAATTATTAGGCACTAAGCATCTTAAGTTTGCTCACTGATTGATTTGGTTCCATATACAGTGTTTTGCGGCAATGAATTAATACGTTAACCGTTATTCTACCCCACCCAAATAAATGACCACCAAGTTAAAACGACCACATTTTTGGCTTGTAAGAGGTGGTATTGACGTGTTATAAAAAACTACTTTTTAGTATGGGCTTTGTCATAGATATTTCCCTATTACTAATATTTCAACTTTCCTCTTCTTATCTTTACAGGTCACTTTCAAGGAAACGTAAAGGCCATTTAGCAGGGGCGGATCCAGGATTTTTTTATGGGGGGTGGCTACGGGTATATGCCTAAGTCTACGTATATGCCTAAGTCTACAATTGTTTTTTTTTAAATTGTTGCAATTAAAAAGAAAACTGTTAAAACCGATGCAGGGATTTCATTAAGGTCCATTAAGATTTTAAACAGGAGGGCAATGAGTTTGAGCAAGTGGACACATGATTGGAAGGGCCGAAGGGCCATCCCCTCTAGGCATGCGCCCGGAAAAATTTTAAATATTAGTCTCTCGGAGATGCATTTTCCTGCACTTAAGCATCTTACTGTTGCTTGAAACATTGTATTTTGTTTGTTCAATCAACTAAATACAGATTATATCTGTAGTCATGGACATCAAGTTATCAAGTTGAGTACAAAAATACTGTTTAATCGACCGTTCTGACCTTTTTCCCGTCGCCATAACACATGTGGAACTTGTTTGCAACTCAGTGACATCATGCAGAACATAATGCAGAGCACTAAGCTAACAATGCATTGTGGGCCGATTTTTAGTTGTTGTTCGATGTTTATTTGTTTTTTTTTTGTCACGTTTCTTCTGTACAGGGAGCAACGGGAGGTAAATAAGCAATGACCTCGTTGTTCTTTAATTTGAAATATGCTTTATTTTTTAGAACACACATCAAAAAGGCCAAGTTAGTAAATTATTTAACTTGTTGGTGACAAAAATAACGTTTAGATGTTCACAGCAGCCGGGCAAAATTGTGTTCACAGCCGGTCAATTTGCCCGGTGCCCGACTGCCCGGCCCTTAATGAAACCCCTGCCGATGGTCTGAAGGGGGGTGGCTAGCCACCCAATTTACCCCTATATATTTTGGCGAATTTTGACCCGATTGCAGGGCTGAAATCTTGTTGCGATTAAATGACGAGTTTCAGGCAAAGCTAGAAATGGAGATTTCGTGGAAAGTCAAAACAAAATGGTGCATATCATCAACTTGAATTTGTGAAAATCGGTGCATTGATTTGTTTCAAGTATGTAGCATTGTTACACTTCAGGCATATCCTAGCCATAGCTTCTAAAATGCTTCGTGAGAGGAAATTCATAATCGTCATCCCACCAATACCCTTTTATTATATTCCTTTTAGCTAACATCTGAGGGCTGAAACTTTCTTCATGTAATCGTACTCTTTTTTTTAAGAGAATTTGTTCAGAGATCGGGCTGAATCTTGTCATGTATTTCAAATCTTTAAAATATCTATTAAAATATTTTTACTCGTGTTGCGGTTATTTGCTTAAAATAAAAAAAAAATAAAAAAGACTTTTCTCAATTCCTTGCTTGTTTCTGGGTTTGTAACCTTTGGTTGTAAGGAATAACTGAGGGTCGAAATGGTTGATAAAATCTGGATTTTTAAGAGTTCCTAGAACCCGGGGTTGTAAGATTGAGATTAAGATCGAGACAATCGGGGGTTGTAAGGGTTCTTTACAATGGGGGATTGCAATATCGGGGTTGTAAGGGTTCTTTACAATGGGGGATTGCAATATCGGGGTTGTAAGGGTTCTTTACAATGGGGGATTGCAATATCGGGGTTGTAAGGGTTCTTTACAATGGGGGATTGCAATATCGGGGTTGTAAGGGTTCTTTACAATGGGGGATTGCAATATCGGGGTTGTAAGGGTTCTTTACAATGGGGGATTGCAATATCGGGGTTGTAAGGGTTCTTTACAATGGGGGATTGCAATATCGGGGTTGTAAGGGTTCTTTACAATGGGGGATTGCAATATCGGGGTTGTAAGGGTTCTTTACAATGGGGGATTGCAATATCGGGGTTGTAAGGGTTCTTTACAATGGGGGATTGCAATATCGGGGTTGTAAGGGTTCTTTACAATGGGGGATTGCAATATCGGGGCTGTAAGGGTTCTTTACAATGGGGGATTGCAATATCGGGGTTGTAAGGGTTCTTTACAATGGGGGATTGCAATATCGGGGTTGTAAGGGTTCTTTACAATGGGGATTGCAATATCGGGGTTGTAAGGGTTCTTTACAATGGGGGATTGCAATATCGGGGTTGTAAGGGTTCTTTACAATGGGGGATTGCAATATCGGGGTTGTAAGGGTTCTTTACAATGGGGGATTGCAATATCGGGGTTGTAAGGGTTCTTTACAATGGGGGATTGCAATATCGGGGTTGTAAGGGTTCTTTACAATGGGGGATTGCAATATCGGGGTTGTAAGGGTTCTTTACAATGGGGGATTGCAATATCGGGGTTGTAAGGGTTCTTTACAATGGGGATTGCAATATCGGGGTTGTAAGGGTTCTTTACAATGGGGGATTGCAATATCGGGGTTGTAAGGGTTCTTTACAATGGGGATTGCAATATCGGGGTTGTAAGGGTTCTTTACAATTGGGGATTGCAATATCGGGGTTGTAAGGGTTCTTTACAATGGGGGATTGCAATATCGGGGTTGTAAGGGTTCTTTACAATGGGGGATTGCAATATCGTGGTTGTAAGGGTTCTTTACAATGGGGGATTGCAATATCGGGGTTGTAAGGGTTCTTTACAATGGGGGATTGCAATATCGGGGTTGTAAGGGTTCTTTACAATGGGGGATTGCAATATCGGGGTTGTAAGGGTTCTTTACAATGGGGATTGCAATATCGGGGTTGTAAGGGTTCTTTACAATGGGGGATTGCAATATCGGGGTTGTAAGGGTTCTTTACAATGGGGGATTGCAATATCGGGGGTTGTAAGGGTTCTTTACAATGGGGGATTGCAATATCGGGGTTGTAAGGGTTCTTTACAATGGGGGATTGCAATATCGGGGTTGTAAGGGTTGTTTACAATGGGGGATTGCAATATCGGGGTTGTAAGGGTTCTTTACAATGGGGGATTGCAATATCGGGGTTGTAAGGGTTCTTTACAATGGGGGATTGCAATATCGGGGTTGTAAGGGTTCTTTACAATGGGGGATTGCAATATCGGAGTTGTAAGGGTTCTTTACAATGGGGGATTGCAATATCGGGGTTGTAAGGGTTCTTTACAATGGGGGATTGCAATATCGGGGGTTGTAAGGGTTCTTTACAATGGGGGATTGCAATATCGGGGTTGTAAGGGTTCTTTACAATGGGGGATTGCAATATCGGGGTTGTAAGGGTTCTTTACAATGGGGGATTGCAATATCGGGGTTGTAAGGGTTGTTTACAATGGGGGATTGCAATATCGGGGTTGTAAGGGTTCTTTACAATGGGGGATTGCAATATCGGGGTTGTAAGGGTTCTTTACAATGGGGGATTGCAATATCGAGGGATGTAAGGGTTGTTTACAATGGGGGATTGCAATATCGGGGTTGTAAGGGTTGTTTACAATGGGGGATTGCAATATCGGGGGTTGTAAGGGTTCTTTACAATGGGGATTGCAATATCGGGGTTGTAAGGGTTCTTTACAATGGGGGATTGCAATATCGGGGTTGTAAGGGTTCTTTACAATGGGGGATTGCAATATCGGGGTTGTAAGGGTTCTTTACAATGGGGGATTGCAATATCGGGGTTGTAAGGGTTCTTTACAATGGGGGATTGCAATATCGGGGTTGTAAGGGTTCTTTACAATGGGGGATTGCAATATCGGGGTTGTAAGGGTTCTTTACAATGGGGGATTGCAATATCGGGGTTGTAAGGGTTCTTTACAATGGGGGATTGCAATATCGGGGTTGTAAGGGTTCTTTACAATGGGGGATTGCAATATCGGGGTTGTAAGGGTTGTTCGAGGGTTGTGGAAGAGTAGTGATCTTAAAATGCATGCGTTTTAACAAATCTTAAAATGCACGCGTTCGTTTTAACGCGTATTAAAATTGTCTTTGCATGCGTTTTAACGAGTATTAAAATTGTCTTAAAATGCGTGCGTTTTAACGAGTCTTATAATGCAGGTTTTTGAGAAGTTTTAAAATGCATGCATTTTAACTAGTCTTAAAATACAGGGTTTTGAAGCGCCTTAAAATGCATCCGTTTTAACGAAGGGTTTTGACTGAGGAGCCATACAATGCGTGCATTAACTTTTCATACAGATCTCTACTCATTGTTTCATTTTATAAGTACGATAAAATATTCGCGTCCGATCTGTATGGGCGTTTACATACAGATCTGCCGCTCATATTTTATCTACTACTTAAAATGCATGCGTTTTAACGAGACTTAAAATGCATGCGTTTTAACGAGACTTAAAATGCATGCGTTTTAACGAGACTTAAAATGCATGCGTTTTAACGAGTATTCAAATGCAGGGTTTTGAAGCGCCTCAAAATGCATGCATTTTAACGATTCTTAAAGTGCAGGATACGGTTATAAGGAGTCTTAAAATACATGCATTTTAACAAGTCTTAAAATGCATGCGTTTTAACCAGTCCTTAAAATACATGCGTTTTAACAAGTATTAAAATGTCTTAAAATTCATGCGTTTTAACAAGTCTTAAAATGTCTTAAAAGGCGTGCGTTTTAACGAGTCTTAAAATTGTCTTAAGGTGCATGCGTTTTAACAAGTCTTAAAATGCATGCGTTTTAACAAGCCTTAAAATGCATGCTTTTTAACAAGTCTTAAAATGCATGCGTTTTAACAAGTATTAAAACGTCTTAAAAGGCGTGCGTTTTAACGAGTCTTAAAATTGTCTTAAGATCTCTGCATGCGTTTTAACAAGTCTTAAAATGCATGCGTTTTAACAAGTAATTATCTTACGATGCATGCGTTTTAACAAGTCTTAAAATGCATGCGTTTTAACAAGTATTAAAACGTCTTAAAAGGCGTGCGTTTTAACGAGTCTTAAAATTGTCTTAAGATGCATGCGTTTTAACAAGTCTTAAAAATGTCTTAAAAGGCGTGCGTTTTAACAAGTCTTAAAATTGTCTTAAGATGCATGCATTTTAACAAGTCTTAAAATGCATGCGTTTTAACAAGTATTAAAACGTCTTAAAAGGCGTGCGTTTTAACAAGTCTTAAAATTGTCTTAAGATGCATGCTTTTTAACAAGTCTTAAAATGCATGCGTTTTAACAAGCCTTAAGATGCATGCGTTTTAACAAGTCTTAAAATGCAAGCGTTTTAACAAGTATTAAAAATTTCTTAAAAGGCGTGCGTTTTAACAAGTCTTAAAATTGTCTTAAGATGCATGCATTTTAACAAGTCTTAAAATGCATGCGTTTTAACAAGTATTAAAACGTCTTAAAAGGCGTGCGTTTTAACGAGTCTTAAAATTGTCTTAAGATGCATGCGTTTTAACAAGTCTTAAAAAAGTCTTAAAAGGCGTGCGTTTTAACAAGTCTTAAAATTGTCTTAAGATGCATGCATTTTAACAAGTCTTAAAATGCATGCGTTTTAACAAGTATTAAAACGTCTTAAAAGGCGTGCGTTTTAACAAGTCTTAAAATTGTCTTAAGATGCATGCGTTTTAACAAGTCTTAAAATGCATGCGTTTTAACAACTAATTGTCTTAAGATGCATGCGTTTTAACAAGTTTTAAAATGCATGCGTTTAAACAAGTATTAAAATGTCTTAAAAGGCGTGCGTTTTAACGAGTCTTAAAATGCATGCGTTTTAAAGTTATAAAAATAGGGATTATAACATAACGCCAGTTTGGTCGACAGTAGTTACATAACAGCATTTATTGATCTTGATTTACATAGCGTGGTTTTTTGTCATAGTTATGACTGTTTCTATATAGCTCCCTGTGCTCAGCTATTGATAAAGATCCGTGAATTCTTACGTTTTTCTTAAGCAAGACTCGAGTTTCGCATTTTAGGTGAACCTCATCAGTTGCTCCCATAAGTAAATGTCTCGCGGAATAATATGAAATAATTCCGTTGTCCATGAAATGTTTGCCGCTCTCGTACTCTTGGGAAGGATCGAATGTTCCGTTTTCTCATTGGCTCGTTTAATTGAATCAATAGCATTGGTGTAGTTTCCTTATAACTCACACTATTCACTATTGGTGGAGATTTTTTCTGCTTTTAAATAGCCGAGTCAACCCCACTGGCATTTGGACTTTACCGGTAAAGAAATTTCATTTTCCGATGGGAATTTATGTTGATATCAATTTTGTGATTGACTTTTTCTTTGTGTTCTCGCTAGCTTTGGAGAAATGCTTATAAAACGTGTTCAAATTCAGTCGTAAATTCAGTCGTAATAAATGATATCTGGTATTATGTAAACAAAACAAGACTTATGTCACGCAAAATTCGTTGAGAGGGAAGGGGTGCGTTGTCGCGAACGCCTCTCTTTGGCACAAGAAGTCCATGACAATTCTCAAGTAAGAATGATTTAATCACAAAGTTCCTAGATCCTTAGTCACAATGTTCACCGATCCCGGCCGAAAACGCATTCACTCTGGTCATTCACATGGCCTGTAAAGTAACCTTATCTTAACTTTGCAAATTTAAAAGCCTTACTGATATTCGTAATTTCCTACTTGTCAAACTAAATCACTTGATAAGATCAATGAATGAAAATATTGAAATGCACCGATTTCCGACAGCGTGACCCAGTTAAAAAAAACGTTAGACTTTCTTATACAAGCGCATGAGTCTTGTTAACTGACAATTCGCCGAAAAAAATAGTATATATTTTTTTGCTTTAAGTCTGCTATATTCTTTGCTAATTGAGCTACGTTGAGCACTCTAAGGCAACTCCCTTGCGTCAGGATTTCAATGCGATCATAGCTACGTTGAGCACTCTGAGGTATCTGTCTTGTCCACTTCAGGATTTGAATGTGATGAGAATAACACACCGACTTATTGATATTCCTCTTCTTTTTATAAGCGGAGAACGTTTTCCTTGCCACTAAAATAATACATTATCTTTTTGTTTGTCTTGTCAGTTAGCTCCCAAAAAGTGCCAATATTTCTCTCAAAAAATCAACACGCTGAAATCGCTTATAATGCTTGCTTGATAAACTTTTGTTAACTAATTCAGCAAAATTATTACGTCTTTTGCATACTATTGCATAATCAAACCGTAATGGCAATGATTCAGTGTTCCAAAATAGAACAAAAGCCAAATCCATACTCTTGCGCAATCAAACGGGAACATTTTTAGTTAGCTGAGTCGGCAAAATCTCACCTCTCTTGCATACTATTGCATAATCATAACACCTCAACATTTAATAACCATTCAAAATTGAAATTTCTCTTTAATAATCAAACCGTAATAGGAATGATTCAGTATTCCAATGACTACTGAAAAGGGACATTAACGTTAATTTTGCAGAAAAGCAAATCCATTGTTAGGCTCGATTTCCGCCGCTTTCTCGCGTCCGGTCTCTGAGCCTCCCCGAGGGGAGGAGCGCGGGCTCGTTTCACGAACAGCGGCTGGTAATCGAGCCTAATCCATTGTATAATACAATCAAATTAGGCCCCTTCACGAGCGACGCATGAAAATAGAACGCGTGTTTTATTTCCGATTTGACAGCCTTGTCAGATAAATGTCCTCAAGTTGCTTCTTATTGTCTAAAATTAATTGCCGACTCGCTTAAGCTACCTGCTTTGGTGGCTTACATTTAACGAGAGTTTAACTCAATTAAGCTGACTCGCTTAACTTTAAGCAAATTGGAAAACCAACTCTTTTGCTTTTCACGGTTAGTCATCCCGAGTACACAACGTATCGCAGAACATTCCTCACAATTTTTCTTTTCACGAACATTTCCGGTTATCACTCGCTAAGCGACTTGAAAAATTGCTCTTCAGGGTTAGTCATCCCGGGTACACAACGTATCGCAGAACATTCCCGACAATTTTTCTTTTCACGACATTTCAACTTGTCACTCGCTAAGCGACTTCAAAAATCGCTCCTCGCAGTTAATCTTCCCGAGTAGACAAGGTATCGCAGAACATTCCTGCCAATTTTTAGAATTTTCTATCAATTTTCTATTTAAGTGCTTAAAACCACAAAAACAATAAATCCAAGATAAGAAACAATCTGTCAGGCGATGAGGTCATAGCTCTAAAACATTTGTAAAACAACTCTGCTATAAACCCGCGTATAGACCTCAGAAAGCGGACAAACATACAAGGTGAAATTTCTTAGCTTCGTCGAGCGCGAAAAATGTCAGCTATAAACCTCAAAAAGCAGACAAAGATACAGGGTGAAATTTCTTAGCTTCGTCGAGCGCGGAAAATGTCAAAGCGCAACTCACGCAAATCACTGTAAATAAGAACTGTAATACCCTTGTGGCGAGGTCATAGCTCTAAGAACTGTAATACCTTTGTGGTAACGTAACGTAAGACATAACAAGTTCATGACAATTCAATACCCTAGGGAAATTAACAATACGTCCGGGGGTGCCCCTCAAAAATTTTAGTGGCGGTATGTGACGCACTTCTTGAAATCCTAACCTGTTTAACCAACCATATCCTCGGTGCCCTAATATAGCTTCTATAAAAAAAGAAATAAGTAACCTCCGGACAAATGTTAACAAAACTAAACAAAGGACCTTTGTTAACAACTTTTGCCCCTTTTTTGTAGTGAATCCAACATCTCGTTTACGCGCAAGCGCATTAACGAGATAAAAAAGCATTTGATTATGTTAGCAGAGAATTTCTATTCCGCACTCTAGCGGCGGTTCGCTTTGGCCCTTCATTTATTCGATGGATTCATACCTTTTATAATAATATTTCTAGTTGTGTTTTAAATAATGGCTTCGCTACTGCACATTTTGATATCCAGCGTGGTGTTAGGCAGGGAGATCCTCTTTCTCCGTATCTCTTTATTATTGTATTAGAGACTTTGGCTTCAACGATACGGTCCAACAATGACATTCGAGGTATTATGGTTGAAGACGAAGAAATCAAATTAGGGTTATTCGCTGACGATTTGACTGCTTTTTTGAAGAATGATAAATCTCTTATAAAGTTCCTCGAACTTGTGTTGCATTTCGGTGAATGTTCTGGCCTCGCAATAAATCATGATAAATCAGAAATATTATTGCTAGGGAATTCTACATCTGTGTCGCCAAATCTTTACCACACTCCGTTTAAGGACATAAAGATTAAGAAATTCATAAGGATTTTAGGCGTGTATTTCACCCACGATCGTCGTCTTAGACGCAAACTTAATTTTGAAGAAATCACCAAATCCATTAAAGATAAGTTAAAAATCTGGAGATGGAGGGATCTTACTATTATTGGTAAAATTCAAATTGTTAAAACATTCATTATTCCTATTTTCTTGCACCGTGCTAGTCTGATCTGTATAGATAAGGATTTTGTAAACGAGGTAAACAAAATTATATTTGACGTTATATGGAAAGGCAAAGACAAAGTGAAACGTCATGCACTCATTGGTGATATTGAAAATGGTGGACTAAAAGCTCCGCATCTGGATTCCATTATTAAAACTCAGAGAATACTTTGCTGCAAAAAGCTTGTGAGTGATGATCATAGTAATTGGAAAACTATTCTTCTCCACTACCTCAAGCCGGTTGGTGGTAAATTTATCCTCTGTTGCAACTTCGACGTAAAAATGCTTCCATTAAGCTCCATCCTTTTATGAAGAATGTTTGTACGATTTCTCGAAATGTTCGATGGCCAATAAAACTAGTCCAGGATATGTCGATGCGGTGGATATTTCAAAAATTGTCTTATGGAATAATAGATTTATTTCTATTGGTGTTAAATCTGGTTATAACAAAGGACTCGTAGACAGACGAATTATAAGGATTGGGGATCTCATTTCCAAAAACAATGAAATCATAACGAAGAGTATGCTAGAGTTAAATGTATCGCCATTGGATGCGTTTCAGCTTATTTCAGTAATTGATGCTCTCCCATATGAATGGCGTTATGCGTTAACGAGGAGTGTATTTATTTCTCCTGTTCCTTTCAATCTAAATGAGCAGACACAGTTGTCTTTGTCTGGAAAAAATGTTTTACTAAGTAATGCCGATTCGAAAAGTATCTACAAAGAAATGCGGGACAGGGTCATCGTCCAACCCACCGCTCAAAAGAAATATATCGAACAATTTAAAAATGACAGTTTAAACTGGAAAGAAATTTATAGCTTACCTTACCAAGTGGTTCTCGATACAAAATCGAGCGAGTTTCAATATAAACTGTTAAACAGATTTCTGGCCACTAATGCCTTTTTCGTATAAAATTGGTATGGTTTAGTCACCTTTATGTTCTTTGTGTGATATGGCGAATGAATCCCCCGAACATATTTTTGTATCTTGCCAAAAAACCGTGAGATTTTGGGCTGAAGTTATTAAATGGTGTAGCGATCTGGGTGTAGTGATAAACAACCTTTCAGATAAGGATATATTATTTGGTATACAGGAATGTGAAGACAATCTTTTTATGAATCATATTTTGTTGGTTGGTAAACAGTATATCTATAATTGTAGACGCACCAAAACAAACCCTGGTCTTAGGGTTTTCCTGGAAAGACTCAATAAGGTTTATCAAATAGAAACTATCATTGCTAAATCGCGAAACAAAATGTCCATTCATTTACGGAAATGGCGTAAATATTGTAACAACAAAAACTGATCATGAATGTCGGCACTTGACATGCAATTGCTGACATTGTTAAATGGATTACTTTATATCGGTACTGTCTTTGTGAATGTAATGTGTGTATTGTGTGAGTGTGTTAATTGTAGTCGAACTTTAATGAAATGAAATGAAATAAAAAGTTATTAAAATACAAAAACAAACTAAATTTTGCGATTTACTGTACAGTCGCAAAAATCACAATGTTTGGTTGCTGCAAATATTAGTAGCCTTAAGGTGGTTCGATACAGTTTTCTGGATACCATACCAACATTTTTCAATCGGCTTTTAAGCGGTCTTCTCCAAGTCAGATCAATGTAAAATTTTCACCACTAACTGGATTTGAATTGAAGTTTGGCAAGACATATTTTTTGGTAAAATCGATATTACCATGACGACGATAAACAAGAAACTTAGAAATCAGTAAACGTGAAATTTATATTAGCGCGTTTAAGATTTCGCATTGAAAATCCCACATAGACATCTTAAAATATGGTATATGGCATATATATTTTGCAAGAATAAAAAAATTCTGTATGTTTGAATTCAAATAAATCGCAATAACATTTCAAACCTTACTATTTGTGTACTGGTATTAAATTGATCGAGAGATTAACACTGGTTTTGTGAAATTACTTAATGAAAATGTCAAAAAGTAGCTTGATGTTATGTTTGTAAACCTTGAAAGTTTTGTTTACTTTCTCTTTTGCGATCTTGAGAACTACCTTTTTTCTTAACATCGCTTCATGTGCAATTTTTGGGTAATTTTCGATTTTTATGGCTTTTGCAAAAATCTAAGAAACGGCTCGATAGATTTTATTGAAACATTCACTGTGCATGCTTACCGATGTGCAAAATATGATCTGAAAGTTTCATTGACATTGATTCACTGGAATGCCTTTAAATTAAAAAGATGAAGACGTCGTACGAACCGGCCGAAAACATGGCGTTACAAATGTACTTTTTTAAGTTATGCTTAATAATGATTTCAAACTAATGCGCACTACATTCTTCCGTAATTGAAACATTGCAATGTACGCTCGTTGATGCAAATTTCTTTGCATCTGTTTTCTTTTGCGTTCAAAGGGCCTGCTGTAAAAACGTTTTCAAAACGCAAAAGGGGATTTATTGCTCAAAATAATCCTAAAAAGAGACTTAAGGGAATCTGGAAAGTAGCAAGGAGAGTAATAAGGTACAATCATGCTCGAATATAGATAATAATAGATGCACAGCAGATCACAACGAAAGTATAAATCACGGAGGAATGCAGTGCGCATTGCACCTAAGTTTCTTGTTTATCGTCATCATGGTAATATCGATTTTACCAGAAAATATATCTTGCCAAACTTCAATTCAAAACCAGTTAGTGGTGAAAATTTCACGTTGATCTAAGTTGGAGAAGAC
This sequence comes from Dendrophyllia cribrosa, assembly GCA_024195265.1. Lineage (NCBI taxonomy): Eukaryota > Metazoa > Cnidaria > Anthozoa > Scleractinia > Dendrophylliidae > Dendrophyllia > Dendrophyllia cribrosa. The sequence continues at coordinate 19,405,820 of JAJLRJ010000013.1, read as the reverse complement.
CGCTTAAAAGCCGATTGAAAAATGTTGGTATGGTCTCCAGAAAACTGTATCGAACCACCTTAAGGTATGCTAATCTAAAAGCCAAAACAACCACGGAATTAGCGACAAACACTTTCCGTAATTTGAGACAATAAACTGACCATGCATTAAACATTTTAATGCTAAACTATTAACCAAGTTTAAAAAATTAAAAACTGCTTATAGCTTATACGAAAAACCGCTATTCTGTCGGTTTCTTTTCCATTCAAAAACTTTTTAGCATTAATTAACTTCCCTTTCACTTGTTTTCCTTACCAAAGAGAGGCTTAAATGCTTTTTATTAAATAGACCTTCTGACCTATGCTCGGCAACATAAATTAACGCGTATATAAAAAACATAGCTATTTGAGAAATATACCTTTTGTATTCCCATCAAAAACGTCACCTATTTGATGGGAATACAAAAGGCAAAAGGTATATATAATATATATATATATTTCCCAAATAGCTATGTTTTTAAAAAGCAGTATATATATATATATATATATATATATATATATATATATATATATATATATGTGTGTGTGTGTGTGTTAACACAATAAAGGAAAAACTAGTTTGATTCAATTAAACCTATATTTCAACCACTTAAAGTGGTCTTCATCAGGGTGACTGGAGTAAACCGTTATTCACACGCGTTCTTATCAAACTGCTGACGCACACAAATATAACAGTCTGTGTGCGCGCAAAACCAAACTGTTTGGCGTACACATTTGAAACTGCGTAAAATAGAATACAAAATAGAATATACATCCAAGCAAATCAATGGCTCACGCGCGCCCTGCGATTTTGAGAATAGAAAAAATCATTGGCATTAAGTCCATCCGGAGCCATTGTCTTGAGTCTATAGGCCCACTGACCCTCTTTCTCTCCTAACTTCTCTTCGTTATTAACTCTGTCTATTAGCATAACCTCAACATTACTGACTCCATGATGTCCATTTGAACCAAAATGTTTGTATATGAGATCGTCCATTCCTTTGTAATTCCTGGATGACTTAACGTGAGTGTTAATTCTACTCTTATGATTGTTGAAGCGAAACCGGAATGGTGTTACAGTTGATCCCACGTACTGAAGTCCACATACCTTGCAACTTATTAAATACACCACATTATCTGAGTTACAGTCTAATTTATAATTAATACTGTAGGATTTATTTGTTCTCTTACTGAAAAACGTGTGTCCTATTTTTAGATGATTTTTGCAGATCATGCAACGCTTATTACCGCATTTAACAGTTCCTTTCACTCTCACTTCTGAATTCGCGGGCTTCAGTCTAGCTCTCACCAAGTAGCCCTTCAAATTTTTAGGTCGTCGGAAAGACATAACAGGTAGATCCTTTACAGCCTGTTTACATCTGACTGAGCTTCCCAAGACGGGTTGAAGTTCTCTCAAAATTTCTCCGATATTTGGCAAACCAGGGTGATACGATACCACAAATGGTATCCTATTGCCGTTTTCTCGTCTTTTAGGTGTCAAAGCTATTTCTCTTGGTACCACTCTAGCTCTCTGTATTTGCTCTCGTACCATGTTTCTGTGGTAACCACGGACTACTAGAAATTCCGTCAGCCCTTTAGCCCGTCTTTCAAATGCTTCTTGTGTGGAACAAATTCGTTTCAGTCTCATAGCTTGGGCATAGGGAATGCTGGTTTTGCAGCCACGTGGATGACAGGAATTAAACGTCAAGTATTGATGCTTGTCTGTAGACTTCACGAACAAGTCTGTTCTGATCTGCCCCTCATTGTTGATTATTTGTATATCCAAGAGGTTCACTTTCTTCCGCGACCATTCCCAAGTAAATTTAATGCTATTGTGTGACCCATTAATGTATTCCAAAAATTCAAGAAGCTTTTGTTCACCATGCGTCCATATCATGAAGATATCAATATAACGAAGTATATATTACGACTGTTCCATCAGACGGCACGAAAAACATTGACGTACCGAAGCCGCATTTCCACAGCCTTCTAATGCGCCTGATTGATGACAACGATCATGGAAAAACTCTTGATGTAGAAAGAAAGGTTGCCAAGGCTTACCGCCTACAGCTCTCGCGCCAGCGCCATTGACACCTCAATACCCTACAAGAGGGGGAGTGTGCAGTACTTATGTGCTAACACCATAAGGTGTTATGCGTAGGGCAGGCCTGGTCTCGTCAGAGCCACATGCCCTAATCGAGAATCGGTGACGGAAAAGCCAAGTACAAAGGATGCCAAAATTAGGAAGGAATGATAAGTCAGTTAAATTGAGATCTTTATTATTGTAACCTTGTGTATAACATAAACAGAAGTGTTATCATGGAACCTCTCCGAACCTGTACTTAGCCTTGTATTACTGATAGTAACCCTAACATTTGGGGGTGGTAAAACAAAACGGCGTAGATTATGCTTCGCCTCGGCTGTTTACTTATTAAAACTGTTCAAATTGACGAGATTTTGTCGTCTTTGAGTAAGTCACATTGTCATAACGGTTTTGAATGAGGGTTATCTAAATCAACCCCTCTCGGCAATATGTTGAGTCAAAGCTGTTATTTCAATGTCGACTTGGCGGGGTTTTATTTTTCCCCCTTTACTCCACTATTAGTGATTCCATTGGGACTCTGGATGACCTTTTTGTTTTGTTTTGCCCTATTAACGAAAATACCATGGATCTGAGAGAAGAGTAACGCCGTTGACTGCGAGATCGAACTTTTGTAAATTGGGCCGGGACACCTCGATAGCATGGGTCGATTGTTATGGAAACCCCGCTAAGGTCGCCGATGAGATAACAGCACGTAATCTCAGCAGAACGGCTGAACTCGTAGAAAAGGGGGAAGCCGAGTGTGGTACCTTAAGATATTTTGTCTTCCGTGATCCAAACAACTTCAAGGCGGGAGAACTTCACAGACATTTTCAATCAGTTAGGAAGAAATATCGCGCAGGAACCCTTCCGAAACAAGAATCGTAACATATTTCCGGCACTTTTCCCGGATATTTTAAAGGGAGCTACTGTTTCAGATAGACCTCCATCCAGAGCACTTAGAAATAATATGTTCTGTAAATCTTTTGTCAACTTTTTTCGAGAGACGCTCATTAACCGGATCAAGTATGGTGCAATATCCGTGATTGAAAGGGTGGGTGTGACGGACCCAACCCATATTGCCTTACCATTGACTGTCGAGCCCACAATACCAAGACTTTGCCACGACGCACGCTATTTAAGTTTATGAATGTGTGATATGCCCTGTTCTCTGGATTCCGCCGCAGACCTTCCCCGCTATGTACAGAAAGATACTTATCAGATGGTATTAGACGATAAGACCGGCTACGACCATATTTTGCTCACGGACGAAAGTCGCACCTTCTTTGGAATTCAGTGGGGAGGATGGTACTTCACGTATAACACCCCCCCTCCTCTTGGATGGAAAATCAGATAACGGAGAAACGCATATTCGAAGTAATTGTTTCTTTTGTCCATTGACAACGATGAACGATGAACACCAAGACCTCTCTCTCGACGCCGTTGATTATCTGTGAGTCGGAAGTGGCTGAGGAGACCAATCCGGGCACAAAAGCGTCTGCCACATATTTGGAACAAATAAACCACAAGACATTGTATGAACCTCTCTAATTCTGTCTCTTTGTGCAGGAGGCTTTGATGGTTTGCCAGGTCCGTAGTAAATCGAGAGTCTCGTCTAGTCGTGTCTGTGAAATGCGAGCCTCTTGAGTTACGCGAGCTCGATCCCCAGCAGTTCTAGAGTTGTACATGAAACAATAGTCTTTGCAGGATTTGAATTTAAGCCAAGATCTGCACAAGTATTGAGCATGATATCCAAGTTCGTTTGCGATTGGGCGTCTCGGTCGGGGGGGGGGGGGGGGATACAGGTCCAGAAATCATCCAAATAGTTCCACACGGGGCTGGCCCCCCGGTCGCGAATTGTGAACGATACGATATCGACGTACTGGAGGAAGAGTGCGGGAGAGCTGCGTAATCCAGAGGGTAAAAAGGCGTCGACAAAGTAAGCAGTGGTGAGTGTGCCGTAAATATCAACTTCCCATGTAGATCCAAGAAGCTCCTAGTCTTTGCGACGCACTAAAATGTGGCGGAAGGCATCCGATAAGTTGAGTTTGCTCAATAAGACGCCTTGTCCATGGAGTTTAATTTGCGAAATTGCGTGGTCAATTGTGTCGTAGGTACAAGAGAAGAGTTCCTTGGGAATACCATCGTCAATGGAGTGACCGGCGGCCACGATAAATCGTAAATTATGCGCCATTTCGTAGGCATCGAGCGCTTTTTAGGAGTAGCGCCCATCGGCGATCCGACAAAATTTGCATGATTGTTATGTATCTGACTATAACGATTTCCGGGAAAACCGATGTTTACTCCGGTATGAATGTCTTGCAATAAATCGTTTGCAAATGTTCTATCTGGGAAACGTGATAAGGTATCCGTCCATGAATCAAGATTAAAAGGTAAATTAATGTCTGGTAACGAATTTACAATCGGCCATAGCGTGGTCTCCCCGGCAAGCTTTGCAAACATGGGCTCGTTTGCATTCAGCTCCTTGCTGGCAGGAGTTGCGTCGGAACAGGTTACAACCTTCTGTTCCGTTGCTGGCGAACCACTTTTCATATTTCCAGTAGTAAGGTTGTTGGCTTGTCGAGCCTTGGCGCGTGTGAGGGCCAGTTTTCTTCGTGCCTTGATTTTCTTCCGACGCGGATTTCGCACAAAAGGAACAATCACGAACCAAGTGATCGATATGATTGGGTGATTTACAACGCTGGCAAAGGTGGCCTTCTTTCCTGACCGCGGACGAGTCGTGTATGGTTGTGTAAAGGGTTCTATCGATGGTGTCGAAGCGTGCAGATTTATTCAGGGTTAAGCTAGGGCGAAATTGAACATCGTAAGAATAAACCGCGCTCCACATGAATGCCTTTTGTATCAAGTCTCGATACCGAGCACGTTCCTTGTATCGTCCCGGCTCGACGTCCATCAGGAGCGCTTCGTAGATGTTCCAAGCCTCGAGCCACAAGTTCGATGATTCGATGGTCAAAGTAGTGGTAGCTTTTCGATCTCCGGTTCCACAGTTAATGTCGCCACATGTGTTTTCCTTTGCTTTGGGACGGGGAAGCAGGTCGATAAAATCAACATAAGCGTCGGTTTGAACAGATTTCAGCACGGTGCCTGAGATTGGAAGACTGGAGCCACTGTTGAGGCTAATTTGTTGTTGCTCGTCAGGCTGAATGGGGGAGTTGTTGTTGGTGCAATCGGACGTTTGTTATGTTGGGGCACCGCCCCCAATTTCGGTCTTGGCTTCTGTTAGTTTGCCCACTGAGTCGCGCAGTGTGTCATGCTCGAGCTGCAGTGCTCCAACTTGGCTCGACAAAGCTCGGATGGCTTGCAGCAAAGCATCACGTTTGTCGGGAGGAACGGGACCGGGTGATTGTTTCGATTTTCCATCTTGGTTGATCTCGCAATCAGGATCTGGTTCTTCGGCGGGTCCATCGGAATTTTTTGCCCACGACGGCAAAGTCGTGTGGCTCTTTTGGTGTTCCGCAACCCGGGCATTTATTCTTATTTTTTGCTCTGTTTTAGAAGACATCTCGAAGAGAACAAGCAGCGAAAATCGAAAAAAGTCAACGATAACAGATGAAACGATCGAACTAGAACGGCGATTAAACGAATGTACAATGTCACGGTAATGTGACGCCAAGCACGTGCTGGCTTCATTAAACGATATTAACAATATTAACATCACTAAACCGTGAGACATTGCATGAATCCGGCCTCTGATTCTGAGTGGTTAAGTTTTTTGGAGTTTGGGAGAATGGGTGAATAAGATTGGGGGCTCCAAAAACTGAAAATGTCCATCGCATGGGAAATGTGACCCTTGAATAAGGAGACAGATAGGCAGTGCGCTGGTAAATCATTATTCCCATACCTTATTTTAACTGAGTATGAATGGGAGTGTTGTGAAATAGTATACAATTCGTTCACTTCACTCACACTCAGTTTTTTCCAGCGGAGCGCGGAGAAGGGAACAGCCCACCCTCCCACCCTCATCGCGTGGGTCGTACCGCTAGACTCGACCTCCCCTAAGCCAAACTGTTCCAGCTTGGCTTAGGTATGGTCAATCATTATTATTATCAACTACGCGGCCAAATAAGAAACTGCCTTCGAGAAAACACGCGTGAGTGGCGGGCGATATTGAATTTGACGGGCTGCAAACGCATTTACGGCCCTGTTTCTGTTAAACATTTTTTTCTTATTAAATGAATTTGTACGATTTGGCCTTGTGTATTGATAATAATGATAATCACATGACTTTTGTCGGGCATATAGTTTATTTGTGTCCCTCGTAGCATCATTTGCACCCTCGCTCCGCTCGGGCGCAAATGATGCTACTCGGGCCACAAATAAACTATATGCCCTCCAAAAGTCATGTGATTGTCCTATTCCCATACCTTACAGTGTATTTCCCATACCTTATTTCAACTGAGTAGGAATGGGAGTGTTGTGAAATAGTATACTATTCTAATTATTTGTCTTTTTCACGAAACAAAATGCTAAAACTAACTTGTGATCGAGAAATTTTCTTCCTCGGCTGTATTGGGAGGGGGGGGGGGGGGGGGGGAATAACACCCTCAGTCGCTTCATGCTGCAGAAACCGGGTTAAGCCCCGGCATTTGTCAGTCATTAGGCTTGTGATGGCTTACCCCCCCCCCCCCCCCCTCAATTTAATTAATTAAACTTTCATTTAAATTTTCTGCCTTTAAGGTGCTACTTGCCATGATGTTGAGGGTTCTTTGAGCCGTTTACCTCCACAATGTACGAGCCATGAAACTCGGCTGTCGTGGGTCTTTTGTTTCAATTTCTTTGTTAAAGTTATCATGAAACAACCATTTTTTCCTGGTTGAAGACCTTGACCAAGGCCTTAAACTAATTGCGTAATAGGCACCACACCCCTCAACAACATCGCGTCGCCTGTTCAAAGATGTAAACTTTATTCGTATTTATTAAACACAGCATTAACAGATTAAGAAATGGAAAAATCTAATATACGCCTCAGCGTTTTTTGTTATAAAAAACAGTATAATACACAGTTAGGTAACTTTTTTGCATGAGAGCGCTTGATATAACAATTTGATATGTGCAAAACACTTTCGAAATACATTGTAACTGAATAACGAACTCTAATATTCGCTATTGTGTCGTGTATTGTAGTCTCGCTTTTAGAAGGAGACACAACCAGCGTTAATAAACTATTTACTAAATATCTCATCTAAAATAAGTTGATTCAAAGGACAAAAATATACCTGTAAGGTACAAAATTATGAAACGTTTAAAAGGGCACTGTCATGCTTGTTTCATACAAAACTGATACTTTTTCAAACTGTTTCCTTACGTTCATAGCTAGCACGATTTAATTAGACAAAGAAACCCTTTGAACAAAGGATCAGTGCATTTGGCGCCTACGTGAGTTAATAGTTTATCTAGGTACCGGCCAACAATAAATGCGCCTCAGTACTCGTACCTACAATCCGACCTCGAAATTAAGGAATCCGTGACGTATTTGCAACGTTTAATGCAGAATTGGCTTGAATTATTTGTAGTAGTTGTTATTTTAGTATTTTAAATATTTGTTTTCCCAAGCAATGGAAAGATTTGCGCAATTATATCGTATTACACTCTCTCTAATACACAATGTACATGAACAGGACCAATGAGAGCGCACGAACACAAAACTAGTGGATCAAACAAGTCTTGCAACTCTGGTGATTGCGTGTTTCTTGTATCACATGGTCAACGGTTCAATGTATGAGCAGATGCCTTCCGCAAAGAAAAGTTCCTTTTTGCCAGCCACACACTAGACTTGGTGACTACCTGCAACTTAATAACAAAAGACGTTTTTGTTGGTGGGGGTGGGTTTAATAACATGTAAAAATCATATACGTATTTAAAAAAAAAATACTACATTTATCATCTGCTTCCATAACAAGGACGACTTATACGGTCATTCCTAACTCGGGACCCAATATCTCATAGAACACTTGCGTTCATTGTCTAACACTCACTTAGCCACGGTCTTTTGGAGCGTTTCTACGATACATTTCTAGGGAGAAGAAGATCTAAATCTCAGTCAACGTCTTACTATTATATATTGTTTACTCCCTCTTTAAAAAGAGAATAACCGTTGGTTAACATATTGAGCTCGGGCGATTATTATTATTATTATTATTACTATTATTATTATTATTATTATAAGTAGTAGTAGTAATAGTAATTGGACTGAGTGGAGTATAATTAGTATAGGTAATCACATGATTTCGAGTGCGATTTGGAATAAATGAGCACGAGTGAATTTTACTCGTGCTCATTTATTCCAAATTGCACGAGAATAATCATGTGATTACTTGTTAATAATATACATGCAAAAATTTCTGTCACGCTGCGATTGTTTTCGTTACAAAAATTCACTTTGCCACGCTTCGATTACTCCACTTCAGATTGGTCGAAATTTTGACAGGTGAATTCATGAGTGAATATTCATGCACTCTCTACAAGAACTGCATCACAAGTTTTTCGTCTTTCTTAGCCACTGTTATTTACGCCGCCGGGATCGGAAAAGTCTTCAACGCTCTTGACGACTTTGAAAGCTAAAACAACGAGGTGAAAGCTTCCAAACGGTTTTTTGTCAGCACAGGAGAATGTTTAATCACAGGTCTGAGTTCATTTGCTCCACAGGACATTACCGAGGTTAGATTTAGACGCTTTTATGGCGCCTTTTTGCTTTCTTGTTGTAATGGGTGGACATTTCTTTTAAGCTGAAGGCCTTTAATCCACTTTGGCAGCTCCTTAACTCCCGATACTTGAACAGTTTATTCTTTCTATTTTAAACGTAAACAGTTATTGTTTATTGTAATTATATTGTTTAATTAGATTCTTAGGTTAGCATTTGTTTTAACTCCAGCGTAAAATTCATCACGGGTTTTCGTAGGCGCCTCATTGATTCTCCGCTTCGTTTTCTTTGTTGACTTGTACACGTGTCCTTTTTTTCTCAAATGTCCTAGAATTTATCAGTAATTAGAACTTTTGTCTGTTTTCGTATTTTGAATCAGTTTTCTTTAAAGACTTTCTATTAAAATTCCGTTATACTGTTTAAATCTTGTTTAATTTCTGTCCGCCATTTTGTTTCTGCATGGCTCGAAATCTGTTCAGCTATCCTAACTGTCAATCATTTTAATTTCAACTTTTTGCACTCAATTTCACCTTTTTGCACTCAATTTCAACTTTCTGCACTATTTGGGATTAATTGACATTCTCTCAGCCAATCAGAATGCAGAAATTTTTGCATGTATATTATTAAGGGAGTAATTGGGCGAGTTATTTCAAATGGCGCGAGGACGCTTTGAAATTACGACCACGATTACTCCTAAATTATACGACACGAAATTCAAATACTAATTAATCGCATTAACAACAAAATTCGAGATTAAAAAGTCTATGTGGACCTTTTTGTACTCAAAACGTCAAGGATATTTTCTCTTTAAGTGCACCTGATTGACGCGCGCGCAACATAGGTGTCCAATTACAGCTAATCAACTGAAAAAAGTTGTAATTGTATAGCTGTGATTGGACATCCAGGTGACCACGCGCCAATTGCGTAAGAAATAGGCGCGGATAACCATTCGCAATCGAGAATTTTGTTATTGTCACAATTATTATTATTAAGAGCGTCTGTCTGAGAAAACCAGACAGAGGCCACGGATCGGGGTCCGCCGATTCCTTCCACATTTTGCCAGTTTAAAACATTCGATCAGTGATGTTGAAAGGCAGCATGCTTAGTTTTTGAAAGCTTTTAGTTTCCGAGATCCGACCACCCCCACAAAAACCGGCCCGTAGGGTCAGAAAATCCCTTGATTTTGACGACTCGAGACGACCGTGACATATGCAACGCGTAAAACATTTTCTCGTCTCCCAAAGACTTCTAACTGCAGGATTCTATTAAATGGAACTATAAACTCTTATTCTCTTCACCAGAGCCTTGATTAAAACATTCTCAGTTCAAGATACGAGAATCAAATTTGCAGATACGCAAAGTCAATATTTGCATATGTTTATTCAACCCCATTTTTACGACTGGTTTTCTCAGAAAGGCGGCGGCTTTTTTTGCGAGAAAAAGAGTTCAATAGCTTCATCACCATCCCGTCTTTCTGTATCACAAAACAAAACTTTGGGATCTATAAAATCTGAAGAAATTTGTGCTTGCATTTCAGCCGAATTCTCAACAAAATTACCGAACAATTTGTCACGTCACACTTCAAAGTCACGGACTCTTAGTAGTCACCTAATTTCAAATAACTTAACCCTATTCAGCCTGGACTTTTTTTTGAGTTTCTGAGCTGGGGGGGCACATTGGTACCCCCCCCCCCCCCCCCCCCCCCCACCCGCCTCGTAACTTCAAGAACATTAAGGCTATGACAATAAAACCTAGAGGGTACATAGTACGTCCAAAACTGTCTCCTTTGCGGTCCGCACAATGGAGCGATGACGTCATATGACACAGTTATTAGGTAATTAGTTATACGGCCGCCATCTTGGATCCGCCATCTTGGATTTCTGAGATTTTTTAAAACCTCTTAAAATCCGTCCAAACTCACTCAAAATTAATCAAAACCAATAAATAAACACTAAATGACGTAAGTTATACCAATAAACACTGTTTTTCTTCTTTCAAAGGTATAAATATGCAAATTTCAAAAAACATGGCTGTCAAAATCTTGTTGCCATGGAAACATCAAGTCACGTGATCAAAAAATTAACATATCAAATTGTTGCCAGATAAATTTTAGGAAAAGTCACAAAGTTTGATGGCGTTTGAATACATACTAAAGAAGTTATGAATGTTCAAAGTTAGCGCGGGCACTTTGTGCCCCCCCCCCCCCCCAGGCCGAATATCAATCAATCAATCAATCAATCAATTAACTTTGAAATAATAACAAAATACAGTATCTTAATACAGTACGTATTTCAACTGACTTTACAATGCGTTGGAAAGAAATTATCGGGAACAAGCTACTTCAAATTTGCATAATTGTCGAATTACCCAGTGTGGGCTCGGGTTTCATTTTACAAAAATGTTTCGGCTCCCCGGCGAATAATATGAGTTTCCCCTATACTTTTATTCGCGAAGCCTGAATAGGGCTATTTCTTTTCCCATAAGACGGGATTGAGACTTTTATTTATCAAATGTACTTTTGCTTGAGTTCATTTCTGTGTATTTTAGAATTTTTTTCTAAAATACGTCTTTTTTCTACATTACTCATTTTACCTAAAAGAAGTCATATGTAATGATATGATCAGGAGAATAAGATTTCCTTAATTTTTGCGAGAACGTGGAAAAAAAATTGTTACATTTCTTGACGCAAGGGAGCACAGGGGACCATCTGTAATAAACATCTAATGTTTAAGTTATGGATGGCCTGTGACATCCGCCTCCTCCCCTCAGAAAAAATCGGGGCCGGAGAGAGCGGATGTCACAGGCAAGTTAGGGATCGACCATTTTACTTCTGAGAGGGGACCGGCAAATCCTGCAACTGCGAAACCCCGACTTAAGGCTTGGTATATTTATAGCAAAAAAATTCCTGCAGCAACACAGAAGTCTTAGAAGTCTAATGGTTCTAATGGTTCGCCCTTTAGGAAACTAAACGACTCTTGCGCCTTGTACAAAGGTTTTGTCCTCTTTTCTGAATAGGGTTAAAAGAAACTCAAATAATGTACCCAACAGGATTTGCTGCTGTGACAATCGACATGAAGTTTCAATCGCGATATTTCATTATTTGACTGATTGTGCGTGCGACGCGCCTTACCGCGAGCACGCAACAATTTTTTTTTCACAAGTTTGCACCATATCACAAACTAACTCTTATAATCATTTTCGTAACTACGGATACGTGGCAAAACAAAGTGAATAAAATCTTTATATTTTGTCACTAACTTTACACTCAGGCTCCTTAAACACGAAGCGACATTACATTTGACCGTCCTCAACTTCGCGAGGAGGCGTGCCCGTCAATTAAATTCGCGCTTCCTGATTGGCTAACTTGTAAAAGATATTTTGTGGCGCGTCGCACTGTACACTGTGAACGATTAAGAATCTAATTCGTCATGAAATCGCTATTTTAAAACAGTTTATTCTTGATTAACAGGCGCTAAATTATTACAAACATAGTGAGCAAAGCTGATACTACGTAGAACAATTAACGCGACAACGACATGATAGAGCCCAAACTGAAAACCAAAATGCAACCGTGGACAGCTGTTTTAGCTTTGCTCACTATGTTTGTATTACTATTTTTGGCTGATCAGATCTTCTATAGATCCTACGTACTCCAGCAGCATTTTCGTTCGCGGTCCTTTGCTCCTTGTTTCTACTGTTAAATTATTAACCCAAACGGTACAGTACCACTGTCACTTTTTATGTCCATATTGTATACTTCCCAGATCTAAAGGCAAGGACTCCGCGGTTCCCCGTTTCTTAAATTAGGTGAAAAGAACATCTGGCTTGCGTTAGGCATAAAATATACTGTAAGCTGTTTTTTGGTCCCACACTTTGACCCCATCTTATAGCGTGCTACATGAACACGATTTTACCAGCTCTTCTATGCTGTCGATGTATGTACTCTTCCTTTGTCGATTCCCAGTACTTATCAAAGCAAAATTTGCACAAATGCCCTTCAGTTCCACAACTTTCAGGTTTTTAAGTTGTTTGGCCTTAGCCATAAGGCAAATGTCACGACCTTCAAACTTGTGTGGGGGTTCAAGATCCACTTCACTGTATACACTGTCTCTGAGGTCCATGGTAACTTAATGATCCTTAGCTTCCAGGTCATTAAGTCCTCATTGTCAAGGCAGTCCTCCTCGCCTACTGTAATTGCTCGAGCTTCATTGCTCTTCTGTACTGCTGACAACCGAGAGAAATAGCTGGTTATTGTCGTGCGGTTTTCCATTCTTCTGGTGAAAACAGTGGTAGTCCCTTCGAGTCTTTGGTATTTTGCATCTCCTTTGAAACCTCTGTTGGGCTAGCCTTTTGCCCACTAACTAGCCCTTCATTAAATTTGGCTATCAAAAATACCTTGACATTCTCCGAGGTCTTGCTTGCCGTTTTCTGGCTCTTTAGCGCCCAGCCTTGTAAAGGAACTTCACTGTCACTACACGATGAAAGAGAAGTGTCATCTGGTTGTGCTGATTTAGAGGACTCGCCTGTCCTTGCAACTACTTCGCGGACATCAGTTGGGCCCATTTTCTTCTCACGGTATCATACACTGTTTCCCATTCTAAAACCAGATTGTGTACTCCAGTATCCATGTGAGCCTGGGCTTCGTTTCCGCTTCCAAAGGTCAGCACGCAACAAGGCGTATCACAGAAAAACACTTCACTTCTTGCTGTTCGCTTTTCTGCACGCGGCCATGAGACATTTCCGGACTGCTGACCTGCACCAAATGGTTGCAACAACTTCATCCCAGTTTTTGGTTGTGACGTCATTCCTTCATATGACACCAGTTTACCAGGACCTATATTATATGCACACCAAACTCGGATTCCATCTTCTGTAAACTCAAAGTTATTAAACTTGCTAATTACTTTGAGTTTGTTTGACCCACCAGTTTTATTCATTGGATCTATGGCTGCTACAGCTGCTTTACACCCCTTAAGACCTGCGTGGGACTCGAGTGCTTCCTTTATGTCGCTGGCAGTGACCACACCGTGCTTCTCATTGACATATCTTCTGATATGCACCTCCATAGGGGCGATTTTTCTGTCACAAATGTCTTTTCCCGCTTGAGGCTCAGAAAAGTCGTATCGTCTGATCTTTATTCTTGTTCTTGCAGCAATAGCTGGGATAGCAAACAACAAAGGTGCGTTATAATGGCAGGCACCATTGTCTGAGCGCAGATAAGCTTCTGCAATGGATGGATGTTCATCCTTAATGGTCTCCAAAAGACATTCAATTATTGAAGCAACAGCAAACCAGTCCTGTTTGCAATGTTCAAACAAATGAACGTAGAACGTCACAGAATAGTTGTCATCTTGTTTCCTGATCACTGAACTTACGTGCCAGCTATTCCCTCTCTTTCCAAAAAATCCCTCATCTGCTCTCTGTAGTGGAGTGGTAAGAATTTCATCGCCCAATCCATAACAATGAGACAGTTATTACCGTTGAGCTTACAGATGATATCTTGTTTTGCCATGTCTTGGTTGACAGCGCGCAGATTGTGTGCCTTTCAGGAAGCAATAGCCTCTTGGGCCTTATCGTGCTCAAATTTTAGTTGGGTTTTATTTAGGGCATCCAGATTTGGACTGTCTCCATCATCTATTTTTACTCGAATTTCCTTAATGACCTTTTCAATTCCACGGCAAGAATCACAAGGAATTTCATGGACATGATTACAAGTCCACTAAATGAAGAATCAGAAGGATTACTGAGCGCGTGTACAGTGCAATGGTCAGCACACCTCTCATCCTTACTCACGTGCATCCTGAAGTCAGCTTTGAGGTATCTCTTGCCGTCTGTTAGTTGTTTCTCGGTTTCCTTCTCCCAGTTTGAACTCGCAGCTTGTACATTTCGTAGGGTATCAGTAATGCTTTCTAGACACTCAAACCCTTGAACACCCTCAGTGGTTATGTAATCCAGGCCATGCAACGACTTCTGCATGGAAGCTGAACAGACTTCTAAAATTCTAAATAGAGTTATTTCACTAGCCGCTTCAAATCCAATATCACCGCAGTAAACCAGATATTGCGAAATAATCCTGGATGGAATAAGAGTTCTTATTACTGCAGGTATTACAGCATGACCACCACTATCCAGCTTTAGCTTTCGATTTCCGTATGCAACGTCTTGTAGGAAACATGGCCTTGATATGTAGTCAAGGAAGTGATCTGTTTTCACTGGATCGAGTCTTGTGCGATAAATCGGTCGTTCTATTAGAGGCCGGCCTTCACCCACATCTATGGCATGCCGACGAGCTTGATCAATGCGCCACTTAAAAAGACCAGGGATCATTTCTTGAAGATCCGTCTTACTAAAGTTATTGGCAAAAAGTGAGAGTATTTGCCGCTTTGTTTGCCAGTTTTCGGCGTCGTTATGAGCCGAAATTAATGTATCAACAAGACCAGTGTCCAACCGTTTTTTCTTTGCAGCTGGTGCCTTTGCGGCGTCATCTTGGACTTCTCGTTCTTCTCGAAGACGACTCCACAAAACTTCTTGTCCTGGAACAACGACAGATAGTACCGATAGAAAAACCTCCTTCACTTTTCGTTTGTAATAGTATTGCTGTGACATTGACACATCCTCCCATGAAGTATTTAATGTCGATGCAACTGGGTTGTAGCGACCCTCAGTAAGTTGAACGAGAGTTGGTTGAGTACTTCTCTTTTCTCGTGCTGATGTTCTTTTTCGTCGATCCAAAGACTCACTTCTGCTTCATCTTCTTCATTGAAGGAAAACATGGAGATTTCACCGTCATATTCACTGAATGTGGATGTAATACTTATATCTGGTCTCTCGCGCGTCTGATCGGTTAGCAAGACGGACGTTGATGTATTATTATCATGACACTCGTCAACGCTTGCTTCTGTATTCAACTTTAAGAAAAATTCAAAACTATCGGGTCTACTCTAGACTGCGAGCCGTCTCTTATTTTTCTTTTAGTTAGTGGAGCGAGCGCAAGCACACTCTGAGGTAGTTTCAAAAGTACAGTACTCTGCCAGTTTATATTATTTCATTATTATATCGAGATTTCAAGAGACCAACGAACTGCAAGATTACAGAGAGTTAGAGAAAAAATACAATTAGGAAAGAAATATAGGTTACAATATCATCTGGCGATCTAGCACGCATTTCGGGCCTATTGACGCCAGATAATGTTGGCTCGATTTAATAGTTCCACCACACATAGACAAGAACAATTACAGCATCAGCAACATGGACGTCGATTCATGGGGTCGAATACCTTTCAAGGTGATGCAGAAATTCCGAACAGCCTTTCACGAGGGCCTGCGAGAGTTGTGTTAGTAGTAGTTACATGGAAGGTTCTCTGATACAAAGACCGGGAGTCCGATCAGTCTGGGAGGCGTAGAAAGAAAGTAGAGAAGTGGGGTTCAGGCACAAACCGCGCGCTCGAGGCGAGGACAGTTGGAGCGTAACACTTCCACTCCTACTTAGCTTGATAGCACTCTGCGCTCCGAGTCTTTTCTAGCTTTGTGCCTGAACGCCCATGCTAACAGAACCTTACCTCAGTTGACGTTGCGATTTGATTTGGTTGCCTAAGCTGGTGGTGACGTTTTCTGCATCCTGTACACAAAACTAAATAGAATTGTCTTTTGAAAAAAGCATTGATAAATAATGGGTTCCTCGCTATTTGATATTTGTGTGTGCGCCTTGTTGTTCAGCTTGCACGATGTTTTTTCAACCATTGCTTGCGTGCGATTAATTTAGAAGGTGAAACCCTTTGCACTAATTATTTTGGACAAATTATTTCTCCTGGCGTTTTTCCCGGCTGAAGTTTCTTTTTTTGTTGTTACATTCCATATGACCGGTAAAATTTGTATTCGTTCCCAGGTCCCCGGCCCAAAATCACGAGCATGTCGATATTATAAACTCATTTCGATTTTGAGACGGCAATACTGCATTATATTGACGGCTAGTTGGGAGAAAATATATTCCGTATTGGGCGGAGTCGCGAAGCGACGGAGCCCAATACGGAGAATATATTTTCTTCCAACGCCGTCAATATAATGCAGTATTGCCGTCTCAAAATCGAAATTAGTTTTGTATCACGATTCAACTGTTTTTCGGGCAAAAAGAAAGAAAAACTAAAGATAACTTGTGCTGATCAAAACTGAAATTCTTATTAGTCACGTTTTGTACTCGTTATCATATTTTTGTTTAACAAAAAGTTTAAAAAACACGGACTTTTCACGCTATAAATTGCTCATTGAAATAGAACAAATTTGTTAGAACATCTTTTCGAAGTTTTTCAAAGTTACGAACGTCGAAAAAATGAGTAAATAACGCAAACTTGTCGAGGTTTTAGCCTAAAACTTTTTTTCAAATTATGATGGCGTGATAGCGCGCGCACAGCATAGCTCAATGTAAACAAACCGTTCAAACGAGCAAAAGCAGCTTTTAAACTCATCTTATCGTTAACTTTCGATAGAAAGGGTCGTTGCATTGAATACAGCGTTGTTTATCTGCCAAACTTGACAAAGTAATCAACATTTTTGCCCCTCCTTTGAAGATAATTTTAAATTTTGGTTTTCTACGCAAGGAACCCATTAAATTGCCGCGGGAAATTTTCAACCAATCACAGGCTGGTTTTTGAGACGACAATGCGACTTTATATTGACGTCTCAAAAGCAGACAAAAGTATCTGAGAATCGTGATGCTTTAATATTTATAGTTTGAAACATTAGATTTTTACAAGTTGCCAACAAAGGTCCGTGCATGTGCGTCTCACCTTATAAGTAGATCATACTGGATAACATATGAACAAATCAATCTGATCAACATAAATTCAGAATCTATCATACGATTTTTAAAGTATTTGCAATCTTGTATAGCGCTCGCGCTCGTCAGTACTTTTTTTATAGATGGAATAATAAGACTATAAAGGATCCATAACCGTTTGGTTATATGGTCGCCAACAATTGAATTGCTCGAAAAGGTTCCACGCTATTAAATACTGCAACAATTGCAAGCGAGCACAAGTACAAAAAGGAGAATCTGACACGGTTTGCCTTGGTCCAGGAATCCCCATTTCTCAACCCTTACATTACATTTAATCAAAACACAGGATTTTAATTGTCTTACCTGCTCCTATCGGAAACTCTTGGTTTTCAAGAGTAAAAATACTCTTCGACAATTCTAGGTTAATGCGTCGAGGATATAGTTGTTTACTCCGCTTTCCATACGATTTTTAAAGTATTTGCAATCTTGTATAACGCTCGCGCGCGTCAGTACTTTTTTTATAGATGGAATAATAAGACTATAAAGGATCCATAACCGTTTGGATATATGGTCGCTGTCATGTATGCGTCTTAGTCTATAACCAATGTCGTAATCTTGTAAAGTACTCAAAGCATGATGGGTATTAAAAAACCACGCGGTTGTAACAACATGGCGTCCTGTTTGCTGATTTCATGACATGGTGTCAGAATAGGTCGATTAACGCCTAGAAGAAAGCCACCGAGCTTCGATAAAGAATCAAAAATCAGCCTACAAGCTAAGAGACAGCAAAGAAAATGGATAGAAAATTCTTCACGCTGGTAGCATTTCAAAGATGGATTGGTCGAGCGGTGATTTACCGAGTGCGTGGAAAGCCTTCAAGCAACACTGTGAGTTCACTTTTGGAGGTCCTCTCAAGTAGAAAAGTGAGGAGGTAAAGTGCAACTACCTAATGTTATGGGTTGGAGACAAAGTTCGTGAGATGTACAGTACGTGGGAGCTCGGAGCTGAAGAAGCGAAGAAACTCGACACGTTTTACACGAAATACGAAGCATACTTGAAGCCCAAATCGAACAGTTTGTTTGCAAGGTGCAAGTTCCATCAGAAAGTTCAACAAGAGGGTGAGTCATTTCAGCAATTTCTCGCTGATTTGAGAGTATGTCCGGAGCGACGAAGATCCACCGAGATCAAAGTTTATAAAAGTATATGTAAGGAGCGATGAAGATCCACCGAGATCAAACTTTGGACGAATAGTCAAGGAACCTGTTTACCTCAAGGACTATGAACACCAGTTAACCACATGAACCATGGACAGTGACATTTTATTTTTTTTATTTTCTGTTTTATTGAGCCTTTTGAATACTAAGGTTTCATCCAGTTCACATTTTTGTAAAAAAAAGATGTCATGTATGCGTCTTAGTCTATAACCAATGACGTAATCTTGTAAAGAACTCAAAGCATTATGGGTATTAAATAAGCACGAGGTTGTAACAACATGGCGTCCTGTTTGCTGAGTTCATGACAGTCGCCAACAATTGAATTGCTCGAAGAGGTTCCACGCTATTAAATACTGCAAGAAAATCTTGTGTCGCAACAATTGCAAGCGAGCACAAGTACAAAAAGGAGAATCTGACACGGTTTGCCTTGGTCCAGGAATCTCCATTTCTCAACCCTTACATTACATTTAATCAAAACACAGGATTTTAATTGTCTTACCTGTTCCTATCGGAACCTCTTGGTTTTCAAGAGTAAAAATACTCTTCGACAATTCTAGGTTAATGCGTCGAGGATGTAGTTGTTTACTCCGCTTTCCAGAATGATTTGGGTTTCCGAGGACCATCAAAAATGTAAACACGTGGTATTTCCATACCAAGACCTCCACCAAGATTGACTGCCTTCCCACATATTTCTACCGATCCTTGGTTGGTAGGCTTTGAAATAAAATGACGGACTGTACCAGTGCGGTTTTTGCTGTTCGCAAGGTGAAATGGAATGTGGCCTATAACTCGACTTTCTTTTAACACGGCGACTACGTTTTTGTCCTCGGCATTTTCCGGCTCTGGTTGCAAAGGTAAAATTTCACCGCATGTAGGAGTCCACTAGTCCTTGTAAACATGAAATCCTCTTATCCAGGAAGAAATTTTCAGAATTCGGTTGTCACTCATACTTTTCGGGACCCTCCCAGTCTTGGTTGACACACTACATAATATGCCGATCTCTGTTGTGTGAGGTGTGAAGTACCAGTATGCTAATTAGAACTGAAAGTGCATTTGTATTTCTTTTGAGTTGCGGCCTGTGTTATGTGACAGCTTGTTAGTCTTCAGAAGTCAATGTTTACCAGGTTGCGTGCTGCCACAACCATCGCATCATGGCTTCAGGTCCTTCAGCCAAGCGCAAAAGAAAAGATTTTACTGTTTCTGACAAGGTTCAGGTCATTGAGTACAAAAAGAAAAACCCAAATGCTAGCGTGCGAGCAATTACTGTTACTGTTACTGTTACTGTTCAGTTAAGAAATGAAACAACGTTTTCTCGTAAAACTGTCTGCTTTGGTCTTTATATCGATAAAACATGTGTCCCTGACGCTTTCTCTGAGAGCCCGCTTAATACGGACTCCCGGATAATACGGACACTATGGCATGTCCCCTTGGTGGCCGTATTAACCGGGTTCCACTGTATTACTACACACTACTCTCCGTATTTATACACTGGGTAGCATTAAACAGTTTCTACTAACCTTAACTTATGGAAATCAAATGTCACGTTATCTCCAATCAGCATAAATGGCGCCCATTGTCGCACTTTAGAAAAGCCGTTATCTCTCATCCACTTCATGGCCTGGTGAAGAGATTCACTAGCACTTTCCCCTCGAACAAGGTGCTCGTAAAAACGAATCATAAAATGCTTTGTTGCAAGGTCTTCGATGGCCCACAGGGCCACCAACACTGAGCGTGCACCGGATCCTAAGAACGCGCGGGCGATTCCAACAACTCCCTCGGCTCTTATATGCCCACGTGCACTGTGACAACAGCTAAGAACTACCAGTTTGGCTTGCAGTCGAACTTGTGAAATGTCTTTCATTGTCAACAAGTAGTCTTCTTCTTGTGGAAACCTGCTATCGGTGGATCTTTGAGGCGAAAGAGCAATTTCTCCTCTTTCGGCATCACCATGAGCAGCGAAATGTATCAGACTCACTGAATGAATCATTTGAAGAACCCCCTGTTTAGTTGCTTGCTTTCCTAGCAAAGGCTGAACTCCGAGCAGTCCTCCAATCATCTCTGCTTCCTCTCTTGCACATGGCAATGGCATTGGTCTCTCACAGCGTCTCTTGTAAAGCACATCACCAACATAAGGATCTCCCACTATCAGTGCGCCAGTCTGGCTGTGATAGTCTGTTGGACTCTCCTGTAAGAGCTTGAGAGTCGTCAAAGAAGGAACAATGCGGATCCTGAAATTCTCTGATAAAAACTTTCCACTTTCATCCTCTAATGCTGCGAATGGGACTTTGAAAAAAGAACGATCAGGAACAATAATGATTTCAGCTTCATCAAGTGAGTCAGCCACAGGAGCGACGATCATTTTGTAACACTCAGCAAGAGTAGGGTCGGGTGGCTGGTTATCATCTTCCACTTCTTCTACCAGGCGAAAAGCTTCGACGGTATCTTCCTGAGACGATTTACGCGATGGGTGGGTAACATTTGAAGAAAACCATGATCGATCTTCGCATTGCTCTCGAGGTAAAAAATGAAACTTTCTCCAGATTTCGTTGCCAAAAACTTCCTCTACCTGTAAATCCTTTCCCCTGTTAACAAAACAGCCATTAACGTTTATTTGCCGAAAAAGTATCGGTTTGTCCGCTTTAACAATCCACAAAAATACAGCATTTTTATCATATGAAATGTATAGGCAAAAACAGTTGCTTTCTTTATCCATGATCCTTTCAATACCAACCCATGTCTGTGGATTGACTGATATTTCTTTTTCCAAAGAGTACTGAGCTAACATTAAGTCTGCCAGGGCTCTGGCTCGTCCAAGCTCTACAGTGTAGAGAGCTTCATTAGGCTTCCCAGTTGAAAAGAACAATGCACTTAGAAACCGGTAGCAATCAACGTGCTTGTCAAACAACGATATCTTGAACTGGTCATTATCTTTCAGGAAATAGCGCATCTCCTCACTTTTATGAATGCTGTTAAAGAGATGGGATTTAGCTCCATGTATGTTTCCATGCAACAGCATGATAAATCCAAGGCAAGCGTGGTGTGTTACTTCATCTTTAATATTTCCAATCTCTTTATTCAATAAGAGTGCTTTTTGGAGATGTTCTGTAGCCTTGGCATATTCACCGAGAGACATGAACATCATTCCTAGGTTTCCATAGCACAAGGCTTCTCCATTTGTGATGCTAATTTCTTTAAAGATCGCAAGTGCTTTTTCGAGAAGTTCTTTAGCCTTGGAATATTCACCGAAAGACTGAAACACTGTTCCTAGGTTTGCATAACACGAGGCTACTCCATTTATGTCGCCTATTTCTTTTAGGATCGCAAGTGCTTTTTCGAAATGTTCTTTAGCCTTGACATATTCACCGAAAGACATGAACACAACTCCTAGGTTTGCATAACACAAGGCTTCTTCATTTATGTTGCCAATTTCTTTTCTGATCGCAAGTGATTTTTCGAGATGTTCTTTAGCCTTCGCATATTCACCGAGAGACTCAAACACCGTTGCTAGGTTTTCATAACACGAGGCTTCTCCATTTATGTCGCCTATTTCTTTTACGATCGCAAGTGATTTTTCGAGAAGTTCTTTAGCCTTCACATATTCACCGAGAGACTCAAACACTATTGCTAGGTCTACATAACACAAGGCTTCTCCATTTATGTCGCCAATTTCTTTACTAATTGCAAGTGCTTTTTCGAGATGTTCTTTAGCCTTGGCATATTCACAGAGAGACTTAAACACCATTCCTAGGTTTGCATAACACGAGGCTTCTCCATTTATGTCGCCAATTTCTTTTTTGATCGCAAGTGCTTTTTCATAATGTTCTTTAGCCTTGGCATATTCACCGAGAGACTGAAACACCGTTCCTAGCTTTGCATAACACGAGGCTTCTCCATTTATGTCGCTAATTTCTTTTCTGACCGCAAGTGATTTTTCGAGAAGTTCTTTAGCCATGGCATATTCACCGAGAGACTTAAACACCGTTGCTAGGTTTGTATAACAAGAGGCTTCTCCATTTATGTCGCCAATTTCTTTACTAATTGCAAGTGCTTTTTCGAGATGTTCTTTAGCCTTGGCATATTCACCGGTAGACTGAAACACCGTTCCTAGGTTTGAATAACACGAGGCTTCTCCATTTATGTCGCCAATTTCTTTACTAATTGCAAGTGCTTTTTCGAGATGTTCTTTAGCCTTGGCATATTCACCGAGAGACTTAAACACCCTTCCTAGGTTTGCATAACACGAGGCTTCTCCATTTATGTCGCCAATTTCTTTCATGATCGTAAGTGCTTTTTCGTGATGTTCTTTAGCCTTGGCATATTCACCGAGAGACTGAAACACCATTCCTAGGATTGCATAACACGAGGCTTCTCCATTTATGTCGCCAATTTCTTTTTCGATCGCAAGTGCTTTTTCTAGATGTTCTTTAGCCTTGGCATATTCACCGAGAGACTCAAACACCCTTCCTAGGTTTGCATAACACGAGGCTTCTCCATTTATGTCGCCAATTTCTTTCATGATCGTAAGTGCTTTTTCGTGATGTTCTTTAGCCTTGGCATATTTACCGAGAGACCAAAACACCGTTCCTAGTTTTGCATAACATGAGGCTTCTCCATTTATATCGCCAATTTCTTTTCTGATCGCAAGTGCTTTTTCATAATGTTCCTTAGCCTTGGCATATTCACCAAGAGACTGAAACACCGTTCCTAGGTTTGCATAACACGAGGCTTCTCCATTTATGTTGCCAATTTCTTTTCTGATCGCAAGTGCTTTTTCATAACGTTCTTTAGCCTTGGCATATTCACCGATATACTCAAACACCGTTCCTAGGTTTGCATAACACGAGGCTTCTCCATTTATGTCGCCAATTTCTTTTTTGATCGCAAGTGCTTTTTCATAATGTTCTTTAGCCTTGGCATATTCACCGATAGACCGAAACACCGTACCTAGGTTTGCATAACACGAGGCTTCTCCATTTATGTTGCCAATTTCTTTTGAGATCGTAAGTGCTTTTTCGAGATGTTCTTTAGCCTTGGCATATTCACCGAGAGACTTAAACACAATTCCTAGCTTTGCATAACACGAGGCTTCTCCATTCCTTTTTCCAGTTGTTATCATGATGGTAAGTGCATTCGAATAAAGATCTTTTGCTTCGTTATATTTAGCACGATATTCATACAATTCCGCTAGTTGAAAGGTTACTTGTCCTTCTTCTGCTTTTTCGCCACTGTCGCGCAATAAGGCCAGAAGCTTTCTACCGCATTTTATCGCATTCGTATGATTGTAAACAAGACGATACCCTTTGAACAACAGGAAATATAGCGCTTTGGAAATTAATCTGACTAATTCGGTTGTTTCTTTCAGAGCTTTAGCGTTAAGGAGACTCAAGCATTCTTTTGTTAACTGGATGGCGTTTAGAACACGATTGGTGCTGAGAAGGAAATTGGCAGTCAGTATTCCAATGGTGATGCCTTGTACGACCTTGTATATGTTGTCCATGACAGTCTTTTCTAGAACAGAAAAAACGAAAATGAACAGAAGTGAGAAAAAATCAAGCAGTCTAGAATTTAAGTGCACGTGATGCGAAAGTGGCACAGGTTTTTAAAATTATGATTCTTTAAACACAACAATATTACATTACTCGATTCAAAGAAAAGTATAACAAACAGTTATAAGTTTAAAAGCCAAGCAGAATGCGCATTCTCTCCTGGCATAAGTGTAACAAAAGTTACATAAATTTAACACGACAATTAAAGTACAAATGCAGTTTCAAATCTGTTATTCATTATTCATACAGATCTAGAATTACGTATAAAAGCAAAATTAAAGGCATGTAACAATCAACAACACTAATGTAAATTATGCAATTTGAGAAACAAAATGAGCGTGCGTAATGAACGAGTTCTTTTAGTGCACTCCATCGCTCGATTGTCAACTTAATATTAATTTAATCAAAATTTGATCGAATTTAGTAGTCTGCCTAATTATTATGTGTGCTTATGTGTGTGTATGTTTCTCGGGCCAAAAGAACCCTAAAACGTACTCTATCATTAAAATTTATACTTTTGTATATTGCTGGTAAAGAGAGATATAAATGGGACTTTTACCGAAAGTTTTTATAAAAATTATTGCGTTACGCGTAATCGGAAAGGCTTCAAATTACTTTTGAGATATGCAAAATGCAAAGACGTTTTAGCCGAAAACCCTCACAGGGCTTTTAAATTGTTACCAATCTGTCGCTGCTGTCGTTAACTTCAGATACCACTGTTAGTTCCATTGAAAACTTATTTTAAAATTATTTTTTTACGCCGAGTACATGTAGATGTATATATAGACTAGGTAGTCTAAATAATAGAAACACTTCCGGATCTTTTACAATTTTGCCTTGATTTTAAACTTTTCATTACCAATATCAACTTCAATTGGTACTTCTGCGGGAATTAGGACCTCAAGTTGTTTCATGATTCGAAAAGGCTCCGTGGTTCTTTTCAGACGTTTATACGGCACTCCGTGAGTAATGTCTTCTGTGGTGCCATGATATGCACGACACGTGTTATCTCCGGTTCTATAAGGCGCGAAAAGGTAATTGAACCAGTGTTAATGGTAGATGAAGAAGCTCGTGTATTTCGAAGTTAGTTTTCATACCGTAAATCTGTTTATAATACTCCATTTTCCGATTGCTTTCTCGAGCACATGGTTTTTTTCGTGACGTCACGTACAATACAGGCCGTCACAGCCATGAACGTCTGACTGATTGGCCCTCACAGCAAATTCACTGAAATGCTAATATCTCTACTTTACAAGGATTAAACTGGATACAACCTCTGCCTTACGCCTCCCCCTGTCTTAAAAGAAATGGTGTCCGTGACAGGGGAAACGTAACACAGAAATATTATTAAAAGTGCTTTCTCATTACCGATTCCAGTTTGGAATACCGGAACGTGGTGATCAGGCCACTGAATAGCTCTATCTGTCCATACTCAATGTTCAATAATTTGTCTTACGCTGCCTATCTTATGATAATTGTGGAGTCATTCAAACTACTGAATGCTTGAAATACACGAAACATGACTGTTGTTGTTGCTGTTTTTTAAACAAACAGATTACAACAAGTCTTTCACAGTAATGAAATAAACTAGAAAATGTTTAACACGTCTGGTACGACACTCCTCTTGGATACATGTAAGGTGTAACTAGGCGTAGGCTCCATAACATTGGCTCTGTTGTTGGGGGTGCATGCACATACACATGTAGGGCACTGCTTGCGGTTGTATCATACGGTACTGGCTGACTGCAGGTTCACACATGTATGGAAACGACACTAAATCATGTCTCCACTCGGATAAATCCGCCATACGTTGGGTTGCAAGGATAGTTGTAAGTAAGCCGCGTAGGTGCCCGCTTTGCCCGTTGATGGTGATTTAGGTTACTAGTACCGTCTTTATGTACCTGTGCACCAGAAACCTGGGTGTTATCCTCAGTGTGTCCGTCATAAGGAATACGGAATACGCAGTGCAACTATCTGTCTCATTATCCCCCATGCCATGGAAAATTCTCGAATCATAAACCGGTCATTTCGATTTGTAACGTATTGCTTAATACAGCTGAACTTCAAAGAATTATAGACGCTTTGTAGACGACTGAACACTTCGCAAAATAGCATTTTTCTATACATTTTAGAATATGTGAATACGCACTTAGATGTATGCAAACATGACATGTTAACACCAATCTGACCGTGCACTAGTGAAAACAATTTGGGAGGTGACTATCGGGTAATAAAAGCTTTAAAAATAACAACTATGATAACTTAAATGAGCCTTTCAATTCTTTTAAAGACGCATAGGTTAATGTAGCTGAAATTTAGCGAATCTTAATAAGTATGTTTTAAGGAAACATACAGTGTATATGTACATGTACCATTGATCGTGCACATCCTTTGAATTGCCTTGAAAAACAGCCTGTTTTACGTACATGTACAATCATGTACCGTTGGTTTCACTCCACGGTTTGAAAAAAGATCTCATTATCAAATTTTTGTTCACCACAAGATCAGTAAAAATGAACTTGCGAAGAATGAATTGAAACTATTATGCCTTCAAATTGATTTTTCAAGGAAAGGAACTACTGTACAGTATCTGAACACATTTGAGGTAAATGCGAGTTTAAATTCATTTATGGGATCATTCATTGCATCATTCATTGCAAGTTGAATGAAAGTTAAAAGATCGATTGATTGATTGATTGATTGCTTAACGCTACGTGACATAACAAATCATGCTGTCAATTTGCAGTCAACAAATTGATCATGCAATGAACTTTTTCCAAACTACAGAGTGAAACCAATGGTGCATGAAGCAGGCTGATTTTTAAGGCATTTCAAAGAACATGTGGGATGAATAGTACCAGTAATCTTTCAACATGTGGCACAAACTGTCAGTAATACATGTACATGTATGTACAGTACCAATTTTATTTACATCAGTGGGTTTAAAAAGCTTAAGGGTTATGCAGTAGGGCTGAATGACAAAACGTTTCAGTGTCATATCATCAGAAAGCAAAACCTACACTGTACATGTATTTTCTCCATTTATTCATTAAAATGCATTCTGTAAAATCACCCATTTGCATGTTGGGATCAATTGTACCATAGATAGTGTCGGTGCGATGTTGGTCGATGGTCAGTCGACATGTCCACCGACATGTCGGTGTCAAGTCTCGGTGGAATATCAGTCAAGTGTCGGTAGTCTATCGGTCTAGTGTCGGTATATACATGTACAGTGTAGTCCATCGGCCAAATATCAGTAGTCTATCGGTGAAATATCGCTCAAGATATCGGTCGAGCATTGGTTGTGTATTGTTCAATTGTCGGTATTGCAAAAAAGACAGACAAAACTTATCAAAGTCACTATGCTACTCTTGAAAATTTGGCCTTCCTCAACAAACTTGCACGACATGCAAATGACCCATAACTATTTTTGTGATGAAACCTTTTCGCTGCTTGCATATAGTATAGTTAGTGTAATATAAAACTGCTACAAAAAATTCATGCTACAGTGTACAGCTGTACATGGTACAGTGTAGTCCTTTTGATGTTAAATTAGGTCATACAGCTGTACATGTATATCGTAACTCTGTCGCGTTATTGTACATGTAAATTAATTATAGCCTTTTACATTGTATTTTATTTTCACCTATATGAACATTTTCTTTAATAATAAAATTCCTTATTAAATGTTACTGTGAATTGTGACACTAATTGAATTTTTCTTTTGTTTTTCAGTGATCAATCAGCCCAAGGAGAAATTAACAACATGATACTGAAGGAGACAACAAAAATAACTGAGAAAACAGTTTAAAGCATACATTGTAAAAATATTAATGATGGTTATTGTTGTTTTTAGACCGCAACAATAGACCTTTTTACCGATACGGCGGCCATATTGAATAAATTAGATTTAAAGAGTATTATGGGATTCCCAGGGGGCATGAGCATCGATCTTATACACACGCACAGTGTTTACGCGCCCTTTTCGAGATAATTTTTCTACTAGTTTTCCTAGAATAAGATTGTAATGGGGAAAAAAGATCGTGTGCCGTGTTTGGATGTAATAATGATCGCCGTTTTCCCGAGAAATATGTGGCGAAAGACCATACAAGTTTTCATTCATAGCAGTGCGAAAGCTCAAACTGAGCTATTCTAATTGAAAAAGTCATATTTTCTTGAATGAAAACTTACAGAATTTAGATAAAAGAAGGTAACTGCGAAATAAAAGCATTCAAACCGAGCAATGTAGTGAAAATCCAAATTATCTCGTAAAATCCGATCGCGAAATTGCATGTATTAAAATTTATATTGACAACAAGCTAATACAAAACTAGAATCAAATGATAAATTTAAGCAAGAATTTTTAATGAAAATTAACAGAATCTCGATTAGAAAAAAAAAAGAAACGGAAAAAATTAGAACACTTGAATCAAACGGAATCAAAAACTTTGTAAACAAGCGCAAGATTGTCTAATTACAGTATCTTTCGCAGATTTCCTGTCCTGTAAAGTTCAATGTCGTTCATCGTCATATCGGGAAAATTATGGCTTCCGCTCACCCAGTTTCTCAATTCTTCCGGGAGAGGAAAGGAGATTCCGTCGATAGAGAGCTTTTCCTTTCGTCTAGCTTCGATTTGGGTGTCGTCTTGTTCTTTAGTGCTACACAGCTAGGTGGCAAATCTAGACGACAAGCATGGTAAACTTTCGAAACCAAGTCGCGTTTACGAGAATCACTGGTGGTAACAATACCCCGATTTTTCAAATATTTTCGCAGTTTCTGGACGTTCCATGCGTTCAGTTCCCCAATACTGAACTCCTTTTTGTTTTCATCTGACCGGTCGGCCATGACCAAGCAAATAAAACTACAAAACGCTCTCAGATAAAAAACTTGTGCGACACGTCTGTCACGCGAGATTTGTTTTGCCCCCTGGGAATCCCATAATACTCTTTAAATCTAATTTATTCAATATGGCCGCCGTATCGGTAAAAAGGTCTATTATAATTATTGATGACAAAATATATTGTACACTGATAAAAAGATGTGTTGTGAAAATTATTCATAAAGCAAATTTTTATTGATTACGATAATACAGTGGAACCTCTATTAAGCGGACACCTTCGGGACCTTCCCAAGTGTCCGCTTAATAGAGGGTGTCCACTTAATAGAGGTTTGTAAAAATTGCACAATGTTTGCTAACAATTAATATTCAACCGTTACTCTGTACTGTGATAAAGTGCCATGTTGTTAAGGAAGCTATCCAGAGCAGGTGCAGATCCAGGAATTTCTGAAGGGGGGGGGGGTTCTGGGCGCATGCCACCGAAAAACTTTTCTGATTATGCCCAGAGTTCAAGTTCATTATCTTTCATTACCAACTTTAATTTGTTTGTAAATGCAAAAACATAACAGCAAAACAGCAACGACAAAGTTTTTGAACAGATCGACAAATTCTGGCAAGGTAACAGTTACGGGCAAAAGAGTAAACCGAGGTGCCGGATATAGCTTAGAGCTTCCCTGCGAATACCTCTTTTATGGTGATAAGTTTTCATGTGAGTGGCTAAAGAAAAAATTAGGCAAAGAAGGATTTGATTGTGAATAGCTGTGCTGTACTTTGTGCAAGACTTTTAGGTGAACTTTGATCGCGGATGACAATCATACAGCCGGATATCGGTCTAATCTACAGTTTATTGACAGCTAAATGTATTGATTTATCTTTATTAATCGACTACAGTACGTATTTGAAGGACGTAATCCAATACTACCATTGTCAATTCAGTCTGGTGTCCGCTTAATAGAGGTTTCTAACAATAGAAATTAGCCAAATAAATTTATTTTAGTGTCCGCATCCGCTTAATAGAGGTCTGCTGAATAGGGGTTCGTTATAAAAGGAAATATAAGACGTTAATTTCTGGACCCGGCTTAGTGTCCGCTTAATAGAGGTTTCACTGTATAGCCTTAGGATTTTTTTTAATTTCAATCTTCTTTTCGTGCCAGTCATCTTACATGTAAGTAACAAAAATAGGTCTTATTTTATTCTCAGTTCCAAATTTAAGCAATATATTTCTTTAAAAAATTCTCCTTTATTTAAGTGATATACTGTATTTCTTTACAGAAGTCTGCTTTATTTACAAGAATTGTGTACATAAAGTAATTTTCATCTTTTTAGGTTTCTGAAGTGACATGGTTTTTTTTACAAAAGTATATTTTTAAATGTGTGTACATAAAATTATAGAACTGATCCAACATAAATGGTAATGTATCTTTGTGAAATGAAAATTGATTCTGTGTTGTTCTTGGTTGGTTTAAAATTGTGATGCTACCTGCTGATCTCACATTTTTTCAGTTTTTCATTAACTAATCTTATTTGTATCCGAAATACCAGAAATTCTAAAGAATTATTGAGGTTCTCAGAAAATCCTGTTCCTGGGAGTTCCCAGGATTTCCTGGGAACTCCCAAAAAATCAGAGAATATTTTTCGATTCTTTTCCCAAAAATTCCTAAGAATTTCTGGAAAATTTGTGCAAATTAACAAAAAGGCTTTTTTCTAAGAATTCCCTGGATTTCTTGGTATTCATTCTTGGGTATTCTAAGGAATTCCCAGGATTTTTTCTGTCATTTTTAATTTCCTCTTCCCAGGATTTTCTGAGAAATCCCGGGAAATTTGTGCAAATTAACACGAAGGATTTTCTGAGAGTTCCCGGGATTTCTTGAGATTTATTCTCGGGAATTCTAAGAATTTCCCAGGATTTTCTTGAACAATTTCGCACGGGTAAGTCCCTTTTCAAACGAATCGACATAAACGGTGTGCAAAATAAAAGCAGTAAGTTGCCACAATTATTGACAAATAACCATGCAATTGGATTTAGGAAAGGACTCACCGTGTTCAAAATAGAAGCTAATAAAGTGCTCAGTGAGCGGAAATAAAAAAGATCGTTTCTACGAAACAAAGACACGCAAATTCAGCTTCATTCCTGTTATATTTAGAATCTTAGAAAACTGCAAGCTCAAAATTATAACCAAAGCATCAGAAGAAATACACGTTATTCAGACATTTTCTATCCTCTATAAAAAGTTTTGGTGTCTTTCGGCACTTATTTTCGCTAAATAACTTTGACACTTTAATAAAGGTATTATTGTTATTAATATTATTCAATATCAGTAAAGGGGCCCTCAACGAAAACGCTTATAATGGCGTTGTACTGTGTTTCTTTACCATTTTATTGCCTTAAAGGTAATCACGTGAAAGCTAATACAGTTTGAGCTTTTCGGTTCTTTTAGCTGAATATTTCAGCAGCAGAACATTTTAGGGAACTCAGGTATATTAAGGACTGGCTCTTCCCCTATTTTATCAAAAGAGTAAGGGGGTGGTCTATCTTCAAAAGAAAACGTGTCATAAGTATGAGACTTGGCAACGGCATTTGACTTGTTAAGACAGTCCTTTTTGACGTTGATGTTTCCATGGCAACCTATCACGTGACCAATTGAGCTTTTACTTCCGGTTTGTTCCTTCAGTGCTCTTGCAGACAAGAAAAAATTGTGTTTTCTGAGAGTTTTAAGTAGCATAATTTCTACCCTTTTAAGGTACTTTCCAAATGTAACTGGAAACGTTGTCCTCCTACGCGGCATGACTGTTTTCTGGTTATTACGTGACAACAAAATCGTGACATTTCAATCGTCACGTGACCTGGACACGCTTTCCAGTTTGTTTCGTGTATGACTTTGCGCACTTAAAAATATCCAAACGATATTTTGTCAGTCAGAGTGGTTTAAGTTCTCCTGCACTTAGCCTAAAGGAAAACATGGAAATTTGATACCTTAATCAGTTGCGTGACTCTTTTCGTGACAACTTCTTTTCAAAATTAATCTTTGTATCAAGTTTAAGCCTTTGGCCAAGTTTCATATCAATATGTTCAATACTTTATGAGATAGACCACCCCCCTTAGTTTTTGGATGTATCGTAACTGACCCAGGCCTTAATATACCTGAGAAAGGAATCTTATCTTCCGAATCTACTAGTTGCCACAGTTATTGGCAAAAAAAAACATGAAATTGTATTTAGGAAAGGACTTACCGTGTTCAAAACAGAAGGCAAAGAAAACAGTGATCCAAAGCAGCAGAGACTTTCCTGCGAAGCAAACACATGTAAATTCAGCTTCATTCCAGTTATATATAGGATCTTTTAAAACTGCGCAGTTCAAATTAAAAACCAAAGTATCAGAAGAACTCCAACTCCAACTATATAACAAAACAAGTTGTTATATAGCTGGAGTTTTTCTCAATTCAACGTGTTACTGTTCGCGAGCTAACTAAGATACGAAATCGAGCCTTGAACGCTATTTTCGGAATAATACAGTAGTTGTTAGCGGTAGATGTTATCAGAGTGATTCTTCAAAGGTCACACTGTATTCAGTTCATTTGTCAAAAATTGAAGTTTTCCAGCTGGTGTCGCTAAAAACTGACTATGCTGAGATTTGTTAAATTTGATTGACCTTTAGGGGACTGTCTCGTACAAGAATGCTGGGTTTTTTTTCAAACACGTATTTTCAAACGCGTATGGCTGACCATTCAAATCCTTTCGATAGAAAAACTTTCTCTGCATTGTACAATTTAAAACAAGCAGTGACGACTGCTATTAAAAACACACGTATTGAGAAGAATCGGCGATAAAATTTAAGATAAATTAACAAAGAATATGCTTATCAGGGGCGTTCCTAGGCATTTTCTGATTGTAAGCCTTGATGATTGTGTGTCATTGTTATTCAGGGACTTAAGCGCCGTAGGTGCACAAAAGAGTGCTGAAAGCATGAACATTTAGGGCGCCCCTCCCCGGGTAAATTTTTGAAATTGGACTATCTGAATCGCCATTTCCTGCGTTCCCTGGACTGCAAGTAGTTCGGGAAGGTCAAAAAAATTAAATATTTGAATTGCCAATTTTGATAATCATCAGTCTGCAGGTGTCCGTTTTCGGTAGATTCCAGTGGAATCATAGTGTTAAGTGAGCAAAAGAAGGCTCAACTCTATCTTTGATAAACAAATACAAAACTATCCGATTTATTGACACTTAAATAAATAATTTTTTCGTGTGAAAGTACCGGACCTTACATGTCAAACGACCGGACATTACCCCCGGCCTCCTACCGTAGAGCGAGTTGTGATCGAGTAATGCTCTTGTAAATACGCCTTTCAACAAGTCCTATTTAAGTCTACAGTTGGATTTCCGCTGAGTCTAGCAGCCGAGCTTTGTGAATCGTTCTAATGCAACCGTTTTTAAAAAAGTTATACACGTTATTCCAAAATGGCGGCCAATTTATTATTCTTTTATATGCATTTTAATTAGCCCTCTTGGCCTCATTCCTTTGTATTTTGCACATGCTGACAAGGCCAAGAGGGCTAATTAAATGGAAGAATCCGATTGACTGTGGGGTGAACTAGACGATTTAGAACAATACACGAGAAAAAATTCCCCAGAAATCTACGGCATTCCTCAGGACGCCTTCTCTGACACTGAGATGGCCGTTATCAAAGTCGCTGAAGCCTTGAACATCACGATAGAGTCTGAAAATATCGAAATTTCTCATAAGATTAAGCTGAAGCGTGGATCTGGAAAAGCCATTATTGTCAAATGTTGCAACCACAACGTGAAGTCCAAGTTTTACAAGGAGCGTATTAAACTGAGCACGTTAAATTAAAAATTGGCACTCTAGTGCATAAAATACAATATCAAAAAAAGGATACACCTCCTGCTCTCTATGAATTAATTCAACCGGTTTCGGTTATCC
This sequence comes from Dendrophyllia cribrosa, assembly GCA_024195265.1. Taxonomy (NCBI): domain Eukaryota; kingdom Metazoa; phylum Cnidaria; class Anthozoa; order Scleractinia; family Dendrophylliidae; genus Dendrophyllia; species Dendrophyllia cribrosa. The sequence continues at coordinate 19,371,754 of JAJLRJ010000013.1, read as the reverse complement.
ATAATTATAATACTAGATATGCCGCTAATCAAAACCTGCACAGGCCATTTTCCAGAACTAATTATGGCCTAGCAAGGTTTAGCGTAGTAGCATCACAGACCTGGAAAGCAATACCTATGAAAATAAAGTGTCTCCCTTTCAACAGTTTTAAAAAAGAATACAAACTCTCTCTACTTGACAGTCAGGCATGTTGACCAACTTTAATTTATTATTTAGCTCTATTTATTTATTTATTTATTTAATTTAAATAGTTATTATAACTCATAATAATAACTCACACTAAATTTCAATATATTAATTACTGTAACACTGTAAAAATACATTAGCTCCGAAATAAAAATCAGCATAATAAACAACTGGTTTGAAATCTCCCGAGTTTGAGTTGTTTGCCCCCTCAGAAATCACGTGATAAATTTGCATAATAATATAAAAACCAACATGGCGGCTCGTGAATAAGGCCTATTGAAATAACATCTACTTATGATGTCTTTATCGCTTTCTAAACCTTCTTTTTGTAGCTTTGCATGAATAATTCTGAAGAATGTTTCGCAATTTTTATCTTTATTTGGTGCATAAATATTAACCAGCACGTACACGTTATCTTCAATGTCTACTTTTAATGCAATAAGGCGTCCGGTTGGATCTAAGATTGTTTTGTGGATCGAGCAATAGGCCATTTGCACGATGACATCATATGACTACAACTACCAGAATCCTTCAGTTTTTTGTTTTGTGGTGCAAATTAGGGCTATTGTTATTTAAACCGCACTGGGATTACAAAATTTAAATAAGAAAGGAAAAACGAAATGAATTCTGGTAGTTGTAGTCAAACGACGTCATCGTGCAAATGGCCTATTGAAACAATTTCTAATCAACACTGCAACTCCGCATGATTTTAAGTACTAGATAAAATATTCGCGTCCGATCTGTATGGGCGTTTACAATGGCGAGCCTTCGGCTCGCCATTGTAAGGCCCATACAGATCGGACGCGAATATTTTATCGTACTTATGAAATGAAACAATGAGTAGAGATCTGCATGAAAAGTTAATGAATACTAATTAGCTGAGCAGGTGTTCGTATCAAAAGTTAATTCTACTGTTTAATAATTCATCAACTCAGTTGATTTGTATTGGGGTTTACAGAGGTATACATGTGACACCATCTATTGATTTGTCAGAACCTTAATGAATAATTAAAAAATTTTATAACATGCAATAAAATGTACCAATGGCTAAAATTGGTTTAAGAAAGGTTAAAACAAATTGCGAAAAGCATCCGTTCATTTGATTCTGTTTTGCCAGAAGAAGGTGAAAACGAAGGACAGTCTAGTGGCAGTATTGAACTTCGTTAATTTAACGAAAGGCCGGCGATATAAAGGATACTGACTTAAAACTGGGTTACGCTCATCTGCTGTGTTTATGTGATCAAAGTGATACTAAAGTTACTATGTGTATTTAGTTTCTGATAAACTGGATGCTTTTACACGACTTGATGTCGGTTTTAAATTTTTCGCCTTGATGAGATTTCAGAACTAAACAGCTCAGTATACAAAAACAAATGATCGAGTTATGTCGTTATCGTGTTGCTACTTCTTGTCGCAGCCGTACATACATACGTACGAAAATGATAAGAACTACTCTTAAAGTGATAAAAAGGCCACAAAATACTTGCCACAAAGCTTCTCGCTTTGCAAAGTAGAATTTCATTTATTTTAATCTGGGATTACTCCCTACATTCCGAAAAAACCGAAAACAGTTTATTATATTTCATACATGAAATATTTAACAGTCTAGGCCAGGCTGTTTATGTGGAATTTTTTTCTTTACTAATACTGAAATGAAATGTTGACATGATTATAATTTAAATCGATTGGAAAACAGAGATAATATCTACAAGTACCAATGCTGAAAACTGAAGGTTAAAACCACTTGCAAAAGGTTTACAGTAATTTGGCTTCGTTCTACCAATGGGAGCTTCGCGTGACCTGCCAGTATTTGCCTTGCGTGATTATTGTTATCGGCTCTCGCCTTGTCGGGAAAAGTCACGCGAACCCAGTCAAACAAACATAAACAAGAAAAAAGACATAAGGAACTTGTACAATTATGACGACCTGAAGTGTACAAAATGCTCAGATTATGTACGAACGTCTTTGCTAAGAGGAACTGCAATCAAAACTGTTATTCTAAATTGCAGCCTTTTTGTTGGTTACGACCTTTTTAAATCTGTTTGTTGGAATCATGCAACAGACGTCAGGAAGTCCTTCTTTTGTTATTGTGGTGATCAATCCAAACTAATCGAAGATTTAAAACTCACAGAAACGTGTAAACTTATAGTTTCTTCTGAAGCCTCAGAAAATAAATGTTTTAACACTCTACTATAACCGAGTTTCGGTACACCTAGACGGGTTAGATCTAATTTTGTTTACAACAGTTTAAAATCAATGGGTCCGACCCAATAGCCCATTTCCGAGTTGCTCTTAGCCTCCTTTTCAAACCGAGGCCAAGTGCAAAACCATTCATATGGATATAAGTTTTATTTGCATGTGAAAGAAAACTCATTTTCATATGAATGGTTTTGCACTTGGCCTCGGTTTGAAAAAGAGGCTAAGAGCAACTCGGAAATGGGCTATTGTCTGTATTACGTGAGGATGTGTCTGTATTATAACAATAGAGTTCATATGTATTTTTGGTTTATTCGAGACCAAGTGAACCGTCCGAAATAAAGAGGTGTCCTTATTTGTTAGGTGTCCCAAAGGGAAGTGTAGGACTTTATTTCATTCCAAGTTATTGCTGTTCCGCATTTGAACAGGGGCCTGCAACGAGGAATGTTTAGGAATTCGCTTGTAATGGCGTTGTACAGTTTTTCCATATAGTTTTAGTGCCTTTTATACTAATACAGTTGGAGCTTTTCGATTCTCTTAGCGGAATATTTCAGAGGCAGAAAATTTTAGGGAAGGGAATGTTATCCCAAGAATTTATTAGCTGCTTTCTCCTTTCCGAAAATCCCAGCTTGTTTTATTTTGTACCCCAAAGGATCTAAAAGACATCTTTTATCCAACCAAACAGTCAAAAGGCTTGGAATTTTCCGACGTTACGAAAGTTTTAGGCGACATTTTTGTACAGAAAACTCCAGTTCGTGGTGTAATTAATTACGAATTTTTAAAGCCCTTTTAAGGACGTTCGCGCTAATTGTTTATGCGCATCCTTACTGCGCACGCAATTCATGTCGCAACACCATGTTACGTCATGCACAAGCGCGCGCGCAAGAGAAGAAATCTAAGCACATGAAGGGCTGGTAGCAGTTGCGTTAACTTTGCTTAGATTTAACTCGCTTGTATGGTCGGTGACCCCGAATTTTTTTTTGATAGATAATTTTCTTTGCCAATTCTCGACAGATTGTGAAAAAATGAACAAAAAATCAATGTAGGAAGTTGAAATTTTTTCCAATTTTCTGCCCGCGCGACATCGAATCCTGGCAACTTGCGGCTGTCAGAGTTTGCAAATGCTATCATTTACAGATTAGATTTCCTCTAGAGAACGTTACCAGTTGAATTAATTTGCTTGATAGACCCACTCATACAAAATTTGGCACAGAAAATTGCATTTTAGAGATTCATTAACAATATGTTTAGACAAACAGACGTTGGGGCCATATCGAGTATAGAAGGCTGATTTTTCGAAATTAGGGTCACCTTTCAGATATCTTATTACCCCCATTTTTTTTGCATTTCTGACACGAGTAACTCATTGCCTGACTGCAGCAAAAGTTTTATAAAAAAATCAATGTTAGAAGATTTTCGCGCGAACGTCCTTAATTTCTTAATAATTAAAATAATATATTATAATTATAATAAGAACCTTCCCATCACCCTTTGCACCAGAAAAATTTTCGATGCCAAATAACTCTGTCAATTTTGAGTATATGAGGATACTACACGACATGCTATTTACACCTACCATAAAATACCTATTTAAATTGACTGAGTGCGGTGACGTCATCAGTCACGTGACTATGCCCCCAAGTGCCTTTAAACGTTTTTTAGAAACATGGTTTGATAAATGCAAATATAGTCAACGTGGCAAGGAAGGCATTCGCTTACAACATTTCGTCATGCCCGGTATACTTCTGGATTTTCAAAATTAAGGGGGCTATACACATGAGCAAATAGGAGTCTGAGGACTAGTATCTTTGTATACATGTATCTTTGAAAGGGTGAAATGCATAGTTAAAAAATTTGGTATGTTGGTAGATATAAGAATAAAATTAAATTATTTATCAACGTCATTAGTATGACGTCTTGGATCACGTGACCAGAACGCACGGAAGTTGACTGATTTTTGGCTCGGTTCCGGTTGCAGTTCTGTTTTTATTAACTTAAATAAATCCCCGTTTTTCCACCCAGTTAAAATTTATGCTATTTTTGTGTATAAAAAAGGCCATTATTACTCCTCCAGTAAAACTGTGTAAAAATGAAGGTGACGAAAAAAGTTTTACACGTTGAAAATCCATCCTTTCCTGATCCTGTTCAGCGACTTTTCAGTTTAAAACTATAAACAAATCTGCATAAGTGGTTTTTATCTTACCTCTTACCAATGGCGTTGTCAGTTTTTCTGTAGCATTTTTCTTTCATACCGATCAGGGGTTAGCTTTTTTTTATTCCCCCACCCTCCCCTCCCCCTTCGGTCCACTTCCCTCCCCTCCCCTGCTCTGGTTTGCACGATATGGTCAGCGGGAGGACTGGTTCGAGTTTTCACACCAACCGTCCAGCATCCGCCATTTTTCCAGCTCGTAGCGTCAGCACAGAAAATTTATTTTATTTCGTCGATTCAGAGTCCTGTTTAGTGAAAAAAGGCTGGCGAAATTGCTTTGCAAACTGTTCTTTTCGTGGCTAACTTACGATATAGCGCAAACAAGTCAGCTTTAGTTCGCGCCGGTCGCGAGGATTGATAAAGGACAACTGAGGTAGGTGACTTGAGTTTTAAATTACTGTACATGTAGTAAGACGTAAGTTTAACTTTCAACCTAATGTCCAACTAGACAGGGTTCAGGGTTATTTTAGACTGTTTGGGGCGATTGATTATTAGTTTCTATTTGATATTGTGCACGTCTGACTAGTTTACAATTATTATTAAAGCGATTTTGTTTACAAAGAGATTGGCAAAAGTCTGCGACTCTGAGCGCTAAAAAAAATTAATATCACAGGGCATAAGGGGCGTAACATGTCGATCAAAATCGATCATCTAAAACGTAGTCGATACAGTTTAAGTCGATAGTACTCGATATTTGTCGATAATTGTCAATCGACAGGTTTAATTTGTCGATAAAAGTCGATAATCACAAGATTTTCATGGCTACGAAATTAACCAAACTAATAAGACTTAATAGCTCGAACGACTTTTCAGGTTGAAGTATAAACCGCTCTGAAGTAAATCTTTACGGCAATAAACTTAAGCTTACATAAAAAAAAAACTGAGCAGCCAAGTAGTTTGTTATTCAATGTACTGTAGAATCGAATAATTACCTTGAGAAATGATAAACCAAGATAAACAGTGGTTCGTTCAGTGCTTGATGGACCCCAAAAAGCCGTTTAATTCTGTTAAAATTGATAAGCGCTGGAGTTTAATCAGGTTTAATGAGAACAGGACAGAAGCAGCGTGAGACAGCATGACAGAAGGCGGCGATCAAGAAATAGCATAAAAATGAGATACATAAATCATTGATAAGACATAAAATGATACATGACATGAAAATGAATCACTTTTACTGGAAGAAAAGAGTAGTTTCTGATTTCAGCTTGTGTTTATTTGAGCTTCCAATTACAGTGTAAAATCGGTAAAATAAAGTCTTGACATAGCCGATCCTGCTTCGTTTATCCGCGTTTGCCAACTTCATTTTTTATATTTCGATATTTGTTGATCGAAATCGATCAAAATCGAACTGTAAAAAAAATCGATAATCACAAGAAATCGTGTGATTGGCTTTTATCAAATTCCGATATTTGTCGATTGATTAGTATTGAATTCAATCTACAACGATCGATTTTTATAGACTATTGAAATTATTGACATGTTACACCCTGATATCAGCTTGATAGTACATGTACAGTGTAGCTTTCGTGGTAATTTTCAAAGTTAATACATTATGTACATATGCTATACGGTAAGGTTTAAAGCTTGCTCTTGACATGTTTTGTCCACATTTGAACTTATAAGAGGTTTTAAATATGACGTGTAGCTAGAAAGATGTTTCGTTGCCTTTCGTTTCACCTGTTTCACTGTATTTCAAGCTCGAAGATGTACAGTAGATCTTTGACAGTGGAAATTAGAGGTGGAAGTAAAACAAAAACCTGAGGGTCTGCATCTTGCATCATGCTCTAGAATTAAATTTGTTATCAACTACAAGATCTGTCATACAGTTGTATTGCTATTTTGAAGTTTTGTTTATTTTGTTCTCCTAAGGTAATCAGACTTTCAAAAACTACAGTCACATGTACATGTTGTGGTTTACATTTCAAAGAAGGAGTTGAAGTTTAATAGAAGCACGTGAGTTTAATATAGCAGAGTGTACATGTGAGCGGATGTTATATAACTTATGTTACATGTGAGTTTGTATGATTTGGTGCATATTTATGTCATGCAAAAATGTTTATAATCTGTTTGTTCTTCAATTCTTTGACTTCCAACTTAGTATTAAATGGAAAATTATAGCCAATTTGTGGATTTCAAATGGATTTGGAGCATTTAGGGGAAATGTCACTGTATTGCTGTCTTTGCTTGCTTACTCGGTTCATCCAGCTGTCTCGTTTCACACAATGGATATTTCTGTCATCCTAAGATGTGTTAATTATCACAGTGACGCTGCTAAATTACAAAACATCAAGAACAACTAAAATTATCCTTACGCTGTTTCGTATTCATGAAATGCATGGCTCTTAGAGCCCTTTCATTGGACTGTGCATTAGGGGATTCCCTCTGTCCTCCCATGTAATATCAATAGTATGAAAGCTGTGACAATGAAACTTGGTATAATTAAACAAGAAGCTGTACACAGCTTGAACTTGTGGTGTCTTTAACCCATTGCAGTATTTGATTCCCAAATGTTTTAAGTGCTTTTCTAGAGAAACATGAAATTGTGTCTAAAAAGTAAAACTACATTCAGTAGCTGACACTGGAAACCGCCATCGCTGACTGAAATGCAAAGTTATATAAAACACAAAACTTGCTGGAACAAAAATCCCATGTGGCAATAAGCGGTGAACACAATATCAAACAGTCCTATCCATCCATGAATGCCCCGCATTGTCTTGCGTAAATTTTAAATATAATAAACATGTCTTGAATGAGTTGAATCGCCATTCAATAAGCTTCTTGGTAGTTTGCCTGGGGAGGCAGCGGATTTTTGTTTTATCTTCACAAGGAGCTGTACCCATGAGTGGCGAAGCCATAAGCGATCGGTTGTCTATTTTGTCGCTCGGTTAAAAATAGTTTTGTCGATTTCTTCTGAATTATTGTCGTCTTTCTGATCAGAATTATTTTTATCCGACTCTTTCAGTCAGTTCTGAATTCTATGGCGGGTTTGCGATCAGAGTTAATGTGCAGTGCATGTCCTGGAGTCCCAGAAATGCCAGCTCAACGACCAGCTGAATGACCAATTCGTTCGTAACTAATGAAACGTTCATGAATTATTTTTTGTTGCTAACGGCTTTTGAATTATTTTAGCAGACGGTTTTATTTGTTTTACACCTTCTGAAGGATTTTTTTTTAACTACGACCGACCGCTGAAATTGTGTGTGTAAACAAACACGGCGAAGCGAAGCGACAAGAACTATAAATAACTCGGAGATGGTTTTCAGCTAACTGTAACAAAACAACGTACTCTTATTTATAATGATTTTAACCGCTTTAAGGTATTGAATTGCAGAGGCTGAAAGTATGGTAATTTTGGGAGTTTATCTGTGAGACATGGCGCTCGCGAGCGACCGGGCGCCTAGATTTCATGTGTATCATCATTTGTTTACCTTGATTTTGAATTTTGACTTCCGGGGCGTGCTGATTGGTTAAAATTTGACAGTTGACAAGCTAAAGCAATCCGCGGGTTCTTGTGGGCGGCAGCTGCGATTTTGAAGGATGCGTGCAGGCTTCCCTTCTTTGCATGACCCCGCCGTCCGACTGGAAGCCTGTCCGCAGGCTAGTTATTCTTCTTTCTGCTTCTCAAGTTAACACACATGAGGCCACGAGATCACAAGGCCTCAATAATTTGTCAATTAATCAGATCAGTGAGACAAAAATCAATTATAACTTCTTCCTCAGCTATGCCATGAGTAATAAAGATTTAATATATACTTTAAGATAGGTCATATGATTGTGATGGTATCAAATCAGCCAAGAGTTCACAATCTTGGATCTCCATACAGAATTAACCAAATTTGACTCAAAATTAATTTAAACCAATACAAGGATGCTACATGAAGAAAGATCTAAAATTGTAACTGGTACTTTGTAATAAGACAACCACAGTTTCAATTCTGCAAGACATGTTTCATCAGCCTTGCTCTTCTGTCATTGTCAGTTACATGTACATGTACAATTAGGAATTTAAAGATGCTTTTTTTTCTCACCCTTGTGTTCTGCAGTAAGGAACTTGTCTACTCCACTCCTTGGAAAAATGAAATGCTTAAATGTAAAGTGCTTAAGTATATACATGTACTCAAACAATTAGTTCTTTGTTTACCCGTAGAAAGGCAATCAAATAGGCCATTTCCGAGTTGCCTTTAGCCTCTCTATCAAAGCGAGGCTAGGTGCGAAACCTTTCATATGAAAATAAGTTTCCATTCACATGCAAATAACTTTTATTTGCATGTGAATGAAAACTCATTTTCATATGAAAGGTTTCACACCTAGCCTCGCTTTGATAGAGAGGCTAAAGGCAACTCGGAAATGGCCTATTGCAGACTGTTTTTACAAGCCCCAGTGCCTTGCTTAAAGTGAAAGAATAATTTAATGTTACTATTAATAATAATTACAATATTCAGCTAGCAGAGCTGTCACTAAGATTCAAGTTGTTGGGTAAATGCAATTAGTAGGCAGGCAATCAAACAGCTGGGGAATTATTTTGGTTCTATTTTCCTTCTATTTTCCTATGAAAGTATGGGGTCATGCTCATAGTAGCCAGGGGAAATCCCCGGCACCCAGCCCTTAGTGACAGCCCTGAACTACAGTAGGTACAGTGTACATGTATACCAGCAGTTAATCCTTTTTTGTGTCTGAAAAATTAATCAATCAATTCAAGATGCTCACTTCCTATATTAATCAAATTGTTTCTCCCAGGAAACATCACATACTTTACATGTACTGTCATGGGTTATGGACATAAAAGTCTACCACATTGTAAACTCATTGCAAATGTGTGATCTTTCTAAGGTACATGTATGTTAATTTAAAATTGTTAATATATTAGTTTCCATGTAAATAAGAATAATGTTTATGTAATGTTTAAAACACGAACAGCAGTGTTTTATCAAGTTTAAAAATTCGAGCGCAAAGCGCGAGAATTTTTAGACTTGATAAAACACGTGCTGTGAGTGTTTTGAACGGCTTCAAACACGAACTGCCAAAAGCATGTCCCTACGGAGATCAAACAAATGTGCTTTTTGTGCAAAGAGGATATTAGCATACAAGAAAAACAAGTAGACTGATTAGCATACAGCGCATGTGCCACACTGGCTTTGATGAGGTGATCATGGCTTCCCGGCAACTGTCGAAAGTTTTGGTATTTTAAAGTTCTGAGGAAAAAAATAATCGATGAAAAATGCTATACCAAAGTTGACAGGTACGGTGGATAAAATGTCTAACAATTTTTATTCAGTGGCAGTGAATGAGTAGAAATGAGCAGCTTGCATCTCTGAACCACTCGCTTTCTTACCAATTTACACGTGGGCGCTGGTGTCATTCAAATAACGGCTTACTTGCTAAACTGTTGGTTGCTAATTTTGTTGGAGAAGATTACATATACATAGATAATGTAAAACAGTAGTACAGTATTTGTTGTACTAAGAATCCTGAATAATTACTACCAACATTAGTATTCTTTATACAAAGAATACTAATAAGGAAAAGAAACCCATTGTCTTTTACCTATTATATTATCATTGTCTATTATATGGACTACACATGCTCAGAACATAACTTGCAAGAAATTGTCTCTTTCATTGCATATCGACAGTAATTGCATTGCCAATTTCATTCAGCCAAAACGTTTTGATCCATGAGTTCTTAGGAAGATGGTTCTTAATGAAGAAAAGTAAGAAAACTGAATACAATTGTATTTAAATACATGTATTTATGGCCCTTGGGGGGGGGGGGGGGGTTAACTCATGTGAGGGGGGCAGGGTAGTGTTTAAACTAGCCACAGTGTGTATTTATGCTAATCAAATGTCCCCGGATAAATAAATGAGTTAAAAAAAAAAGAATGCAAAAAAATGGAGGTGACACCAACTTTTATTTAGCAAAGTTAATGCAATAGCTACCAACCGTTCATGTGGTTAGTTTTCTTCCTCTGTGCACAGGCTGAGTTGCATGATGTACTGTAGGATGGCATTGTGACAAACTGTATGTGCAGTAAGGATGCACATAAACAATAAGTGCAAACATGCTTAAATTAAAAGTTTTCTATTTCTAATCAACAGACTGTTGAAGAGGCATCCCTTGGTATATTCAGTATAAGCATAAGGTGGATTTTCTACGACTGAAACAGTGAAGGAAATTTTTTACAATTAATAATGATACTGTCTGTTTGTAAAAAGCGTTGTAGTGTAATTATCTGACCTTCCCTTTAAATCATTAAAGGGTTGTTCTCAACCAGGGTACATTGGTTTCTGAGGTTCTGTCTGTGGCCATTTTTGGGTGCTGCGAAAATGGCCACCCAGTGATTATTGCAAAAATTTAAGGTTGTATTGAGGTACATGTACATTGAAACTTTCTTTCTTTCTTAAAAAACATGAAAACAAATAGCAAATTAAAGTAATAAACAAAAAAATTGAGGAGCTGTCAAAGTGATTTAGATCACTTGGATAGGACATTCTTCTTAGTGAATTGGTTTTATTACATGTACATGTACGGTTTGATCATCCCCAGATCATACAGAATAGAGAGTTTAAGCATCATGACAATGATCTTACTTTTTTCTAAAGCTTTGTCATCTTCCAAGTGAATGTACACTGATATAGGGAAGATATGGAAAATGACAATAGTTTAATAATAATGACCAGTAGATTTTGTCGAATCAATTACCTTTTATGTGTGTCAGAAACTCTTTTTAATGTATTATTGAAATTTAAATAAATATATATTTTTTTTAAATACTGCTGTATTATAAATCAATGTATATAGCGTTATTATGCAACATACATGTAGCATTTGACATTGCAAATACTGTATGCACCAAAACAAGTGCAAATGTACAATGTATGATACATTATTATTCGACATACATTGTAGCATTCTAGAGTGCAAATATGCATCAAAACGAGTGCAAATATGACACGTTATTACACTCTTCTGACCGTGCACTAGGAAAAACAGCTTCAAAAACGTAGCCTTTGGGAGAATATTTCTGTCGTAAAATAAACATTTATTCAGTGAAAAGTTGTGTAATACGGCTGGGCATTTTTACTCGTCAGTAAATACTTAGCCGTATTACACAACGTTAAGCTGAATAACCTCTATTTACTATTAAGGGTCAGCGCATTTTTTTTTTCTGCCCCCTCAAATTCTTTATATTTAGTATGAACCCAACACCACAATTAGCACCTTTGAAAAGCAGGCCATGTGGTGTACACATATGTTTATTTACAGGATTTACTTGAATGGCGCAGATTTTTCTTCAACGTTGTTGAAGTTCTTTTTTGTACTATAGGCTATGGAATATTATGTTAAATTAATTATAATATATTATTTACGGTTTCACTTGTAATAATAATAATAATAATTATTATTATTATTATTATTATTATGCATTTATATTGCGTAGGCTTCATGAGTATATGATCGCCTGCGCATTACATTAAGGTATAAATAATTCTAAGTGCTACAAAACTCAGTAACAAAGGACCAAAAGTCTGTACTTACCACGAAGCACCTTGCTTGCCAAGTTTTCCAACGCGATGTCACAGGTTTAAGCAGGGCTTTATATGCGTTTTCACGGGGGGTTAATTTCATCTTCTATAGGGACGTCACAAGTTTAAAGAACGTTTTTAGTTCGGTTTCATGGGACATATTTTCATTTTCTATAGCAATGTCACATGTTTAAAGAAGATTTTTAATTCGGTTTCGCGGCAGATATTTTTTATATTTATAGCGATGTCACAGGTTTAAGCAGGGCTTTGAATTCGTTTTCACGGAGGGTTAATTTCATTTTCTATAGCGACGTCACAGCCGTTTAAGGACGTTCGCGTGAAAATCTTCTAACATTGTTTTTTTTTTCTAAAACGTTTGCTACAGCTAGGTAACGAGTTACTCGTGTTAGAAATGCACAAAAATTGGGGGGTCACCGAATTCGTTTCGGAGATAAGAAAGGCCACCTTAATTTGGAAAAATCGGTCTACCTTAATCGATATGGCCCCAATGTCTGTTGGTCTAAAAATATTGCAAATGAATCTCTAGAATGGAACTTTCTACGCCACATTTTATACGAGTGGGACTATAAAGCAAATTAAATCAACTGGTGACATCTCTTAACGTAAATATTTTTAAACGACAGCATTTGCAAACCATTACAGCCGCAAGTTGGCGGGATTCGATGTACGTGTGGGTAGAAAAATGGGAAAATTTTAAACTTCCTACATTGATTTTTTGTTCATTTTTTTCACAATCTGTCGAGAATTAGAAAAGAAAATTATCTTGCCAAAAAATGTAGGGGTCACCGACCATCCAAGCGAGTAAAATCTAAATAAAGCTAACGCAACTGCTACCAGCCCTTTATCTGTTTAGATTTCTTACTTTGCGCACCCGCTCGTGCGTGCGCGGTAAGGATGCGCATAAACAATTAGCGCGAACGTCCTTAAAGAACGTTTTTAGTTCGGTTTCATGGGACATATTTTCATTTTCTATAGCGATGTCAAAGGGTTTAAAAAAGGTTTTCAGTTCGGTTTCGTGGCAGATATTTTTTTTATTTTTATAGCGATGTCACAGGTTTAAGCAGGGCTTTGAATTCGTTTTCACGGATGGGGCGGGGGGGGGGGGGGGGGGTAATTTCATTTTCTATAGCGACGTCACAGGTTTAAAGAACGTTTTTAGTTCGGTTTCAAGGGAAATATTTTTTATTTTCTATAGCGATGTCACAAGTTTAAAGAAGGTTTTTAGTTCGGTTTCATGGCAAATATTTTTATTTTTATAGCGATGTGACAGGTTTAAAGAAGGGTTTTGAGTTCAGTTTCATGGGAGATATTTTCATTTTCTGTAGCGATGTCACAGGTTTAAGCAGGGTTTTTATTTCGGGTTTCATTGTCAATATGATATTTTAATTTCTATAGTAATGTCATAGGTTTAAGCAAGTTTTCAGTTGTAGCTCAAATGTGATTGTCACGGATTGGGCAATGAAGTTTTGTCAATTGTAACGTAATGCAGTCATTGGTTATTATTTCTCGTCAATTTCAAGGTTTAGCTGTTAAACCGCCGTTAATGAGCTCCGAAGTCTCTGTTTTGCAACAGTCCATAGGTCATTGCCTGCCTGAAGTAATTGTACTTTTACAAGGTTAAATTGTAGGTCAAAGCTCCAGTAATTTCCCACTCATGCTGTCATGTGATTCTGCCATGCTAGTTTCGGTCACTAGTGCAATAGGCTAGGTATATGGTACCACTAAGAGTGCTTGAAGCGAATTGACCACTGTCAAAGATATTCTGATAGCTTTTGACAAATATGCTGACAGGGACGACTTCTCAGAACTGAAGAAGTTTTACCAAGTAGAGGTACGAATTTATGTGAGCCACACCCACAAGAAGGATTTCTGATAACTTTTAGGGATTCCTTTCAAAATTTCCGATGATCACTCTAACCCCCCGCCCGTCAATTTTATATCGGACACAGTTGCCGTGCAATTCTTTAGAGTGCACTTTAATTTAATAATAAAGCACATTACCCCCGCTACAGTCACAGTCACTGGCATCAATTATAAGACACAAAATGAAATAATCTATTTATCTCGTCTCGCTAATTTTAACCAAATTTACAAACATTACTGAATATCGATAATTTACGTTTTGCTCTCCTAACACGAGGTCAACTGTTTTAGCTGAACTTCCGTGAACAGAATCTGATAGGAGTGATTGCGTTTCAGGAAATAGAACATCTCTGCTGTGTTACCTAGGTAACCTTTTCCCTTATTTTCAACACAAATTATCACATGATTAACACGATTGTTTACATTAATAGGAAAACATAACATTTTCCCTCCCGGCTACAAGGTCAATAGTTTCAGCTAATTGTCTACAGAAAAAAAAAATCTGTAAAAACGGATCCCATTTCGTCATGTTTTGTGGTAGTCCGGCAGTTGTTTTAAGCTTTTGGACTTGCTTAACTTCCTAACGTTAATATTTGAAAAGTGTTCTCAAGATAATTGGGCACATTACCTTCATGATAAGGCATTAATTATAACATTTATAAACGCAAGAGTACAGCAATTTGTTTATTTTAGTTTTCCAATTATCGCTCGATTAGAACATTTATAATTTCCTGCCCTCCTTTTACGAGGTCAACTGTTTCAGCTCAACATCCATTGGAATACAATCCGTGAAATGTAATTCATTTTACTGAAGTTCTTAGTAAACACAAAAGTACAGTCGAACCCCGCTTTACGGACGGACACCACCTTAATACGGACACCCCGTTATTGCGGACAGTTGTCTTGGCCTCGGCCGAACGCCCATACATTTTCTCTAAAATTTACCCGCTTAATACAGACACCCATTAATGCAGACAGCAGACATTTTTTCCCGTCCCGATTAAAACAATCTCCGACATACAAAGTTAACCTCTTTCATACAGACAATTTGGCCGATAACGGCTGCCTGAGGCGCCTTCATGAGTTGATGTCCAATCTCATTCTCATACGTGCATGTGAAGCGCCTTGAGACATGTGATATGTACGCTATATAGGTCTCTTTCTTTCATTTCAGCAATAAAAATGTTCTCAAAAGCGCCAAGTCAGTCAAGTACAGATATACTGTCAGTTTCGTTGAAATAAAATTACGAGCGTTTGTCTAGTTTTCAGTGTCTTAGTGGGGTTAGATGCGGTAATTTACTGTATTTTTTTCTAAAAGCAATAAAACACTCTAAGCACGTCGTCCATGTGAACTCCCTTAAGGTGATTCCTCAGATATAAAAGTTGTCGAACGATTTTTTTAAAATTTTCCCTAACAGCTCCCTACCATAAGTTGTTTCGAAAAATTCAATAAGAAAGATAGGTCACCATGCTCGGTAAAGAGATATCATGGACCAATGTTGCCCCATTTATGCCTATAGCAATACCGATCACGCACGTCATTATTTGATCGGTTCATGTTTCTTTTCCCCGTAACCCGTGAAAGCAAAGTTTACAATTCTTCAAAAAAACTTGATAGGTTAAAGTCTCCACCATATGGGAACACTTTGAAATAAAAGTTATAAAAAAGTCACACATCTTCAAATGACACGGACTCAAAACATTCCTCGCGTCCATGTTTTCAAGGTCATCAATTTGCTCCCACAAGTAACTGATTTGAGAACGTTTTTAGCGATATCCTTTTTTCCTGTCGAGGACTTTTTAACTTAAAAATCATTAATTGCGTTCGCAGAACGCCATCATAATCTTGGTTGGTGTGAATGTCCTGTATCATGTGTTGGGTGTCCTGTGCAATTTCCTAGCGGAAAAAATCGAGATTTTTTGGTTGGACATTCGATTAGCCCCCCCGAAGATTCTTTTGTGTTTTTCAGGGGCAAATTCACGGGCGGGAACTGGTATCAACTTTGGCCTCGCTGTCATAGAGCTTGCTGCCGATCGGAGAAGGACGCTTTCGCTTCGCTTATTAATCTGCGGCGCATAAAAGCAACTTTACGCTTTTCAACGGCCGGAAAAAAGTTGAGAATTGACCGATTTTTATCACATAGCAAGTGAAATGAAGCCTGGCAGAGGTTTGACGGCAAAATCAACCACGGACAATTCAGGGTCTGTTTACGAACGCTGTCGATCCGCGTCGATCTCTACACAATTCATCGGTCTCTGTCATGCGGCAAGTGAAATAATGGCTGGCTGCGATTTTTTTTTTCTGTTTAGATCCAACAATTCTTCCCCGTAACTTATGCCCGCATGTTTTTGCTCGCTGTTGTTGCTGTTTTCAGGTATTAAAAATATAGACGGCTGCATCACGGTGTTCCTTTGTTTGCTTATCTTATCATTGCTATTTTACTAAATAACATTCGATTTCTTTATGATTTTGTTTAGTTTCATTGTAGATCGTGTAAGCTTATGTTTGAATCACATCCTAATTACATCTGTGCTGCTGTTTGTCAAATATTCAATGTTATTCGCTTGATATATTTGCATGTATGTAAATGTCAACAAAAAGTAACGCAAATGTCACGCTGTTTCTTCCTTGAAGACTGTGACTGAGAGATGGACCTCTGTAGACGTCAAATTTTACAATAACTGCTTTTGGCAAATCAGGTTATTTATTTTTTTGAATAATTTTTGTCAAATTAAAGAAGATTTTGTTGTCCATTTGTATGTGTTTGTTCATTAATTTCATAGGTTGAAAAGCGATTTGATGTAAACAAAACAAGACTTGGATTGTATGGTTCTAAACTGAAAATACCCCGAGAATATGACGATATAATAACTTCCACTCCTTAACCCACCCCCCTCCCTCCCAACCACCACCACCGCCTACTGGCCCTCACCTCCACCCCCCACTTCCTCACTCCCTGTACCATCACCCCACCCTGTCGAACGCACTCCCCTAATTTCCAATTACTACTAGTTTAACATCAAAATGATGCAATAAAAAATATAGATCACCATGCTCGTTAGAGAGAAAAAGACAGTCGTATTTTCTAACGAGCTTGCAGGCCTTGCAGGCGCTTACACTGTCGTTTGATTTTCTTTTTCTCTCTAGATCTTGAAACAAAATTTCAGTTCTTTTTTTCACTGATGATTTTATGAAGCGCCCATTTTTATGCCTGGTGAGGTTTCCGGCCAAAAAAGCAGCCATGTTTTAATGCTGCCGATGTTGCGAATTACGTGTGTTATGCGCAGTACAGGATGCGCTGTGCAATACTGAGGAATCACCTTAATACGGATAGTTTCCGTGGTCCCGTATTGACGGGGTTCGACCGTACAACAATTTGTTTATCGGCTTAGTTTGTAAATTATCCTGCCCTCCTTTCACGGGGTCAACTGTTTCAGTTATAATTGTCTACTGAAAAAAAAAATCTGTAATAACGAATCCCATTTCAATTATGTTTTCGGTAGTCCAGCAGTCGTGTCTGCAGTCGTTTTCCCGCTCACTTGACTCCTTAAAGTTGATATTACTTGTTAAACGTGCACTTACGTTACGTTACGTTACGTTACGTTACGTTAATTGAGCACATTACCTTCACTATCAACACAAAAGTACAGCAATTTGTTTATCTCAGTTTGCAAATCATCGCACGATTAGAACATTTATAATTTCCTGTCCTCCTTTCACCAGTGTTGAGGGGTTTTGGACGCGAGTGGCGTTTCTGGTCTTTCTGACTACGCGTAGACTGACTTTTGTTGAGATGTTTATTTCTGCTCTGGTCTGCGTCCGCGCCTGAACTCAACTAACTTTTTCTTGAAAGACCCACGCTAAAGTACAACGCATTCAAGTACACGCAACACGCTGTGATTGGTCGAGATTTGACACCTGTCCAATTTACTTTGTACATAGAAACGGTGGCGTGTTTTGAGCCGCTATTTCGGTTTCGCCAATAAAACCTAGAACCACTACAGACTCAACGGTGTAAAACCGGAGTAACGAAAGTTAACTTAAATTGAAGATACTTCTACACCAATCACTACGTGGTTACTGGAATAAGTGCGCTATACTTTTTGGGTCGTGACCTGTTTTAGGGTCACTTAGTAATAACAAAAGGACGCCCAGAGAGATTGACATAACTACGTGTAAACATACTTAATTAGAGTGTCTAGTGTTCTTGTTGTAAACGGAAGCACAAGTTCCACGGTTCTTGCTGGCAGCTCGGCCAGGACAACTCAAAACTATCTAATTATTGATGGTGTTTAAGATATCAGGTTATGTGAGCTAAAAGAGACAACCAGACCATCGACTTTGCAACGCGTGCGGGATTGTTTGATTAAAACAACTTAACTAATTACTTAGGCTGGATTAACGCAATAAAAGCTGTTTACGCATTTTAGGTCGAAAGCTTTTAGTTAAGTTAACAAAAGTGACTTACGCGCAGGGAACAAAAGCGAGAGGAATCATGATTTTGATTTTTCTCATGGGAAAATTTCTAGGTTACATAACTTGTGGTCGAAAGCGTGTTCTAGCTCCAGTTGTGCATTCTGGCACGCGCACGTTGCTTGGTTACGGACTGGTCTTGACATGACTGTGAAAAAGTCACGTTTGTAGCTTGTTAACTAAGTTATTTTCGTAGACCTTCTAGTTAAAAACTCTCAACTTATGTAAAATATATAAAAAGGTAAAACTTGTAAAATGGAATCACACAATATCTAAAAAATGCTCCTCAACATATTATCCCCCCCCCTTTCGAAAGAGTCACCTCCGGGGACTAAAAGGAGAGATAAATGCAGACGTAGCAAAACCTGATCAAAATTGATTAATATGTTGAAACCTGTTAAATATTGGATAAACAACCCTAGTGGCAGAATGAATGTCAGTGTCCATTAAAGCACACTGTTAGTTGTTTTTTTTTTTTTGTTTTGTTTTCTCCTATTTTAATTTTTGTTTTGTTATATATAGATATATATCTACACACTAAACATTTGAATAATAGGAGGGCAGACTACCGTAGTCTGAAATCGTAAACACGGATAAAAACATTTACAAATTATTACTAGACACTAAAAGGAAGTGCTTAATCGGTGTATTATAAAAGAAAGTACGTTATTCGTGTTCCAAGGTTCATTATCCGACAGAGTTCAAGCGTATGGTGTGCTGACGAAGTTGAACGTCCTCAAAACCTCTTAAGATCTACAACCACAGTCGTATTGTTGCACCCATTCCTGGTGATGTGGCCTGTTTGGTGTACATGCATGTGACCATTCTTTTGCGATAACAGGTGTCATTCCAGACTTTTTGCAGTGACAGTATACAGCTACATATGTATTAGCTTGACTTGAACTGCATTCCTTCAGTAACATATAGACTAATAACGTCATCTTACACTTCTTACTTGTTTCACAGTAGTTAATCGCCATTGAAATGATGAACACTGGTGTGGTGCTGCGTCGTACCGACGTGCATGTGCTGTTGCAGATATTGGTTATTGGGTGTGGTTTGAGGACTAAAATGGAGGCTTGCCATGGATACTGATCGTGAACTTGGGTCTTGAGATGTCGTGAAATGTCGGAAATTTAGGAAAACCAAGCCGGAAAACTAGCTAAATTAGCACTAACTACACTGGTTGAACTGAAAACGTATGCTTGGATATATGAAAACGAATATTGAAACACAAAACTTTACAAAAGAAAGAAACAGACTTAATCTTTGGAATGTCATCCAATTTGGAATTGCTGATGCTTGTAGTTCAATCACTAAATTCTTCATTTCTATGAGTCATATTTCGCGTAAAACGGGCATAACGCGATCGAAAGCGCAATTGACACTGTCAATCCAAACTGGGACGGCAAAACAAACTTTATCAGGAGGCTTTCGTTTTCTACGCACCTTATAGAAATACGGCGGTGGCACCTGCTTAGTAACTGCGCATGCTGCGGAACTGATTGGAAACGAAAAGATTGCATCACCGCAAACAAGGTCAAGACAACCTTGTGTCATCAGGCTTTTTGGCAATTCTGTCGAGTATTTTGATTGTGGCGGTCTGCCCTCCAAATAATCGAAATTGGTTGTGGCGTCATGCGAATCATATTTAGTGTTCCATCCGGTTTTCGTCGAATCTTTGGCGTCGTTACACAAATCTATTTTGGTTCTTTCATTCTTTTTCGCTTTAACGAAATCGTCGTTCCGACTTTTCTTGTTCAAGTTATCGTGGGCGGGGTAAACTTCAATTCTGGCGGGTTGAACAACTGGAATATTTTCTGTAGTGTATGAGTCATGAAACTCTGTAACTTCTTTGTCATAATCCTTGAGAATTTGATCATCTTCCGCCTTTGAAAATTCTTTACATTCATCATAAACAGAACGGGTTTCCGTATCATTTGGACTTTGTGGAACAACAGTCAAATTCATTGTTGCGTGTGGGTTTACATGAGGCTCATTCGTTATTGGTATTTTATGATCGTGTGTCATCCAATTCGAATTCGTAATGTTACTTTCCTTGTTAACGGTACAAAGCGAAAGCGTTTGAAATCTCTTATCTTCATCAAAGCCCTGTGGCCAAAGTTGTCTAAACTTCGACGGTAAATTTGACTGATCAATATCTAAATTCTCATTTGTCTCAACTTTATCATCTTTGTCATTAATTCTACTTGTACTGAATGAGTTTTCGATTGATGCTTTGCTTTGAACAATTGGATTAGAAGTATCCTTAACAATGACCATTGTTTCTCTCTCGTCTTTTGTTGACTCTATTTCCTGCCCTTTGTGAGCTAAGTGATTGTCATTTAATGTATGCATGACTAATTGATCACAGGCCTCATTATACTTCGGTGTATATTTGTTTTGATAACCAGCATTAATTGGTTTATGGTTTATTGAACTCCTGGAACAAATGTTTAAAGTGTCGATGTTTTCCGCGCGCGTCCGGCACGTGTCGCTTTTTATCGTTGTTGAGGAATTTACGCGTGGTTTACTAAAAAAATTGGAAATTCGCTTTCGAAACCCGGAACAAGCCGCTCTAAACTGAAATCTAGCCGCGCGAGTTGTGTTTTCCTTTTTCGTTCCCTCCTTTCTACAGGCGGAGTCCGCTACGCCTAACGAAACAGTTCGCTGCGTCGCAGGTTCGAACGCAATCACACTACAAGAAATTATTTCATCTGTAAACATCAAAGGAGCGTAGTGAATAGAACTGTCATTCGCTTGAGGTTGGATGGTAACAAAAGCGAGCTCTAAGATATCCAATGTTAGCGTAGCACATTGCAAAGAAGTTATGGTAGTTCTTGGTATTGGGGAGGTAAAGGTAAATTGGTCTTGATCCATAATGATTGTGCAAGCATCTGGAGTTAGGACATCAAAAGTCAATTCAGTTACTTGAGAAATAATCTGATCAGGTTGAAAAGAAGCAATACTTTCGGAAATGCCAATTGTGTTTAGGCCGCAATTCTCATCGAGCGAGCGAAGCGCCGACGGTGTGTCATGATTTTCGCTAAAACGCACTGTTTGTGTTTGAGCGGTGTGTACTGAACTTAACTTTTGTGCGCTGGGCTCGGCGACATGCGGACCCCTTTTACCTTGAAACTTTTGTCGTTGGTCCTGAAGTCGGCGTTTGGCCATTTGTTCTGATCTGACAGCAAAAAATTGTTTTGGTTTTGAATTTACTTCCGTGGTAGAGCCATCATCGAGCTTACTCGGGAATGTAAGCTCGCGCGCATTTGATTCATCATCACTGGGTGATGTGTCATGCTTGATTATAGTGTGTGGTTCCCTAGCCTGTTCTGGACTAGTGTGGTGTGAATTACTGATACTTTGTGCGGAAATGTTAGGTGTGGTTGGAAGTAATTCAGGTGAGTGAGTGGGTGTGGCTGTAGGCTGACTAGATATGGGTGTGGTTTGTCCGAAAGTAGCGGCAAAATCTCTCATACATGAAACATTATCGATCCCTTGTCGTTCCCGTGCGAAAGAGATCGAAGCTAGTTTAAATTTTGCGGAGCAGTAGGGCCTAAGGAAGGTGGGGGTCGTCCCCAAGACTGAGTTTGTCGAGGTGGCCTTTCTGAAAACGGAATTCGCGGATCCCTACGTTGGTTTTGTCGTTGACGGCAAACCGCCATGATATGGCCTGGTTTCGAACAATAATCGCATATTGGACGGCCGTCAAAAGAGCGCCGACCTCGTTGGTTTGGGCCATTAAAACGTTGGTTCGATGCCCTACGTAGTTCTTGTCGAATCAACTGTGTTATGTCATCCCTAGAGAGTGATTGGCTATCCCGAGGTGGGTGTGGCAAACTGTCAGTTTGATGAGTGGGTGGGCCATATGCTGCTACAACTGGCGAGGGCGTTGGCTTGGACGGATTTTGCAATTTCGTTATCGCATCTAAAAGTTCGTCGAAACGATCTACAGGTTTAGGATCAGTCAGTGATTCCTTAAGTCGAGCGTGCATTTCGGCCTGTTCTAGGGTACTTGGTCGCTGTAATATGACATAGTTTCTTAGTGACGGTCTTAAATTTTGAATAAAGACAGTGACGCATTCGGTGCGAGGCAGATTAACTCTCTGACAAAGACGCCGTATTGACGCGGCGAAGTCCGAAACGCTTTCCGCCGGTAATTGTTTACGGTCATGTAATTTTTGCCGTAGTAGCCAAACGTCAGATTCAGTGTGGAATTGTTTTTTGAGCGCGTCTGCTAGGTAGTCAAAATTCTTTCCAGCTAGTTCTGGCGTCGTGTTAAACCAAATGCTCGCCGTAGCAGTGAGATAGAGCGGTAGTGCCTCCGCCTTGCGCTCTTCGTTAAACTTATAAAAACGCGCGGCTCTGTTGAAATTGGCCAAAAATTCAGTAACGTCCTCTGACTCCGAACCCGAGAATTTTGGCATCATGGAATTGGTTGCCGAAAACGTAGGAGTGGAGTGTGTTTTGTCTAAGGTCTTAGTTAAGGCTGAGATTTGTGCGTGCCACTGATCTGCTTGTTCTTTGTTGTGGGCTGCCAACATATCTGCTAACTCTTTGACTTCCATTTTAGAATTGGTAGATTGTGTATCGGAAAGGTGAAAGTTTTCGCTTAAAAGATCAAAAATTATAGATTCGGCGTCAGTATTATCTGAATCGTCCGAATACACCGAGGATGGAACTACTGAATGAGTTTCAAGCCGCGAATCTACTGGGGAAAGTTGATTGTTTGGACTTTCACAAGAATCCTGCACAAGTTCTGGTAGCGAATTTTCCTGGAAGGAATTTTGAACTGTGTGATCTAAAGTTGCTGACGAGCTGTTTTCTGGCGACGCCAATTGAACCAAATTGTCTGCTGAATCAGATAAAAAACAAGTGCCGTCGCAATATTCGGTTTCTTTAGGTGCGGTCGCTTTTAGCGCCGTGAGAAGTTTGAATTTGTTTCGTGTCAACAGTGTGGAAAGTGTGTAGGGTGTCGCCCGAGTAAAAACGTAGCTACGTCCCACCGAAATGAAAAAATCGTTACTCCGACCACGGTTAGCGGGTGTTACGGGGGAAATGAAGCATGTACGCGCGTGTACAAAATGGAAAACTAAGAAAACTAGACAAAACGTTGCGCTCGCTACCACGTAGTTCCGAAAAGAACTGTTTCGTCCTCGCGACCGATGTGTTTTCAGGGTACTGAAAACGCTTAAGGGCCGCGCTACTTAGGGTTTGGCTTGGTTTTCCTTAATTTTCTGACAGCAAAACATATTAAAACTCACAGTTCTTTCGTGGAAACTTGGGGTCGTGGCTGCGGAACTGGCGTGGTCTGCGAGACTGGCTTGGCGGGATCTTGCGGACTCTGGCTTGCCGAACTGGCGTGGACTGCGAGACTGGCTTGGCAAGAGGTGCGGGATCTTATGGATTCTCCACCAAAATATGTTGAGGGGTTTTGGACGCGAGTGGCGTTTCTGGTCTTTCTGACTACGCGTAGACTGACTTTTGTTGAGATGTTTATTTCTGCTCTGGTCTGCGTCCGCGCCTGAACTCAACTAACTTTTTCTTGAGAGACCCACGCTAAAGTACAACGCATTCAAGTACACGCAACACGCTGTGATTGGTCGAGATTTGACACCTGTCCAATTTACTTTGTACATAAAAACGGTGGCGTGTTTTGAGCCGCTATTTCGGTTTCGCCAATAAAACCTAGAACCACTACAGACTCAACGGTGTAAAACCGGAGTAACGAAAGTTAACTTAAATTGAAGATACTTCTACACCAATCACTACGTGGTTACTGGAATAAGTGCGCTATACTTTTTGGGTCGTGACCTGTTTTAGGGTCACTTAGTAATAACAAAAGGACGCCCAGAGAGATTGACATAACTACGTGTAAACATACTTAATTAGAGTGTCTAGTGTTCTTGTTGTAAACGGAAGCACAAGTTCCACGGTTCTTGCTGGCAGCTCGGCCAGGACAACTCAAAACTATCTAATTATTGATGGTGTTTAAGATATCAGGTTATGTGAGCTAAAAGAGACAACCAGACCATCGACTTTGCAACGCGTGCGGGATTGTTTGATTAAAACAACTTAACTAATTACTTAGGCTGGATTAACGCAATAAAAGCTGTTTACGCATTTTAGGTCGAAAGCTTTTAGTTAAGTTAACAAAAGTGACTTACGCGCAGGGAACAAAAGCGAGAGGAATCATGATTTTGATTTTTCTCATGGGAAAATTTCTAGGTTACATAACTTGTGGTCGAAAGCGTGTTCTAGCTCCAGTTGTGCATTCTGGCACGCGCACGTTGCTTGGTTACGGACTGGTCTTGACATGACTGTGAAAAAGTCACGTTTGTAGCTTGTTAACTAAGTTATTTTCGTAGACCTTCTAGTTAAAAACTCTCAACTTATGTAAAATATATAAAAAGGTAAAACTTGTAAAATGGAATCACACAATATCTAAAAAATGCTCCTCAACACCAGGTCAACTGTTTCAACTCTGACGAAGGGTTGCTCTAATAAATCTTTTTACGGTTGCCAATTTACTTTAACACCCGATTGCAAACATCAAAATATACGAGGTCAGTTGTTTCAGTTAAACGTCCTTTTCTCTCTACTTTTAGTCATCTGTTTTAAGCTGTTTCGATCTCAAAGTTGCCGGTAGCCTGTTCCAGGCGCGAATAGTTGGGGAAGGCGCGAAGAAAAGCGAGCGAAAAAAAGCGGGGAGGTCTCCCCGGATTTTTTCGCTCGCTTTTCTTCGCGCCTTCCCCAACTATTAGCGCTTTTCCCACTATCTGAACGCCTGGAACAGGCTAAGTTGCCGGTAATTTGGCACGTTATCCTCGCTACAGTCACTAGAACGTATCGCAATTATGAAATATATTCTAAAACACAAACTAAAGTAATCTTAAATAATCTGTTTATCTCGCCTCGCCAATTGCAAACATGCAAATCAATAAGTATCGTCCTGCCCTCCTAACACGAGGTCAAATGTTTTAGCTGAAATTCCGTGAACAGAATCTAAGAAGTGCCATACAGGATATAAAAGAGAGATGTAATCACTTAGGGCATAATTAAACCATTTCCACCAAAGCTGAAAGAAACAAAAAGAGAGAAGTTCTGCACTGGATCTTACAACATGTTGGTTCGTGTTTTTGTTCTTTGCCTTATAATTACATTTTTATATGAGGTCTCTTATCAAGTAATTTAGTTGTTGTTTTGAGAGAGACTCCTACGATTTTCGCATTTTTGCCTCAGACAAACACAATATAATTATAGATTGAAGCATGTTGCAGCATGTCGGTATTATTGGTTGGTGCTATTAGTGCCAAATTACTGTTTCATACCTGGAAATCGAAAATCTCTACAAGCATCTGAAGAAGCTTCGTTTTCGAACCGAAAGGCCGAGTGTCTGAATGAACGTTCAAGTCAGTAGATTCAGTTTGCTTGGGGTTGTTTGACCTTAATCAAAGGCTCCTAAGAGCCAACCCGTGAATAAGAATGCTAACGCGTAACTCAATATTGCGGTAAGCTCATATTTTCACACTGACACGGTTCAATACTTTTTAAAAATTAAACGTAAAGATTATTGACAAACTCAAAAAGAAAAATACAGTACATCACTTTCATAATGTTCAGTCCGAAGAAGAAAGGAAAAAAAGAAAAAGAAAGAGAAGAACGGCCCGAGTGAGATTCGAATCTGGGCCTCACGGCTGCTAGTCCCTGCTTTACACCACTCGGCCACCGTCATCAAACGGATAAATTTTATTACTTTAAGATACGTAAGTATCAAAACGCGTGTCTAGGTCGAAAATTCCTTTTAGATCGATTTTAACGTTGCATTAAAGACTCCAAATGTGAAACATCTTTAAGCTTATTGTTGTTTATATTCGTTTACAACAATTTAGTGATTGTTATCGCTGGATTCACGCTGTTCTTGTTACAAAACGCATTCGTAACAAAGCATTACGTCACTAAGTTTACAGCTGATGGAAGGAGTGAGCGAGTGAGTGAGTGAGCGAGTGAGTGAGTGAGTGAGACTACGTTTACACTAGAGGAGATTTTTCCGGATTCATAAATGTTTATTAAATTTAGGGTATTCGGATTCGCAGGCGTTTATACTAAAGGGTATTCGGATTCCAAACCGTTTACACACATCGATCAATCCGAGGACATTCATGCGGGAACGGTTACAAAGCAGGCGAAAAAGTATCCGGATTCATGGGAACAACTGTTTACACTTCAAAACATTGCGGATTTACAGTAATCGGATACAAAGTATTCACTTTAGATTTCGGATTCAAAATCTCCGGAGACGCGACCAAACCGGGGCGTTTTTATTTCGGATTCATCCATCTGCGTGTAAACGGCATAACGAATCCGGTACCAAAATGTTCCGGATTCGTGGTGAATCCGAAAAAATCTCCTCTAGTGTAAACGTAGTATGAGTGAGCGAGTGACTCATTTGCATATCTGTCGCCGGTACCGATAACCCGTTCATTACGCATGCGCGTATTCACGAGTTAAAAACGAAGTCACGCTACACAAGCATTTTACATGAAGTAATAATTATAATGGTTTGCAACTACAAGAAAACATAAGGAAAGATTACGAAGGCCCATATTTGAGAAAAGCACGTATAGTAAAAAAGAATAGTAATTGGTCAAGATTAAAAAAAAAGAGTCCAAAAACCCAACTGAAATCGCGTAAGGTATATTTATAAACGAAAAGAAATCAGAATTTTATTTGCTACAGATCCAAAACGTAGTTAGGAGTGCAG
Organism: Dendrophyllia cribrosa; assembly: GCA_024195265.1. Lineage (NCBI taxonomy): Eukaryota > Metazoa > Cnidaria > Anthozoa > Scleractinia > Dendrophylliidae > Dendrophyllia > Dendrophyllia cribrosa. The sequence continues at coordinate 19,344,515 of JAJLRJ010000013.1, read as the reverse complement.
TTGAGTGGTGAAAGCCGGTTTTCCTATCCCCACAAAATCACGAATACCTTAATTCAATTTCAATCAGGTTAAATCGCTTTGTTCATTGTACAGTTGGCTCACAGTACAGTAGGTTCACTGTGCAGTAGGTTCACTGTGCAGTAGGCTCACTGTGCAGTAGGTTCACTGTGCAGTAGGCTCACTGTGCAGTAGTTTCACTGTGCAGTAGGTTCACTGCACAGTAGGTCTCTGTACATTCCACCACTTTTTGTCTGTCATCTAATTTGAGACTTTCAATATATTTTTAACCTCTCCTTACTCCCCACATGTTTTGTTTTTCCGGTTGTTCGGATTTGTATGGGGCTGATAAAACGTTTTTTTTTTCTCTTTCAAAAGGTTCCGCAAACCTTTGTTGTTTGTCCAAAGCTGAGGGTGTCGGTAGTTCGCCAGCTGCTCGCTTCTACTACAACAAAGACACCCAGCGCCCAGCGATGCCAGCTTTTTGATCGGGTTGGCATGTTGCCAAGCCTGCCCGATATATAAAATGAACGCTGTTTCCTAGTCACTTATTGACACGCCGGGGGGACTGCCATATGAAAATGACGGGGTGCTCTTTTAGAATTTCGTTAGATGGGCATGGCTGAAAAGAAGTTTTATCATTAAGAGCTACTAATTGTAAATTTTATATGGAAGTCTCCACCCCCCGATTTTGAAGATTTGAGAGTAGATAAGTTAATACGTGGTGTAGGAGAAGTAAATGGGAATGTGCGTAGGCTAATAAATTGATTAAAAGGTTGTTTGTGTTGAGGGTATTTGTTTATAGCGGTGGGAGGAAAGCGTGAAGGGTGAATCGTCTTGTGAGCGTTTAAAGAGGTTTTAAAAGACACTGACCTATTTTTAGTAGCTGGTATTAATAGATTAAAAAGGGTGAAACCCGTCCGAAAAAGTATAGCCTGACAAAGCGAGAATCCGGCCTGATTCTGGCTATAAAGTGATTTTTACGGCGTGCATAGAACGAGACAAAGCGAGACACCAAATTGGTCTCGCTTTAAGCCTAAAACAAGCCATTCTTCCTTGTCTCGGCGATAATCTGGCTAGCATTTAGCGATAGCGTGATTGAGCCAGACTGATTTGATCCGATTATGCTAAGAAAAACAAGAACAACAACTCTTCGAGTAGTGAAGTCGTGCTTAAGAAGCTTTAAGGGTCTTATAAGTGGCCCTAAGGTACGGGAATCAATTCAATATATTGTTATGATTTGTTTTACATGTACGGTCGCTTTTCCGGTCACATCAGGTGATCCGTCACGAACGTTACTAAACTGTACGTCATTTGAAACCTTTAATCAGTCTTCGCAATCACTCGTGCATGAAAGGTCAACTTTAACTACTTCCATTTATGACCATTTATCTGTTGCTCGAAAAGAAAGAAAACGAAATCGTTATCGAATGGAACTCTCGCCAAACCCAGCAATAACGTAAGTTCCTTTAACTTGATATGTTTCGTTTCGTCATTTTCCTTTTTCTTATGTTGTAAATAAATCCAATCATCCGTGAGCTTGAACTTGCTTATTAACTGACATGACGTCACTAACACTTCGCCCCAGGCTATAAACCACTCGATACACTGTATGACGTCACTAACACTTTGCCTCAGGCTATAAACCACTTGAAAAATCTCGACTTTTTCAATTTTCACAGGCCATTTTATAGAGTTGATCGCCTTGGCTCATAGCCAAGGCACGACTCAATAATGGTTGAGTAGTTAAAGGAGTGTTTTAAAGGATACTTTATGTATAATGCTTGAAAATATCATAGTATGATTGCAGTTGTAGAAATTGTTTTTTAGTTGAAAGATTTGAGATTAATTTTGAAGGTGTAAGATTTTGTGATATCGTATAGTTTCGAATATGCTTTGTGGAAATGGTAATTAATTGAAAGAAAGAGGAGGAAAAAGTGAAAGTGTATTTTTGGCTGTTTGTTTCGAATATGTGTTTTATTTATAGGGTTGTTTAGCATTTCTTTTAAATTGTATAATGGAAAGAAATCTTTGTTATTAAAAGGATTGACTTAGTGAAATATAGGCGTCTGAAAATAAGAGTTTGAAGGAGGAACATTCTTGATATATGCACGTTTTAACCTTGTGAAAGTTATGAAATTGAACGGATTAGGCTATTTGGCTATTTAGGCTATTTCTGGGAGCCATCACATGGTAAGAGATCTAGGGGACGTCCAGCCAAGACCTATATTGACCAGCTAGAGGATGATTCAGGACTAGCGAGAGAGGCGCTCCCCGAAGTGATGGAGGACACCAATGGTTGGAGGAGGGTCATTTCTGGAATCCGAGTGCGCTCGACATGATGATGATGATGAGGCTATTTAGTTTAATGTACATGATATTTATGTTAGTAGTATGAGTTTATAGTGTTGTTAATGTGATATATTTTGTTTTGTTTTTCAGGTTGCAGTTGTACGAATCTTCTTCATATATATCTTCTTCATATGAAAATGTAACGGCGTTAAGGAATTTATGTGAATTTATGGTTATTAATAATAATGGAGTAATATTCATTTGAATGATTGAATAAATGTTTGAAAGAACATGAGGCTATTTAGTTTAATGTACATGATATTTATGTTAGTAGTATGAGTTTATAGTGTTGTTAATGTGATATATTTTGTTTTGTTTTTCAGGTTGCAGTTGTACGAATCTTCTTCATATATATCTTCTTCATATGAAAATGTAACGGCGTTAAGGAATTTATGTGAATCTATGGTTATTAATAATAATGGAGTAATATTCATTTGAATGATTGAATAAATGTTTGAAAGAACAATATTATTAATATAGACGTGTTGTGTTTGTTGATTGTAATAAAAATGAAGAAGAGAACTTCTAGATTGTCTAAGTTTCTTCAGTTTAGTAGTATTGGATTGAGGATCATAAAAAGGCGAAGTAGGTGTCGAGAGCCAAGTAGGTTAAATTAGAAGGTGATTAAAAAGTTTTATAAGAAAAGGAAATGTAGAGACAAAGTTCGGAATTATATTTTAAAATTTATTCTTAAGAGTTCTGTTTATAACGAAATTATGAGGAGTGTTGATATTCGTAAAGAATTGTTCTTGTCAGGGAGACTTAAGGTGGCTCAATAGTTTTTCCCTGTTTGATCGACAGCGATGAACCGGGCAAGATAAACATCTCGCTGTATTCTAAGCGATCTCCTGGGGTGATTGCGTGACAACAAAACATTTTACGCGAGGTGACGAAAATTGATCATGAGTGAAGTTTATTTCTTTTGTAATTTCGAGGGGTCTGAGTTTTCCGCTGGGTCTGAGTTTTCCGCCGGGTCTGAGTTTTCCGCAGGGTCTGAGGTCTGAGTTTTCCGGGTCTTAGTTTTCCGCACACCCCTAGCGGGAATAATAAACTCGCTGGCGAAATGTGAAAACTTGCTTCCAAAAGTCTGAAGCACTCGGTTGCGAAAATTAAATACGAATAATTTATATACTTCAAAGAATTTCAATCACTTGAAAAAACACTGTTTCAGAAAAACCGGAAGGAAAAAATAGCTGTTTCGCTGTTTCGTTTCGGTGTTTCGCTGTTTCGATGTTTCGTTTCGGTGTTTCGTGGTTTAGTACTGTCCGCTATATTGTATAATTTTAGTCGCATGATAACATGTGCATCAGATCTTTTGAAATTATGAATTTTGGTAATGAGTTGTATACTTATCTTTCTAATTTAACACAAAAAGGATGCCTTATGTTAACTGAAGTTCCTGATGTTGTTTGTATGGGAGAGTTACTTTCAATTTACTGGAGTATAGTGAAAGTTATTAAGGAAATGTACATTATTTAAATTACAGTATAATAGAAGGGAGTTGTTGTTTACCTTTGTTTGAGGCCTTTGAATAGTTGTTACGTGATAATTATAAGTCATTTATTTTGACAATAATAATTTATACAGTCGCTATTTTGAGCCACAGGTGGCCCACTTGGCCGGAGCTTAACTCATTTTCTATAGCTTTGTTTGGGACAATTGCATAGATATAAGACCCCAAGACCGTAGCCCCAGTCATACCAAAGGTAAGACACACAAAACCAAAGCCCGCTAGACTGCACTCTATTTTGGAAACAGAAACACAGCACCAGCGAACGATGGAGATGAGGAAACAGAGCTCAGGCGGACAATAATACCAAGGAAATGGAGAGCTATATAATGCATGGAAGAAAAAAGGGGAAAGAATGGGATGTAAGCGCAACTACAGGCCCCCAAATGAAGGAGAAATGTAGAAACGCAAGAAGATGAATCGAAGAAGGAGTTTAAAGAAAACGCCACAAGAATTTGGATTAAAAACAAACAAAACAAACCTAAACAAAACAAACTCCCAGTAAACAAAAACAAACTATGTTTTTGTAAAAAGTGAAAGACACGAACGGCTCAACTCAAAAACGCAAACCGAGAATGAACGAACGGCAGGCAGCCAAAATGACGCACAGAAAATCAGAGCACAATTGAAAGGACAACTGAGCCCATGAATGACCGAACAGCAAAGTGACCGGCAACCGAACGTAAAAACCAGCAAGCGAAAGAGAGAAGGACCGAACGAATCCCTTACGTTAGACGAAAAAGAATTGTAGCAAAGAACGAAACCTTTTGTGGCATATGCTATCATTTAAATTAAAACAGTAGAGCATTTAATTTTGACCCTAAATGTTCTAAATCTGTTGTAACCTTTCAGTTTTGGGACTAATGGGCGAATTAATTCGTGTGTCAACCCGTAATTAAAAACACCTGAAAGTTCAACTTAAAACTGGAAGATGAAAGCTTATATGGACGAACAGACGGACAGCAAAAAGTCGAACGAAAACGGAAAGTTTGGTGGCAAATTTGGATTTTGAAATAATCAGTTGTACCTAAACATTAAAATTCATAAACATGTACTTTAGTGAGCTCACTAAAAACGTATTCATAGACAACATAATTTGATAATATGGAAAATTTTTGTTTGCTCAGAAGGTCTGTCATTCTCGTCAGGGGCACAGTGAACAGACCCGGTAGAGAGATTAATTTATAGAAAAAACGCTCCGAAGTAATAAATATGCGCACGAGAGACAGGTAAACTTACGATAAAATTCACGACTTATTTGCCAAATAAATTCGGTAAACTCTCTACCACACGTTTCAAACCGTGGTACCACAGCTGGCCCTACGTGCCTGAGCTGACTGTTATCAATCTATGTAGTTTGTTTATACGGTAAAACTTAATCTTTTACCTCAGAGTGTCCAGGCATTGAAGATGATTTGAACTCTCTCCTTTGACTGATGCCATGATTCAGTGGGCGAAAAACTGCAGACACGAGTGATCAAACAGAAACTACAAGCCATGTAAGGTAAAGTCGCACACCGTGACGAGCCACAGGTGGCCCATACCATCAGAGCTAAACCCAGTTTCTATAGCATGAAGTAACTAGGAGTATTACTACTCTCCCTTGGATGGGATGCTAATCCATCACAGGGTGACCTGGTTTATATACTATGAAGTGACTAGGAGTATTACCACTCCCCCCCTGGATGGGATGCTAATCCATCACAGGGTAACCTGGTTTATATACTATGAAGTGACTAGGAATATTACTACTCTCCCTTGGATGGGATGCTAGTCCATCACAGGGTAACCTGGTTTATATACTATGAAGTGACTAGGAGTATTGATACTCCACCCTGGATGGGATGCTAGTCCATCGCAGGGTGACCTGGTTTATATACTATGAAGTGACTAGGAGTATTGATACTCCCCCCTGGATGGGATGCTAGTCCATCACAGGGTAACCTGGTTTATATACTATGAAGTGACTAGGAGTATTGCTCCTCACCCTTGGATGGGATGGTAGTCCATCACAGGGTGACCTGGTTTATATACTATGAAGTGAGTAGGAGTATTACTACTCCCCCCTGGATGGGATGCTAGTCCATCACAGGGTGACCTGGTTTATATACTATGAAGTAACTAGGAATATTGCTACTCCCCCCTGGATGGGATGCTAGTCCATCGCAGGGTTACCCCCAGCATTCCGTCGCCGGAAGCCATTTATACACCTGGGTGGAGAGACACAATGTGGAGTAAAGTGTCTTGTCTAAGGAAACAACATGGTGTCTATCTATCTATGTGGATGAAAGAAAATACCCTGTGCAACGGCTCACAAATTTATTAGTATACCGATGAATAATTTATGAACTTGATTAACTCATTGAGGACGGTCCCGGCCAAAATCGTTCTTAGAAGAACGATAAGACTCCACTGCTTTAAAAAATTGCAACTTTCTCAATAGCGCGAACATTGCAGTTGGGAGCATTGACTAGAAAGTCCTTCAAATTGAGACACCCAATAAACACAAAAAAGTCAGCGATTTTCGCAGAATATCAGCGTTTGAATTTGGAGAAGAACAAAAATGACCGTTTTTAACGTAACAGAAAAACAACAAAAATCACGTTTTTGCCTTCAGGTTTTTTTTATTGAAATCATCGTTGTAAACCCAAAAGTCAACATTCACAGCAAAATTCAGTCCTAGTCCTACCTTAGAAGTGATTTTTGTTGCTCTTATTCGTTGCCTGGGCTGAGCTACAGCCTCTCGTTCTAGTGCACCCTGGCCTTGCCTCGATTTTCAACATCACGACCGCACTGCATGCTGGGAAATAGCCAGACTTTTTGACAGGGTTCGTTCCTTCCCCCACATATTTCATATTTATACTAAGTCCACAGCCACTCCGACCTACCACTAAAATTTCGCGCTTGTTGTGTTCTTCAGTGGTCGCAAATTCCAAAATATGCCGTGGTAAGTCAAGAAATTCATCAGTAGTGGAGTTCCAAGGCTACTTCGTTTCTTTATACTCTCTTCCCTCCTCTTCGTTTTTTTTTTCTCTTCTCCTTCCTTTTCTCTATTTTCCTTTCTGCTTCCAATAATCGAGGTGCTTTTAAGGTCCGTGGAATCTTGGGAAGAAAGTAAAACTTGCTTGTAGAGTCGTTATTATTTTGAAATGATAGTTTTAACACCGTTGACAGATGTCATTTGAATTTTTGTGGTGGTACTTAACCTTTGCTCCGATACAAGCAACTTCGCGACAGGAAGTACTTTTTTCTCAAGCAAAGCGTGAAAACTAACACCTTCAAAAGGACGTATTTGTTGACTGATTGTACTTATGATTAAAAATTCGTGCTTTCAAATAAAAGAAAATCCTTCTTCGTATTACTTGCCGAAAATAGTTGATTATTTTTACACCCGCAAAAGCTCTTTTAAGAGCAATATTCGAGTTCCAACATCGTGACAATAAATTATTCAAAAAGAGCCAGGCGTTTTATTCTTGACAGTTTAGCAGATGATAGCATTGTGCCATAGAAACAAGCGGAAAGTCCAAAAATAGCATTTTAACCATTGCGTTTAAACTTTCTCCTGGTTTGTGGATTTAATTTACACGTGTTTAATGCTGGACACGTGAACTTGTCACTGGCATCAAGTATGGTTAACTCTCTCTTCCCACAAGAAGAACAAGAAGGTCGATAACAACATAGGCCATTTTATGTAACGCCTTGCAGCTAAAAGCCATTGAGTTTCGCTGATAGAAAAACTACACAGTTATAGACGGTTAAGTTGATAATATTGATACGTTTGGCGACTGAACAAGCACAGATTGTTGGTGTAAAGCCGTTCATTAAGGCAAGACCGGAGAGAGCACAATACATCTCGGGTTAGTTTCCGTAGCTGATCAAGAGTTATCAACATTCAAGGGTAAGACTGGAAAATATCAAGTGGTCAGCGCTGATTTGTTTTCTGTTGGTTTTCTATGCGTTAAAAGGGAGAGGTAGGTTATTTAGTTAATCCTTTTTGTACTAATACTGGGTACGTTAGAACTTTCGTGTTTCAGTTGTCTAGGGGAGGCCCGGGGGGACTCCCATATATAAATAACGGAGGTGCTCGTCGTACCTTTTACGGGGATTGCTACGTACCGCTTGGAGTGCTAAAATCTAAAATAACCACCGTTAGAATTATCGCGGTACTTTTTAGGGTATTGAACCGAAGAAAAATATTTATCAGTCAACTGGCCAATTCATTCATACACTGTCATTCATCTAGCGCCATTAAAAATTGTCGAAGTGTCAGTTCATGTGTTGTTTAAGAATTGATACCTCTCAGTGGAAAAATCAATTTGAGCCACCCCTTTGAAATGAGATTCTGGTACCTTTTAGGGTGTTTTTGTGACGAGCACTCTCGTCATTTTAAAATGGGAGTCTCCTCTCCGGGAGGAGAGGTCTCCGTTATTTTATAGAGGAAATGTTCAATTTGACTGAACGCGTTTTCTGTAAATGCTTTAATGGTGACTTTGGTTTCTTTCGTTTGACGGTTGAACGTTGCCAAGATGTACATGTAATATTGTACTTCTCCTTTGCCGGGTTATGGTAATAATTACCCTCAATTTAGAACTTAGCACCCATTTGACATAACTGCATCGACACTTAACTTTGACAATTGATGGTAAAAATATTCTACTACTTTGTTGCTTAACGCTTAAACTTTATACCCGAGAACGTTTCTTCAAAAGTTGACGTAGATCAATCACGCCTATTTGGCTCGTTATATTCTACTCTCATTTATATCGATTTTTCTTCAGAAGTATTAGTATGTATTAGTAGTGTCTATCAACGCTTTGATAAAACGAGATGACGGGGGAAATGTTCACTCATCGGTACATTGCACTAAATAAATGAGAACATAAGAGGCGTTCAATAGTTCGATAAAAATGTATTCTCATTCCATGGCTTGCCAGGTCAGGCATGTGGGAAGCAGTTTAAATTTGAGGATGATATTACAAAGAATGCCACGAGACGAATTGTGGGAGGAGAAGCCTGCAGTGTATGCCGCTGGCCATGGCAAGCAGCTCTGATGGCCAATGGAGAGCAAGTCTGTGGGGGGTCTCTTGTAACCAACAAATGGATTGCAACTGCGGCGCACTGTTTTGATTCTGGTATTGATTTCTAAATTCTAATTAAATAATAGAGCGCTTTTCAATTGAGTGTCGAATGCAATTTCGCAATTGCTTTGTTTTTGCATTGCTACGCTTTGTGACTCAGAAGTAAAAGCAATACCAATCGTGAGTTGCTCGAACGCGTTTTCCCGCGCTTGGCGCCGGCTAGATATATTTTCTTCGGGTTCTGATTGGCTCATTGGAAGGACTTCACCTGTTGTGATTGGCCAGCGTACATGTAGTTACTTTGGTTTGACGACACTCAAGTGAAAACATCTCTATCTTATCTGATATTTAGATTAGGTGTCCAGGATTAGCACAGGGTTCCCACCCTCGGCTATGCTCCCTCTGACACATAATAAAGTTCTAATTATCCGATGTACGGACATGTTTCTTCTTCTTCTCCCATTAAACTTGCCTCCTTCACTTCTGAATATTTTCGCAAGCGTTAAAAATACACATTCACAGCAATAACAGTAAAACCTAATTGATAACAAATCAATAAATAAAGGAAAGGAACATTGGTCATGTCTAGTAATCAAGACTGGCAAGCCTCTGTTTAAAGGAGGCCAAGGTCGATGCTTGCACTACATCGTCGGGAAGAAGATATAAATGGCAGTGTTAAGGATCAGTTACCCATTAAATACATTGTGTCATTTGTGTCATGTGTCATACTATTACCAATTTTAGATGCATTTTCCGCTCATTTTAAACGACTTACATTCAAACTTTTCAGGGGAGCATGCCATCACACAAATTAGCATACCGTAAAATCACGGTTATAAGCCCTGGGCTTATAAAACTTCATAAGACTATTTTGGCTCAGGTAAGCAAAAAATGTTGTGATAAATAACATTGTTTTAGTTAATTTGGTGCAAAGTTTTGTAAAGAATTGCTGTTAAGGAACTTTGGTGTGCTTATATAAAGTAGGGGGTACAACTGGAATATTGTTTGGTTACCAAACTGACGGACCCATAACCGGGGGATATGCAAAAGTCAATCTGTGCTATCTTGTTATTCAACGAGATAGTCGTTTTTCCTTCGACAAGAGTCATCCGTTCAATTCAGTACCTCGTCTAAAAACCAAAATTGTGCTAAGTTTCAGTTTCTTTGCAGATGTCATCCCCACTCAATGGAGTGTTATTGCAGGTGAAAACAACTTGACGGTGAAAGGATCACTCAAAAGAAGTTTAGAAATTTCCAACATCTATATTCATCCAGAATACAAAACAAATGCACCTACTTATGAGTTCCCGTCGGACTATGATATTGGTGAGTTGACTGAAAGGTATTATGGCATTCGGTGTTACGCCCGATCAGTCCTTCCATAATAAAGATTCGTGAAAAATAGCGAATTTCATTTTGAAAAACAAACTGTACTATAATAAAGTACTGCTCAGTAGCTTTCATTTGAATGGTCACACTTTAGGATTTCATCCACTCACTCAAAAGTTAGAACCACCTTCTACAGCATAATTGTTATGTTTTATCACACAGACGCCATGTTGGATTAAAACACTCCACCATGTGGTTTATTCTCATTGGCTAACATACAAACTCAATAACTGCGCACATTATGGCCAGCGGTATGGCCATACATAACAATAATAAACAGTACCACAGGAAAGTACTGCTCAGTAGCTTACATTTGAATGGTCACACTTTAGGATTTCATCCACAGACTCAAAAGTTAGAACCACCTTGTACAGCATAATAAACAGTACCACAGGGAAGTGCTTCTCAGTAGCTTTCAATGGTCACACTGGAGGATATCATTTCACAGACTCTAAAGTTAGAGCCACCTTCTACAGTATAATAAACAGTACCACAGGAAAGTACTGCTCAGTAGCTTACATTTGAATGGTCACACTTTAGGATGTCATCCACAGACTCAAAAGGTAGAACCACCTTGCTACAGCATAATAGCGGAGCACTTGCCGGGCTGAAGGCCCGGCTGCGCAGCCCCGTACTCATAGAACCCATGCCGTCATTTTTCATGGTCATGGCTAGCGGAATGTTGCGCGGGCGCGTTGTGTGCCCGCCGCCGAACGCCCGCCGTACGCTTTGGGCTAGCTCGTACGACGTCATCAACATCCGGGATCTTTAAGGCTTTGTTTTTCGCGCGGCTACACAGCCGTCAGCTCGGTAAACATGTTTTAAAAAGTTTGGATCTTTCGCTGGTCAGTGTTTAGCGGACAAGTAAAGTCGTTATATTTTCCCTGCATTTTTTCGCGGTTTGCTACTCAAGACAGGGATACTAATTAAGGGATACTCAGAAGCCGCTTTAGTAGAAAAAGAAGAGCTTTCTGGTATAAAATCTTGCTTCGAGGAACTTCATTTCAATGCGGGGAGATATGTTTGTTTTTATTACGGATTTCAGAACCAAAGGAGCGGAGATTTAGAGAATTAACAAGCAAGCGAGGGACTCAAAGGTAAACTGAATAGATTACATTTTTCGATAGGAATTTATGTCAATCTGTGATTGACTTTTTCTTTGTGTTCTTGTGTAGTTTTGGAGAATTATTTTAATTAAAACGAGCTTAACTAATTCAGTTGTATCGATTTCTTGAATTTCATCGAAGGCAGCTTGATGCGCTATATTAAAATGGTACGCGTTTTGCTTTTAAACATAAACTGATGGAGATTTGAATCAAATTTGTCGAAAGAAGATTGTGTTGTCCATTTTTATGTGTTTGTTCATTCATTACATAGATTGAAAAGCGATTTTATGGAAACAAAACAAGACTTAGACTTCACTCGCGTCGCCTTATGCAAATATTTTTGTGTATTTTTGCAATTTTGATTTCCAAATCAGTTTCTCGAGCAATTTTTGGCAAACAACAACTGTATTTTACTCGGAAAGTAGTCGTAATAGTTATGCTAGACAGAGAAAAGTTGTTTCTGTGAACTTTTGTACGGTCTAAATGTACTGTGCAGACTGTCGGGTAATAAGCCTTAAGCTTACTGTTTTTGAGAACTGCTAAAACTGAAAAATAGCCCGGTCGTCAATTTTAATTCTTGTGCTTCCGACCTTTCACCTTAGTTAAGTTTCACCTTAGTTAAGCTTGTTCAAAGTGCTAGGCTGTTAGGCTCAGCCTATCTATATATATTAAACAGAACCACAGAAAAAGTAATGCTCAGTAGCTTTCATGTGAATGGTCACACCTTAGGATTTTATCCACAGACTCTAAAGATAGAACCGACCTTGTACTGCATAATAAACACCACAACAGGAATTAAATTCGTGCCATGTAGCTTTCATTTTACTGACAGACTGTACTTATTTATTTTTAATAACTTCTATAAGCAGTGATCTACACGACTTTAATTAATCGTTTGGTCATATGCATGTTACTAACGCAGCCATGGTTCGATTGAAGCAGACGTTGCCATTAACAACAAGTATATTTCCAATTTGCCTGCTGCCCAACGGAGCAAGTTTTCTTCCGGGTAGCGCGTGTTACGTTACTGGCTGGGGTAAACTGTCCTCCAATGGGCCTCATCCAACCACACTCTCTGAAGCCCAGGTCCCTCTCGTGTCAAGAGAGCTGTGCAACATTCCGGAGACATATGATGGCGTTATACATGAAAGAGCTCTCTGCGCAGGTCCAATTGAAGGTGGTGTGGGGCCGTGTCAATTTGACAGCGGAGGACCGCTAGCATGCCAAGAAAGTGGACTTTGGTATCTAACCGGCATTGTTTCGTGGGGAGTAGGGTGCGGAGAGCCTAACAAGTTTGGTGTTTATAGCGATATGAGCGTCCTCACTGACTGGGTGAAAGAAATGATTGACACAGATGGTGAATTTATCCGTTGAGACGGAAGCTTTCGATGGTATCGCATAAACACTTGCTACATAGAAACAGATGCAAATGGTACTAAAGGAAACTACTGCTCAATATAGATTTCACTTCAGTGGCCACTAATTAGGATATTATCAAGAGTTTCAACTACTTTTTCGGTCAACTGTCTTTAGGCATAGACAATCACGTAGCACTTAAAGAGAAAATCATTTGACTACAAGGGATCTCTTCTGTTACTATCTTCCGTTTTTATATCTTTTTCTTTTGTTTCTTTTGCAACATGATCAAACTAAGAGACGTGCAAATCCTTTCGGAGGAAAACACGGAGTCTTTCAAGCTTTTATTTTCTTAATTAGCATTAATTGTACATACCACGATCATGTCTGAAAAGTCTTACAAAGTGGGAGTGCTATTGGCGGAACCATCTTAATATTGTAACGTCGTCAAATACCCCACAAACTCCCGGAAGGGCACTGCTGAAAATGACTGATGCATAAGGAGTGAAAACCAATATTGATCCCGTTGAAGACAAATATCAACTTTATTACTGACAACTACGATCAAAGCTGCATTACACAAGCACTAACAATTCTAATAACAGGAGATGGTTTTTTTTTTTCTGAAGTGGCTTATTTTTACGGTCTATTTTATCCAGTGGCTGCAATTACAGCCGAGTCGCATTGTAATTTATTACCTGCCAAATTATGCATTAGTCAATTTCAGCAATGCCCATCCCTTCCCCCCCCCCCCCCCCCCCCCCCCCCCCCCCCCCCCACCTTTCCTGTGATTTTGTCATTTTAGTGTTTGACCTCTTATATCTTCCTTTACAGTTTTGCTTTTTCGAATACAGTGGAACCCCGCCTTACGGTCACCTCGTTATTACGGTCACTTTTTTTTGTCCCGGCGAAACGCGCACCCATACATTTTCTTATAATGAAACCCCGTTAATGCGGCCACCCCGTTAATACGGCCAAATTTTCATGGCCCGTTGGTGACCGTATTAACGGGGTTCCACTGTATTGGGTTGTTTTCATGTTGATTTAAACAGAGAGGATTCAATTTTTTTTTCTCTCTTTGAAGTGATAGGATCTGAAATGATATGTTGACCGTTAATGTCTTACCTGCTATATGTAGATCCAAGTTTAGCAGAGAGAGTTTAAGCTTCAATGAAAGCTCTGTAACTTTGAAATTTGTCTCAGAGTCAAAGCTGTGTTTACATTATCGATTCGTTCCGCTTTATATCTGCGAGTTGTTTGAGTCTGGAGCTCGATATATATTAATATTACCTCCATTTGGTAATTAGTTTACCAGTCTAGCGACTGTTTTGTTTATGCCACTATACGATTCAGGAAAGACCATATGGTTTCGGTTCTCCACTTCAACCTCATAAGGTAACGAGTTTGCATTTAGTGGTTGCTACTTTTAGAGCAACGCACTTTATTTATGGCGAGAACGGTTAACTTTCCGCAGTTTTGGGGAAATTTGGCTTTTTATATAAACTCGTACGTTCGCTATCAGAGGATGTTCTGTATTGTACAATCAGTCAACAAATACGTCCTTTTGAGGGTGTTAGTTTTCACGTTTTGCTTGAGAAAAAAATACATCCTGCCGCGAAGTTGCTTGTATCGGAGCAAAAGTTAAGCACCACCACAAAAATTCAAATGACATTTGTTAACGGTGTTAAAACTATCATTTCAAAATAATAATGACTCTACATGCAAGTGTTACTTTCTTCCCAAGATTCCACGGACCTTAATCGAGCCCCGGACACCTCAATTATTGTTGGAAGAAGAAAGGAAAATAGAGAAAAGGAAGGAGAAGAGAAAGAAAACAAACGAAGAGAAGGGAAGAAAGTATAAAGAAAGAGAAGAGAAGAGAATAAATAGAAGATTGAATATATGAGTTATATAGCGCACAGTATCACATGTCTTTTGGAATGAGATCGGTTGTCAACTGATGAAGGCGCCTCAGGCAACCGCTATCACTCCATCGTTAATCTCATCTCCCCCATGAACGAATGTATGACACTGGGGATGGTCACAGCCAAAGTTTTCATACGTCATCAGTGCGTCTTTTACGTTCCCGTCTAAGACATGTCCGCAATTTCTACTTGGTCATTCGAGTCACGTGAAGGTCCAACCATTTGCAGATGTCATAGCATAGGCAGCACCTCGGTCCTCAGTTATTTTAAGACCCTGAGTGTTGATCCGGCCAGGATTCGAACCCGCGACCTCCCGCTCAGCGGACCAGCGGTCTACCAACTGACCTAACCGAGTGGGAGTGGAGACGAAAAGAGATGAGAAAAGAAAAGAACAAGAGAAAAAAAGAGAAGAGAGGAAGGGGAGGAGAAAAGAAGAAAAATAAAAAGAAGGGAAGGGAAGGGATGAGAAGAGAAGAGAAGTGATAAGGAGCGAAGGAAGGAATATTGGGGCAGTTTGGGCAAAAGAACGTTTATTGTTTACTCTTTGCTTTAAATTCTATTTTTTATTACAGCAAAATAGGGTTATAAGGTACATTTCTTACTTCGCCTATTTCAGCACAATTCGTGAATACAACATTGCGAATACTACATTTTCTGAAAAACGTCCACTCATTCACTGTGGTGCCGCTAATTATGCTTAACTTTTAACTTTTAAGTCAGTGGATGAAACCCTAAAGTGTGGCATTCAAATGAAAGCTATCGAGCAGTACTTTCCTGTGGTACTGTTTATTATGCTGTACAAGGTGGTTCTAACTTTTTGAGTCTGTGAATAAAAGGCTTAGGTGTCACCATTCAATTGCAAGCTCTAGTTTGAGCAGTACTGTCCCCTAGTGCTGCTTATATATTCAATTGCAAGCTATTGAGCAGTACTTTTTCGTGGTAGTGTTTATATTATGCTGCACAAGGTGGTTCTAACTTTTGAGTCTATGGATGAAACCCTTAAATGTGACCATTCAAATGAAAGCTACTGAGCAGTACTTTGCCGTAGTGCTGTTTATGTATGCTGCACAAGATGGTTCTAGCTTTTGAGTCTGTGGATGAAACCCTTAAATGTGACCATTCAAATGAAAGCTACTGAGCAGTATTTTCCTGTGGTACTGTTTATTATACTGTACAAGGTGGTTCTAACTTCTGAGTTTGTGGATGAAATCCTTAAATGTGACTATCCAATTGGAAATTTTCATGATGACGTAATTTTACTACAACTACCAGAATTCATTTCGTTTTACCTTTCTTATTTAAATTGTGTAATCCCAGTGAAAGAGTCAAGACTAATTTACGAGAACTATACAAGCTACTTTCGGGCGTCCCTAAACCCGTTCCGTGAACTCCAAACGGGACGAACCTTAGTGTTTCCTCGAGAACCGTCGAAAAATACGTTTTCTATTTCCCTCGTCAACACCCTTTCCAGGTCCAATGGCTTTCAGGAACTTGGATTGCTCTTTCAACATCTTGTGAATATCATCAATTCTGTGTTGAAAATAAAAAATGACAATCAAACCGTCTTTATTTATCACCACACATGACGCTTTCGAAATTGCTGTTCCTAGCAGTATGCAGGACGCATGTCATATAGAACCTACAATAGTATATGGCCTAGTATCCGAGTCTCTCGTAGCTCGGTGGCTATCTGCGGGTCAGTGTAAATAGTAATTAAATTTAAATGAATAAAGTTGTTGTTGTTGTTGTTGTTGTTGTTGTTGTTAGCATCCGACCGGTGGCGGAAGGTCATAGCTTCGCATCCTGTCGGGTACTCAGAATTTTTTTCTTTGCCCGCATACGTGACATGAACATTACACCTTTCTAATGACAATATATTGTTCACATGCGTTCATATAACTTCGAGAACATTACTTTTTCCCTGCTAGAATCAAGCATCGAATCATGAGGTTTACGTATATGTTGTAGTTAATTTTTTATCTCAGGTAGTTTTTATTTTTCCATATATTGTTTTTGGGTATGGTAATATATGCTAATGAATTTGAAACAAAGGAAAAACAAAAATTACCTGAAATAAAAAATTAACTACAACATATTGCGTCCTAAACTCGCGCACTTACAATTTAACTTCCCTCTCTTCTAAACCTGACAAACCAGTTAAAGTGCACATGAAGTGAAATTTTGCTACCATTTGTTTTTTGATAATCTGAAAATAGGTGTTTTAAGAATTATTTTGATGGGTAAATGAGTCACTTGAGGTGGCGGGAACATATTTTAACAAGCGACGCAAGTTGGACATATTAGACAAGGACCTGGGTTCTAGTGACGTCATTAGTGTGTTTCCAACTGAGCGCGTTCCTTGTTTTACTGACAGTGGAGTTTTGGTAACTTGTGAAAGAATTCTTTCGATTAAATATGTTTGAAAGCGACGCCTATTTTAGCCACGGGTTCGTCCCCTTCTCCATCAGGTTTTGTTGTGATCGAACACACGAATGACGTCACAAATACATTATACCTTTTTGGCCGCGCTCAAAATGCCGCAAATTTCAGGCCCCGGCGGGAGTTTTCAAACCACTAAAAAAAGTGGATCCTCTTCGCGCAAAAGAAGAAAGCGACAGAAAATGAAATAAAGGAGATATAAACAACATAAAATCCTAAAACAAAACGGTAGTTTTTGTACTTTGTATCTTGATCCAAGATCTTTTCGATTATCTGTGCCATGGCTGGAGGCACGCCATCATTGTCTCCCGCGCTTTCTGCTTTTCCAAAACCAATGACCTTCTCATAAATCTGAGAGGTAAATAAATAGAAACGTGAGTAAATAAATTATCTTTAAACTTTAAGGTGTTATCGGCAATGTTCAGCTTTCTTTGTGTTCAGTGGTTAGATTGGAGGTTTTGTTTATCAATTTTCTAATGTAGCAGTCTTAGATGGTATACTGACCCTAGTTTGTAGCTTGGAACGCCTGTTTGGGAACTCTTCATGTTTATCGACTTGGACTCTCCTTAAAATCCACTGAGGAAGTGATTCTTCAATCTCAAGCAACAACTCAACCTTGAATAAACAAAGAAATGTAATCATTTAAAAAAAAAAATAATAGGAGGAAAAAATAACAAATTTTTGGTGACCCCGACCAGGGTTTGTTCCAGGCGTTGTCCCAGGCGTTAGATTATGGGGCCGAGGAGCAGCCATTAAACTGGCGCGCGAACGAGCTGGAAAAACGTAAACGCGGGGAGACTGGGGAAAGGGGGCGCCCTCTCTCCCCAGTCTCCTGACCTACATTTTTGCTTGCATCGCAAGTTTCCTTCTTGCCTCCCCACGATCTGCACGCCTGCAACAGGTTAAAGCACTGGACCATCAAAGCTCTGAGTCTATGGATAAAAATTCTATCAGGAGTGAAAATGATCCGACATGACATAATTATAGATATATAAAAGCACAATATAACGTAGTAGGTGAAAATATGGTTCACCGGCGAGGATTCGAACCCCAATCTTCTACTATTAAGGCAGACGCGATAACCACTACACTATGATCTTAGTGATGCAATTAGTAAATAGTGCGCTATTTCGTCCACTATCACTGTCAGTTTCACCGATGGTGTACTGAGTGGTAATCACGTCTGCCTTAGAAGCCCGGGTTCGAATCCTAGCTAATCCTCGCCGGTGAACCATATTTTCACCTACTACGTTATATTATACTTTTGTATGTTTACTTGCTTTGTTCCTTTAATATAATAGATCTTCACACAGATTCTATGTGAAAATATGTTTGATTCACTTAGTTAAAATATTCCGTGCAGTCAGTTTCATGTATGACATATAATTGGTAGTTTCAAACTAGGGCTTCAAAGTACATCCACTTGAAACCTACTTTGAATTTAAACAAGTAAAATGCACATATCTGAATTCGACTTTCTGACTATGGAAACATGTCTATTTCAAAGGAGTCACACTTTAGAAGGCACTTGACCAATGGGATACAGAAGCCAACTGAAAGATGTGCAGCGGTGCAAAAAAATTAATAGTGATTGACAGCTTATGTTTCAAGTAATGCACTTTCTTATTGTAATGATTGCATTTCTTGGGTTCTCTGTGGTACAAATATACATCCGGGCACCGAATAAATCTTGGAGTTATCCCGCCATCTTGTGGAGTTATGATCTTTACATGGTACCAGGAGTAGAAACTGTCCCTTTATGGAGGAATTCGAGAGACCGCCTCGTTTGATACTGGATGGAAACCTCAAGGAGAATTTGAAGAAGTTTAAGAGAGATTTCGACTGGTATTTGGAAGGGAAGAATCACGGAAAATCCGCTGATAGAAGGAAAGTCGCGATACTTTTGACTGTCGCGGGTCCGGATGCCAGAGAGTTATTTGCCAGGTTTACCTTTGCTGAAGGGAGGAAGACAAGTATGCCATTGTTGTCGGCAAGTTTGAGGAACATTGCAAGGAGGAGGAGAATCAGGAGAATTAGACGGTTGAAAGGTACAAATTCAGGTATAGAGTTCAGCGTGAAGGTCAGCCGTTTGATCAGTTTGTTACGGATTTAAGAAAGAAGGCGACGTCATGTGGATTCGGCTAACTGAAAGATTCCATGATAAGAGATCAGATAGCGATTGGAATACTTGATGGGAAGATTATAGAAAAGTTGCTCAAAACAGAAAATCTAGACCTAAAGAAAGCAATTTCGCCCAAGAGGAGTCCCAGAAAACAAAGGAAAAGGGGAAACCCTTAAGTTACTATTAAAGGAAAACCTGCTTTAATTCAAGATTGTGGGTACAAGACAGAGTACAATTCGCTGATCGAAAATGAGACGTGAAAGTTGGTTGAATTACACCCAGGTCTGAGAGCTATTGCAAATGGTCGCGCAAACAAGTCGCTTACCAAGCGCCAAGCAGTCGCAGTGCGACAAGGAAGACAACCAGAGTCAAAGAAGGGCATTGCAGAAGAATTATTTCGATCGGGGAACTCGCACGCTTTCCAGCTTGAGGAATGGAGACATGGTGAGGTTCCGAAAGATGGTCAGTGGAAGGTGATAGCAAAGGTCTTGGACGAAGTGGTCCCGAGGTCTACAGGAAGAACCGTGAGCAGATCCTGTTGGCAGCAGAATATCAAGAAAGTGGATCAGAGTTTGTGTCGAATGATGTCGTCAATCAACCGGAAAGAGGTCCAACTGATTTGCGCGGAAGATGCCGTGTGATCACTAGACCAAAATGGATGACTGACTATGTTACCTTAGAAGCTGTGGATTATCGAACGACAATTTTTCTAGATTGTCGCCTACATGTATAGTGCAACTGGTGTGTTTATTATAGGAAATAAAGGGATGTAACGATCGTATTTCTATGGCTACGCTGCGGTACAAATGTACCGGGCACCCAATAAATCTTGGAGTTGTCCCGCCATCTTGCGGAGTTATGATCTTTACACTTATCAGGTGTGAACCCCAATTTTCTCACGTGTTTCTTGAGAATCTCAAGTGCTCTTGAGTCAATCTCTTGCTTGAGGCATACTAAGTTTGTAGTGTGAAACCAATAATTGATATCTGCATAACATAATTATACCTGCATGACGTAACGAGTCATGACAGACTTTCGCTGAATGTTGTCAATGTCGCCAACAGCTAAACCAATCTGTTGATTAAACAAAATATCCCGTAGTATCTCTTAGTGGTCTCTACATCTATAGTAAATTTATGAATGCAAAGAAATCCGTCGTACTTGTATTCCCCTCCTGAATACGATCTCCTCGTTATTATGTTAGGGTGGGGGAGGGGGGGAGAACCAAGAGAGGGGGAACTGGTTCCGGGAAGCAGGAGAAACGATAAGACTGTATGACTGTCGGATAGTAGGTCAGACGACAGGTAAAGCAAACTATTTAAATGTGTGCTCAAGATGTCGGCATTTTCCATCGCCTATTTTATGGCCCACAGGTTTGGTTTTTTTGTCTTTTAGTTTTTAATTTCTCAAGGCCTTGTGCGGAAAGAAAGCTATTTTTAAACCAACGGGAAGGAACCGCTTTTGTACAAAACAAAATTTAAAAAAATAAATCTCAATAAAAAAGAAAACATTTCATACCAGCATGTTCATGAGGATAATGGGCATAGAAAAGAAGAACATCACAAACACGACATTCACAGCTTCCGGATAATGCGGTTTCGCGGTGATCGACAACATGAAGTTATCCTCGTAATTCAACTCTCCCAAAGTCATGGCGAAGGTTTTCATTAAACCATATTTAAAAGTCTGAAAATCCTGTGGAAAAAATACAGGGTATGAACAAAAGGATAAGCTTGGTCATGTAAGACATGTAAGCTTGCAACGAGCATAAACTACAAAGAAAACATTTCAGACACTGAGACGAGGTGATTTATAAAGAGTAAATATATACATCTTATTCGATGGTTTGAGGTGATTCCATCGAAAAAGAAGTTGTATTAAAATGTTTCTAAAACTTTGCACAGTATTTATTACATCTGGTACATCAAACATATACAACAATAGGGGTCACCATGCCCGTTTTCACGTTTTAGCGCTGTAGTATATAACTAATTTGCTAGCGTGTGACGGCAACATTGAAAATCCTAGCCGTTTTAAGCGGGAGGCAACTATTATTTCCAATGTCATCGTGAACAATGTCATCGTGAAAACCCTTAAAGTTACCGAAAAAGAGAAACTAATGAAATAATACGGCAATTTCATTATCTGCACGCTCTCAATGAAACGCTAAAAACTGGATTGTGAAAGTGATTTCATAAGAATATTTCAAAATCTACTAATGAAAATTCTTCAAATTTGGTTATATAATGGAGAGTATTTTCTTCAAATACGTGGAATAAAAAAGATAGGTCACCATGTTCGTTTAGGAGAAAACAACCACTTATTTACTGAGCGAACAGAATCCTCAAAGGAAACCCACTTGCTTTAGAATGCGCGCGCGCTCATGTACACGCAAATAACGCAAGTTATAATTCAACACATTGATACACTGCCCAAATATGGTCAAAAAGTTATCGATATGTTATGTCCACATGACGTATAACCAGCGATGGCGGTAAATTTGGTATTTTAAAGGAAAGTGAAATGACTGCTGCCTGCAATTTTGTGTTTTTGGGCGAAAAAGTGCGTGAACTATTAGTTAAAAAAGGGAAAAGAAAGAAAAAAAGAGAAGAAAAGAAAAGAGAAAAAATATTGTTCCCATGATTGGTCAGGACAAAAAAGGCGCGAAATTTTCGCGTTGTCGCGGTCGCAGTGTTTCTTGGCGTAGCTGAATGAAAACTGGTTCAAAGTTTAACCGCTCGACAAAGAGTGAATGAAGGAGCACAATTTTCGTAAAATTCCTTTGGTAATCACCTCTGGAATATGATATAGACTTGATGCTTTCTCAGAAAAGTTTCTGATCTCGTCATTACGGCTGTAGGAGCTAAAAAACGAGCAAGTTTGTAAACAACATTGATCGACTCAGCTTGTACTTCGATGTTTGAAAATTTGGTGCTGATGGAAGGGAATAAAAAGCCAAATCAACTACAGGTACGATGTTTTAACCGTTTCTTGTATCCTTTAGCTGTGAATTTTTGTATGCTGCAGTTCTTTCCGACTTTTCGCCGCTATGTTTAGGTTCGTAGCCGTGTGTTTGTTCAATTTGTTTTGATTCTGAATTGAACTTTTTAAGATACGAAACACTTGTAACTAAGACATTCTATGCCATTTTACTGTGTTTTAATTCTTGTAGTCACTACTCTGTCCCGTCCTTTGAGTAGACGAAAGCTCTTCGTAGAAACTCTCAACTGATTGTGTACGCTAAATTAATTTTAGCTTGGCAAAAGTTTCGGCATTCGCTGTTTGTTGTTTAAGAAATGGTCCGAGGTAAAATATTGTTGTTAGTCTTTTTACTTAATGAAAGGTTGTATATCTCAATGATTTTTTTCTCAAAACTGTGATTTGTTATCAATGTGTTGAATTATAAAACAGTTATAGTGTTCAAGTTTGCGCAATAATGACAAAGGCGCCACTTTCATTCCTGAACTGTGTGATGTTGCAAGTTTCGCGCGTTAAAACATATGTAAGCTTTTTTTAAAATAAAAGGCTTGTCGGCGATATTTTCTCTTCAAACTGTGCTTTGTGTTATCAATGTGTTGAATTATAAAACTATTATAGCGCTCAAGCTTGCGTGATATCGCCTAATTTTAGCCGACGAGGCCGTAGGCCGAGTCGGCTAAGTATTAGGCGATATCACGCGCGCTTTCGCGCTATAATAGTTAAATATGATGCGCAGTAGTGATGTGCGATGCAATACTAGGGAATGATCTTAACAGATAATATGTGCGGATATTTTCCGAGTCGCGTAGTATTTTTCGAGACAGAGGCGAGAAAAACTGCGAGCAAGGAGTAAAATATCTGCACGTAATTTCTGTTAAACCATCGAATAATGGATTTATTATTCGACTAAAATTCCTTTCATTGAAGCTTGTGTGTCTTCGAATTGGAACACCAATGTGTAATACGACAAACTACTGTGCAATACGCTTGTATATTTTGCGTGTTCTCTCTTTCTTATAAGGTCAAATGACGCCACAGTTGAATGAGGAGATAGGATTTTAAACGGGAGTGAAAGACATAGTAAGATGCACCGGTTGACATCTGCAACCGGAGCGTGCATGTTGCCAGATCTTCAGCAGAACCTACCTCACTATACATAAGTAAGAAAAAGGTCGTCCCGAAAGCTACCACGAACAGGAAAAAGAGGAATAGGACCTGAAAAAAAAAAATTACAGCAAAAAATTTCATGTGAATTTCGCAGTGGAAATTTGAAAGTTTATATAATTCTATGACTCTTATAAATGCCTCGACATTAAAGGGTGCAACATAACATTGCAGCCTTTTGGACATTGTACTATACAACAGAGCACTTTTCAGTTGAGTGTAGTAAAGCCAAAACCAAATTAAAGTAATTACTCTTGCCAATCACGACAGACGCAGACAATCCAATAAACCAATCAGAGCTTAACCCTATCCAGCCTGGTTTTTTTTTAGTTCCTGAGCCTGAGGGTAGGGTTAAAGCAAATACATGCAACCAGCACCAAGCGCGGAAAACGCGGGAAATGGAAATGTTTTCGCCAATCATAAAGCATAGCAATGCAAAACCAAAGCAATCGCGAAAATACTTTCGATACTCAATTTAAAACCGCTCTATTGCCCACAACAAGTCATCATTTATTACTTTTTTTATTTTATTTTTTTTATGGATATCAAACACTTTATTGCTTATAATACTACATCACTTACAATACCAACGTTGCTTACAATACTAACATTATTTACAGTACTAACGTTGCTTACAATACTAACATTACTTACAATTTTAAACATTTACTTACTAATTAATTAATTTCAATATCACACAATAGTTACAATATCATAACAATATCATATTTTTTTTATTACTTAGGGATTAGTGGACATGTGGCGATAGTTTTGATCAATTCTATTGCAGCAAATAACATTTTCACTCTAGCTGTATTTGTGATTGCGATAAATACCTGGAAAAGCGTTTGAAACATGGTAAGAAGCATAATCACGTATTTGCCATAGTACGAAAACCTGAAGGAAAACAAAGTCATTTAAGAACATTTCCTTGAAAAAATAAATTTTCTGACAGGTTATATATTTAGTTATTTAACCAAGTCATTGGTGCTTAGCAAC
The DNA here is from genome assembly GCA_024195265.1 of Dendrophyllia cribrosa. NCBI lineage: Eukaryota > Metazoa > Cnidaria > Anthozoa > Scleractinia > Dendrophylliidae > Dendrophyllia > Dendrophyllia cribrosa. The sequence goes on along the minus strand of JAJLRJ010000013.1, from coordinate 19,320,099 downwards.
CCCCTCGACAAGGTCAAATGCGTGCCGTTTGACAAAATAAGATGTAAAAGCGTATCCGGTTTTGCGTTTTACAAACCGTCTACTGCGTCAATAAAATTATGGTACCTCACTGACCAAAATCCTGTAATAGTGTGATTTTCAAAAATGGATGTAATAAAGTGGTAATTGAATCAAGCGGAGTGCCATTTTCGGTCCGAAATCCGCGATATCACGCTGCGCGCTCGTTCGAAACCCGAAATATATATATATATATATATATATATATATATTTGTGTGTGTGTGTTTTTTGTGTATCTGTCTATTTATAACAACTTTGATATCTAGTTACTTTTCCGCATGGCCCAGCCACTCAGCGCGATTAGCTTTTGCTATTTCTGAGTGGCTGTGCTCTTTTTCTCTCACAGTTATTTCCTTTTAATGATTTCTGTACTTCTGTACTGTATTCTGTATTCTGTATTCTGTATTAAGAGCACAATAAAGATTGTTGTTGTTGTTGTTGTTGAAAGCCGAGAAGGGCCTGGGGACGAGGTTGATAACTAACCTTCTGAAATAAAGCACAAGATTGAGCCAAGCAAAGAACAGAGAGAATGCTGCTAACTCAGGTTTGTAATGTGGCTTGCAGTCGCACACCGGAAATACAAACACGAAAGCTAACGTGTAAATCAACCACTCGATATAGTTGGTTATGGTTGTCACGTATTTGAGGCGCTGCGGAAAGGCAAAACCAGAAAAACAAATCAATTAGTCCATCAAAAGTTAACCTGTTCCATGCTTTTAGATAGATAGGTAAGCTAATTAAAAATATAACGTTTCGAGTGCCAGTCCTTCCTCAGAGGCAAAGGTCAGCTTATTGAAACTTTTTACGATGGCCGAACGCCGAACGCCGAACGCCGAACGCCGAACGCCGAACATTGTTCTCACCCACAACAGTAAATATAAGCCAACCAATTTGAATTAGTGCTTAACCCTAAATACTGTAGCACTAATTTACAATATTTAGGGTTAAGCACTTTTTCAAATTGGTTTTTTTTTTACTGTTAAGGGTGAGAACAATGTTCGGCGTTCGGCAAATTACCCCTGCCCCACCGACACAGAACCACAGTTTCTTTAGAAACTTACCCATTTATTCAGACAGTTTATTCTAATCATTTTGAACTTGAAAATGGCGTCATGACGACACCGAAACGTCGTTCGATGACTTTATCGTTTATTTTTACATGTTTATGATTTAAAATATACCACATTAAACAATTCCTGTGTTATTATTGGTTGAAAGAATACTGATTATCTGCAAACAGTGCAAAACTCGCGAATATTATATTCTTTCTGAATTAAATATTGTTGACGATAAGATCAAGCACCATATAGATCTCATGAACGTGAAATATATCGTACATTGGAAACATAGCTTGCAACATTCCAAACAACTAAACTTTTAGAGCGTTTTAAAAAAATTACAAGCACTCGATATATTTAGATCTTACTAGAAATAATTTGAATAGGAAAGCTTTAGTGAAACTAAGGATCAGTAACCACAAACTTAAGATTGAGACTGGTAGATATGACGAAATGTCGAGAGATGAAAGACTTTGTTCTGTCTGTGGTCTCACTAATATCGAATATGAAATCCATTTTCTGTTTTATTGTCATAATTATTCATCAATTAGAGATGATTTCTATAATAAAATATACACCAAATTGAAGAAACGTCGGGTGAAAAGCATAAACCATGAACGATGCGACCCAAAGGTTTACTGGGAAATTAGGTAAATTAACCTTCGTCTGTAACAGAATACACCTTATATCAACACAAGATGCATGAATCATGCTCTAAAATGTCTCAAGCAAAGAAAACATCTTGATTATCGAGAAATGAAATATTACTCAGCTTGCCAATGCTGCCTACCCATAATCCCATTCGGTCTCATCGTTCATGGTTTATGCTTTTTACGGGTCAACGTTTCTTCAATTTGGTGTATAATCGATTGCCGAATTACAAACAATTACCACTGAATGAATTGATTATAGAGCGTTTTCACTTGACGTCATAGCCGCCATATTGGTGTTCCCATACAAAAGAATTTTAATTAACTTCTTTTGTTAGGAACACCAACATGGCTGCCATGGCCTTTGTCATTTGAGTCTCACGGGACTGAAGGTCACGTGAGTGAAAACGCTCTATAGAATTGATGAACTCCGAGGATTGCGTTTTAAACACGCAGATGTTAAAGTTCATTTCTTCCTGTTTTGATCAGCGAAACAAAATTGTTATCAGTCCAATCTAGTAAGATTTAATGCATTGGAATCTGTTTATTATGAATATTTTTGTTTGTTAGTTTTATTTGTTAACTTTCTATATAATCTTACGCTTTTGCAATACTGTTTGTAATCGATTTATAGTCATGCAAATAAAGCTTGTTGTTGTTGCAAACAGTGCAAGAAATAATAATCGAAGTCGTCGGACGAATTACAAAGTTCCCCGAAGGTTTTCCAAGATCACTAAGAAGACATTTCTTACGCTAGAGCGTTATCAAAAAAATTTCCGAATATTTGTTTGTAAGGAACATTATTCTATTGAAGTTAATTTTTTTTATTGGCACGTAAAGGGGTTAAATGTCCAATAATTTTAAAAGTTAAAGTAATCCATCCTCACCTGTCTGATAAGCTGCATTAATTCTTTTATGACGTTAATCAAGGCGAATACAATGACAACGTAATGCAGAATCTCGACAGTCTACATGTGGTAAGTGAACAATGTACATCACATTAGTTGTGAAATAATAATTAAATTGACATTGCGCATGCTTTACACACACATGTTGTCCAATGTGAAAAAGTAAGAACTAATATAAAAATGAAAGGGAAAAGAAAGCGAAAAATACCATAATAATCTTTTATGTGCAGGCTCAGCCTCACCGGGGTGTAATTATTCAAGTATCGTTTGTTAGAATGACACAACGGAATTCAGTAGGAACTCTAGGACGTAGCATTGTTTGTTCGTATACAAATGTGCACCGTGTGCAAATTGCCAAGAAGTTGAAGCATAGCACGTGCAGTTCGTGCTGAAAACAAAAGAAATTGGAAAAATCAGGCTTACATCAAGCACCACCCAAACCTGCACTTTAAAGAGTATTATGGTATTTTTCGACGTGGCCTATACCATGACAATATGATTGATAGCGGAGCTCTCGTGCGGAGCCCCATACTCATAGAACCTATGCCCGTCATTTTTCATGCTCAAGGCTAGCGGAATGTTTCGCTCGTGTGCCCGCCCGCCGTACGCGCGCGCCGTACGCGTTGGGCAGGGCTAACTCGAGGGTGCGTATCACGTCGCAAAACATGCGCGTATGACGCCACACAACATCCGGGATCTTAGCAATTTTGAAATCAAAGCGAGGCTTTGTTTTTCGCGCGGCTACACGGCCGAATGTCACGTCAGTCGGTAAACACTCCGATATTTTGTTGTGTTTAGCGGAGAAAACCATTTTAAATTACAGTCGTTATTTCCCTGAATTTTTTCGCGGTTTGCTACTCAAGACAGGGATCCTAATTAAGGGATACTCAGAAGCCGCTATAGTGGAAAAAGAAGAGCTTTCAGGGATAAAATCTTGCTTCGAGGAACTTTAATCAATGCGAGAGCAATGCGGGGCTGAGATGCTTCTCACTTCGGATTTCAGAACTGAAGAAGCAGAGATGTAAAGAATTTCTTAAAGGTAAAACAAATTACATTTTTTTTCGATGGGAATTTATGTTGATATCAATCTGTGATTGACTTTTTCTTCGTGTTCTTGTTAGTTTTGGAGAATTGTTAATAAAACGTGCTCAAGTTCAGTCGTTTCATGATTTCTTTCATCGAAGACAGCTCGGCCTCGATGCGCTATAAACATAAACTTATGGAGATTTGAATAAATTTTTTCGAAAGAAGATTGCGTTGTCCATTTTTGTGTGTTTGTTCATTCTTTACATAGGTTGAAAAGCGATTTTATGTAAACAAAACAAGACTTGGATTTTATAGTTCTAACTTCACTCGCGTGGCCTTATGCAAATATGTTTGTGTATTTTTTGCAATTTTGATCTCCAAATTAGTTTCTCGGGTAATTTTTGATAAGCAACAGGCGTATTTTATTCGGAAAGTAGTCGTACTAGTTATTCTAGACGCAGAAAAAGTTGTTTTTGTGAACTTTTGTACGGTCTAAATGTACTTGAAAAATAGCCCGGTCGTCAATCTTCATTCTTGTGCTTCCGACCTTTCACCTCAGTTAAGTTTATCATCGGCTTTCTGTTCAGAGAGCTTCGCTGTTAGGCTCAGCCTATCTATACATGTAAAAATTATAATCTTAACTGCTAAAAGCATATTAAAAACTATTCAATAAAAGAGTAATACACATGATATCTTGGTAGATTATTCCGCAGTCTAGGAGCCGCCTATTAAAAAAGAACTGTTTACGTTTCGAAAATGAAAACAAAGAGCTTGAGCACCAAAAAAATATCATGCATATTAGCTTCATGTAAAACACACCAAAATTAAGGGATTATTAAAGACCATAGATTTGACTAAAAAAAAAACAGCACAATCCTCGTTGTATTGCCCCTTTAAAAACACGGTACTTTTATCTATGTAGATAAAGATCTTTGTGTTACCTTGTTGGAAGCATTGCAAGTATTATGTTCATCGTGCCACTCCTGTAGAGATGGATAGAGAATATTTTATACCTGGCAGTATACGATAGTGAATAGTGAAAAGATATAAAATAGGGGACATTTTTCTTTTCAGGTTTTCCCCTAGACTTGTGTCTTGAAAAAACGCCAAGATACATACTGATACATGGTTTGTTCTTCCTTTAAGAATTCACTTGTTACTCACTCTTGGTGTTCTAGGTCAGGGGGAGGGTTGAGCGGGTTGCAACTCCCTATTGTGTACACGGATTGCATGCCTAGAGTTGTAGTGCGCATGGACAAAAAAGACATGTGCTCTCCGCCATGATGGAATTGAACGTGTTTGTTGTGTTCTGTTAAACGCCCTGTTTTATTGCTCTCAGCTACATTAACCCCCTCCCCCTCTCTCCTCTTACGAAGTTTTTTAAACTTGTCTGACTCATGTCTTTCCCATTTTCAGCACAAAAAAGTACCGTAAAATTGTTCAGTATACGGAACTGTTTCACTTAGCCTGCCAATTGAATGATTGTCATGTATGTAGAAGAGCGACAAACATTATCATTGCTGATTTTAGTCCCTTTTATAGGTGCTTAGTTTAATATCCCATGAAATAGCTTCCTTTTAGTCCAACAATTCAAAACTGAAGCCGTGGTCATCACCGGTGATGAATGAACGTCGTTACTCAGATAAAATTAGCTTAAGTGCTAGATCACTTACTGATTCATCTGTAGGAATTTTCTTTGAGTTATTGCAGAAGCTGTAAGTGCACAGCTCACAAATGTTGATCTTAAGATGAACAGCAAGGGCAGTGAAGGGAAGGAGAAAAGCCAAGTACAGCAACATATTGATGATAAATGCTATCCAACCAAACTTCTTCCTGTTAGACCCAAACAATAACACTTATGTCCAGGATTGTAGATAATTAGATGCATGGCAAATTTTGATATCCAACACGAAGTGTCCCATTAAGTCTAAGTGTTAACTATCTTTTTTGAAATGTAAGGTAAGCATTAGTGTTAGTGTTGTTTTTAGGTTAGCTATCTCCCTTAACCCTTTAACTCCCACGAGTACAAAAAATCAAAATAGAAGAAAAATACCAAATTTTATTTTGTAAAATATTGAAAAACAAATGGTACCATGCAAAAGTACTGCTGAAGAGGTTTTATTTGAATGGTCACACCATAGGTTTTCGTCCATAGACACAAAAGTTAGTACTACACGACATATCTTCATGATTGACTCTGGGAGATAACGGGTTAAAGAGTACAAAGGCACAAATTTGCGCCCTCCCAAAACGATCGGTTTTTGAAAATTAGCACCACCAAAGGAAATTAATATTTAAGCTATCATTTGGCAAATCTCATCAGCAATTTTGAATGGTTGTCTGCTACATAATAAATCGCAAGCTCATCACTACAAATAGAGTGGTTTTCAATTGAGTCTCGAAAGTAATTTCGCGATTGCTTTGGTTTTGAGTTGCTACGCTCTATTTCATTGGCTAAAAAATTGCGCTCCACTTTCTCAACCAATCAGAAGTAAAACCAAAACCAATTGTGACTGACATCGTGACTTACTCGCACGCATTTTTCCGCGCTTGGCGCTGGCTACGTAATCTATTTGTTTCGAGTTCTGATTGTTTCTTGGATTTTGAGCCTCTGGTGTAATTTGTCAGTCAGAGTGATTACATTGGTTTTGGTTCTACGACACTCAATTAAAAACTGCTGTATACATTCCTCCTGTATGGTATATTAGTCCAACACAGAGTTACACTCGGCCCAGACATTCCAATGCGCTATTAACTAACTAGATCACTGCGGTTCCAGCAGAAACCGCAGAAACCGCAGAAACTGAGATTAGATCTCGGATTGTTAATGTCGTTCGAAAAGAAATACAAGTACGAAAAACAATAACTTACCATTTGATGTTCATGAGAACATAGCAGACAGGATGCGTCAAACAATTCTTTCTGCGTCGTTCAGCCATAGTCTTTAGAAGAGAAGAAAAAAAATGCACAAAATACACGAAAGTTACAAACATTTTCATTTGTCAATTCGCGTTTGAACTTGGGCATCTTTAGCAGTGAAAGGGTTAATTTAGCAACTATTTAAACAAACATTCATATTGACATTCACTCTAACAAACAGCGAATTTAGTTCAAATCTTACCTTGAGTGCATCAAGGGAATGCTCCAATGGACTTGTGGTGCTCTGCTTTCCTTGTATCAGCCGCAAATTGTATGTTATCTGATTATCAAATGGTCAACACAATTCATTACTTACATACATCGTATTATACACGGGTCAGTGTAGACAGGGTGTGGACAACTAAAGGTTTTTGCTACGGTGTTTCTATGAAATGAAAATGGAGACCCCTTAGAACGAATTAAAGTAGACAGCGCCTTAGCTGACCGGAGGCGAGAGCCCAGGGGAATAGGGGGCGGGAACAGCACGGAAGGCGAGAGAGGAAAGGGCGGGAAGCACAAGTTTTAACAGGACGAAAAGTGGGAGAGAAATGCTAAACGCGGAGCAGGAGCAATGCGTAAAAGGGCGGGAGCCGGGAGAAAAAGGTACGGGAAGCAGGAGAACAGGGTACGGAAAGCGGGAAGTTCTGTCCTCCTTTCTCCCCCTCCCCCTCCCCCTCCCCCTCCCCCCCCCCCACCCCCTCCTCCCGACTGACCTACCTTGAAATCTTCACTACTTGGATCACCTTCGTGTTCAACACAATTGTCGAGGACACGCTGAAAAAAGAAGCGAATCAAAACTTTCAGCACAAAACAAAGAAAAATTGAAAAAACATTCAAAAACTCATTAATAATTCATAAGCATATCAGCCTATCACACGAGGCAAATCAATCACGTGCATGAACCTGAACGCGATATCCCCTCAAGAATAATGAATAGCATTACTTGCAAAGAGCAGCTTGAAATAATGGATATCATTAATTCAGGCTACTTAACAAAGTGCAACGAAGTGCAGCGAAGTGGAACGAAGTGAAACGAAGACTCAAAATTATATGAAAGCAACGGAGCGGTGACAATTTTTCCAGCTCGTGAACTTCTGTATCCAATAGGGTTACCCTAATCTTCTTCCCCCTTTTATCCCTTTCGCGGTCGCCATCTTTTTTCTGTTATGGTTCAACAAAGCACCACGGGAAGATACCATCCATAATTTCAAGCTGCTCTTTGCAAGTGATGTTATTTATTATTCTTACGGGGATACCGTGTTGTGAACCTTTATACCTGGTAATATTACCTCATTCTGAAAAGTTCGGAGAGGGAATTGATATCAGTCTAAGGGGAAAAGCGGGTTTGAATGTCCAAACAATGTAATTATAGCCAAATTTGTAATGAAAACGATTTTTAATCGCCGCCGTGATATTTATATAAAGATCACAGTGATCTTAAAATAAAGAACACTATTATGAGTAGTAATTATCCTATATTGTTAGTAAAAAAAGCTTACTTTAATATTTGTATTCGCCCCATGTTATACGATGTATAGTGCCATTCTATTCGGAAACTTGAACAAAATAAGCAACCAACAGTTTAACCCGTAATTTTGAATGACACCAGTGTCTACGTGTAAATTGTTAGGTAAGCAAGTGGATGATTCGGCGATACAAGCTGCTTATTTCTAGTTGTTCTATTCCACTTAAAAAAATTGTCAAAGACGTTATATCCACCGTACCTGTCAAGCATTTTTCAGAGAAATGTTTTTCCTCAGAACTTCTCAAACTCATTAATAATTCATGACGAAAATACAAAGGAAATTAATGTTTAATGAGTGTTTGGAAATCAGTTCAAACACTCCTCATTTTTGCATCCTTAATTTCTCCTTCTAAAATCATTTTGTTTGAGAAGTAATATCAAACATTCGACACAGTATTTCATCAGATTTCCAAACACCTTGAAGTGGGTTTAAAAAAACTCGGCTGCGCCTCGTTTTTCAACCCACTTCGCGGTGTTTGGAAATCTGATGAAACACTGTGTCTCATGTTTGATATATTACTTTAAAATCTCAAAACTTTCGACAGGAGCGGACAGGACGCCATGGTCACTTCGTCGAAGCAGTGGGTATATGTGGCACATTTCAGTGTTGAATGCTAATCAGTCTACTTGTTTTTCTTGTATGCTAATTCCCTCTTTGCACAAAAGCGCAGTTGTGTAATTTCCGTAGGGACACGCTTTGTGAGGAATGTTTTTGAAGTCGTTCAAAAAATTGGCAGCACGTGTTTGTTATCCGGTGTTAACTGACTCTCGGCTTCGCCTTGAGTTTTTAAACCTGATAAAACACTTCTGCTCATTGTCTGAACAGTAACCAAAGTTCATTTGCATAGTCACACACTTTAGGATTTCATCCAGAGGGTCAATAGTTAGAACCAGGTTGTACAGCATGTTGTAAACAGAACCACTGGAAAGAACTGTTCAATAGCTTTTTAACTAAATACATAGACATATACATGTATATAACAAGCCAGAGCCCCGATTTTAGGACCAAGGGCCTGGTCGCACTACAGTCAAAAACAAAAATCCGCCCGTGCAAAAATCGAGGAAAACAAAAGAAACCGCTCCGGTGGGACACGCTTTTTGTGGAATGTTTTTGTTTTTATGTCATTTTGCACGGGCTAATTTTTGTTTTTGACTATAGTGCGACCAGGCCCCAAGACTACGTTTAACGTCGCGTTCTTCAAATATTTGTGGGGGATTATTAGCACGCTAGGTGTGAATCCTGCATCAGTCTCTCAACAGGTTCTTCATATCAGCAACATTGCTTTGGAGATGTAGCATTTTTTAAATTTTTGGCCGTGCATCTGAGCGTCCATGTGCGAAACTAAAACAAATATTTTTCACTCAGTTAAAAGACTTTTCTAAAGCGAGGATGCAAATCAGTGGTCCTTTGAATCTTTGAACTGAACAGAAACAGTAATAAAGAAAATTTAGCTGTATTTCAAGAATTTCTTAATTAATTTCTTTTATTTGCGGCATTCCCTGCAACATTCTTTCTCTGGGGTTGTTCTCATAGCCAGAAAACAAACTGCTTACGAAAATGAAAACGATCTATAAATAACAAAGTTGCAGTTTATGATTAGTTATTTCTCGGCTAGTTGAGTCGACTAAATTCGAGTGCTGTTCGCTAGACCATAGCCACAATGAAAAAATACCTCTAGAATTCGGCTTTGTTTATCGACTTAAAATAGACTTAAATCCCACACCATAATTAAAAACTAATTTATCAAACCGCGTCTTTCAAAGACACTAGTCATTGAAAGACGCGGTTTGGAAAGTTCAAAGTGCTTCGTAATGCTACCTGCCTTGAGCAAGAGAATGACGTGAGTTAAATTAGATTATTTGTGTATCTCGTTGACTGAACGTCTCCAATCGGAAGCACCTATTAACTAACTTAGGTGAATTTTATCGACATATTACTTAGTAGACAAAAAGCGACAGAATCGGATCCTACTCTGTCCATTTGAATGTATGTTTCGCTAACGGTAATTATAGAGAAAATTTAACTGTATTTCAAGAATGTCTTAATTTCTTTTATTTGGCATTCCCTGCAACATCCTTCTCTGGGGTTGTTCTTATAGCCAGAAAACAAACTGCTTACGAAAATGAAAACGATCTATAAATAACAAAGTTGCAGTTTGTGATAAGTTATTTCTCGGCTAGTTGTGATTGTACATCATAATACTCGTCTCGATATAACAATGTAAATGCCTTTATTTTGCTTCAATGACAGCATTTTTAAAGCTTACAACTCTGAAAAACAGCTTAAAAACTCAAAACGAGGCCACCCTGCTATATCTGACGGTGCCCCTTAGTAACCTCGCCTTTTTGCTGCGCTCAACATGGCAGCAACGGGTGGAAATCCATCGGAAGCCGAGATCCAAGTAATCGAGTCGAATCCTGAGCCATCTCAAGGTAAATCTATGATTTCTGACAGAGATAATACAGCTGAGGTTATTTCCAAAGCGATTCAGAGCCAATTAGCAGCGATGCTGCCCGATATGATTCACGAAACACTTGCAAAGAACAACCTCGAGGGAGCCGCCTCGAGGGAGCCGCCTCGAGCTCACAAACTTTGAACACCAGTTCAAATTCTCTTCCCCGGTTAGCCGCCGGGTCAACACAAGGCTCAAATGATTCTTTATGAGTCCGGTCAGCCGCCGGGTCAACACAAGGCTTAAATAATGGTCACGTTGAAATCAGTGACCCACCTTTGAAGAAAGCAAAGGTGTCAAGTGCGAACGAGGATGTCAGTGATGATCTTACAATTCCCGCTGGACGCTGGGAGGCGTCCGAGGAACTGTCTAGCCTTCTAGACGTATTGTTTGCGGATAAGCCGCTGTCTGTGTACGACAGAAAACAATTAACAAAAGATTTTCCTCGTCCCAATGTGGAGTCAGTATTTACTCCAGTGCTTGATGACTATCTAGGCTCCCTTGTTCCTGGGGCGAAAGGAGTTGACAAAGAAACAAAGAAATTCCAAGACCAGCTCTTGGACATTGTTGGCCCGGTAAGCATGGCCTTTGAACACGTCTCCTCCTGGCACGAAAGCGAGGATATTCCAGGTTCTGTTATTATATCCACAAAAGATGTGGATGGCCTGTATACATGTTTGGCCAAGGCCCTTACTCTACTTGGGTCTGTTAATGCCCAGTATAAAGTTCATAGAAGGAAACAAGTGTTGGATAAACTGAACCCTCAGATGAGCTCATTAGCTTCTGAGCCATTCCCAGAAGCAGGCAAAAATCTGTTTGGTCCATCCTTTGAAGAAAAGGTGAAGAAAAGAAATGAAACGGTGAAGATCCCTTCAAAGGCAGCCCCCAAGAAGCCAAACATGCAGTTTTTTCGAAGAGGGACCTCCTCCCAATTCAGGCCAGGGCGAAGGGGTCAGTTTCCTGGAAAATGGTCAAACCACCTGCCAAGCTTCCCTACCAGAGGGAGAAGCTCGTACTTCAGGGGCCGGGGCCGGAGCAGGGGAAGGTTCCCAGCTACTCAACCAGGTCAGAACTATGTTCCACCCCAAAGTTCCCAGTAGCAGTTGCAAGCCAATCAAATGCAGGTATGCTACCATTAAAAGCGAATTTAAACTTTCCAATCATAAAGTCATTTTTAAGCAGTTTGGGCCTTTCTTCAATAGAGGCCAATCACTTACCCATAGCAGGTCGATTACAACATTTCGTAGAAAACTGGCAAGCAGTTACAAACGACCCTTGGGTGCTTATGGCTATTTCAGGGTACCATATTCCCTTTACAATCATACCACATCAGGATTTTCTTCCCTCTCACAGAGTGTCAAGGGAGGACGAAACTTTGATAGACAAAGAATTAGGGGAGCTTATTCAAAAACAGGCAATCCATCTGGTTTCAGAACACGATTACAACATGGGATTTGTCAGCAACCTGTTTGTAATCGCCAAAAAGGGAGGCGGACGAAGACCAGTCTTCAACCTCCGCCAATTAAATCAATTTATCAAATACGAACATTTCAAAATGGAAGGCATACATATGCTCAAAGACCTACTGAAACCAAACGATTTCATGGCAAAAATCGACTTGAAAGATGCCTATTTTACAGTTCCAATTTGGAAAGGCCATCAAAAATTCCTCCGGTTTCTTTGGAAGGGTACCCAGTGGGAGTTTGCATGCCTCCCATTTGGAATAGCAAGTGCCCCCAGGGTCTTTACCAAGATTCTAAAACCAGTGATAGGCCTGTTAAGGAAGCAAGGAATTCGTCTAATCATTTATTTAGACGACTTTTTACTGATGGCCCCCACCGAAGAAACTCTATCATACCATGTCACATTGACGATCTCACTTCTGGAAATGTTAGGATTTGTGGTGAATTACCAAAAATCCCAGTTAAACCCTACACAGTCAATAGAGTTTCTGGGTTTCCGTATAAATTCAGTTACGCTAAACATCAGCCTTCCCTTAGACAAAGTAAAAAGTATCAGGAAGGAGTGTCAGAAAGTTCTGGAAAATCCGGACATTACGATAAGAGAGCTAGCTCGGCTCCTAGGGAAACTAAGTGCTTCGATCCAGGCAGTGTTTCCAGCACCCCTTCATTATCGTCACATCCAAGCAGTCAAAAAGCGCAGTCTTACTCTTCATGGGGGTTACGAGTCCCAAGTATGTTGGACGGAGGAAGCCCTCGAAGAACTAAAATGGTGGAGAGACCACCTTGCTGCATGGAACGGGAGAGCAATTTTAGGTACCCCTCCTCAACTGACAATCGAAACAGATGCTTCCACAATGGGATGGGGAGCATGTTGCGGACATTTCCAGACCAGAGGCCTTTCGTCTCAGTCAGAAAGGCTATTACACATAAATTGTTTAGAACTTCTAGCAGGCGGGTTTGCCCTGAAGTCATTTCTAAGAAACAAGTGCAACATCCATGTAAAGCTAATGATGGACAATACAACGGCAATAAGTTATATAAACAAAATGGGTGGGCCATCATCACTGGTCCTGTCAAGCCTTCGACCTTTGGCAGTGGTGTCTAGAACGGTCTATAACAGTCGAAGCACACCACTTGCCGGGGCGACTAAACATTGTAGCCGATTTCGAATCCCGGGCGCATCCAGATTCCAGCGACTGGAAACTGGACCCGTCCATCTTTCAGGGGATCAACAACAAATGGGGCCCCTTCTCAAGTAGTTTAAGGCCTGGGTCAAGGGCTTTGACCAGGAAAAAACGGTTTATTCGTAATAACTTTTACAAACGGAATGGAACTGAATCGAAATTTGGCACATAGAAAGATATTATCGTCCTTAACATTTTTATGTATAATAAGCTTTGGCAAAGGTCACGTGACATGTCACGTGGCCATTTTTCTTAAAATAGCAAATATTTGACGAATTGGTGATGGGTTTAAGAGAAAACATCAAATAAAAATGCTTTTCTGATGCAGATTAAATATCTCCAGCCCTTCACGTTTGGAATGAGTGTCCATTAATCTCTAAAAAAAAATTATGAGGACAAAGGTCATTTTTCAGTCCAAAATTCAACTATAATTATTTATAACTGTAATTTAAAGACTTGAGGACAATCATTCCAAACGTAGAAGGTTAAATATCTTAAACCTCCTTCGGAAAAGCTAATTTATTTAACTGTACAATGAAAATTCGCTACCAAATCGCCGATTTACGTAATTTTAAAATTTTGGTCACGTGACATGTCACGTGACCAAACTTTTGCGTTAAGGCAAAAGAAAACATCAAGATTAACATTCAGGGAAAATTTCATTTTGATCTAGGTTTTCTCGGTGAAGATATTAAGTATCAACCATATTTTCCGAACACACTTTAAACCCAGGCCCTAAACTGCTTGAGTTCACAATAGATCTTTTTGCAAGCAGACTGACAACACAACTACCCAGATTTGTGAGTTGGAAGCCAGATCCAGAAGCAGAGGCAGTGGATGCTTTTACTCTGGATTGGAGCCAGCTCAAGGGATACGCATTCCCTCCATTTGCTCTGATAGGGCGGTGTCTAAAACAAGTTCTGCGGCAGTCAGTCTCTCAGTTGACAATTGTGGCTCCAGTGTGGGAAACCCAACCATGGTACCCACTGTTGTTAGAAATGACAATAGCCAATCCCATATTGCTCCCATCATTCCCAGGACTACTGAGACGAGAGGACGAGTTTCACCCTCTTGCTCACCTTCAACTAGCCGCATGGCTAGTCTCAGGAGTCGATACGAAGGTACAACAGTTTCACTGCCAGCTCAAACACTGCTCCTGGCTGCATGGAGAACCAGGACAGAAAAAACTTATTCTTCAGCCTGGAGAAAGTGGACTTGTTGGTGTTGTGAACAACAAGTCAATCCACTTTCAGCATCTTTAGATTCCGTGTTAAACTTCCTGGCCAGTCAGTTTGAGGCAGGCCTGGAGTTTCGTACTCGTAACGTCTATCGTTCAGCTCTGTCTGCAATACACCCACAAATTGAAGGTTTCAATGTGGGGAACACCCCCTTGTAGTTCAGCTATTAAAAGGGATTTTCAACTCCCGCCCACCAGTACCGAGATACACATCTACGTGGGATGTTAGCAAAGTTACGAGTTATTTGGAAGGTTTGGGTTCTAATGAGCAACTATCATTAAAGCAGCTTAGTAGAAAACTGACATTTTTGCTCGCTATTACTTCGGCGGAGAGGGGCTCTGAATTAATAGCCCATGATTTACGTTTCAGACGATTTCACCCTGAAGGTGTTTCTTTCAACCTCCCAGAATTGACAAAAGGGGTTCGGGTTGGAAAACCTTTAAAGACCTCTTTTCATTCTAGTTTCCCAGAGAATGAACTGCTTTTCCCATGCTCATGTCTTAAACAGTATGAAATGCGAACACAGGCTTTTAGGACAGACTCAGTTTCTGAACCAAACAAGTTATTTCTCTCTGTGAATAACCCTCATAAGCCTGTGAGTTCTGCTACCCTGTCTCATTGGGTTAAGAACTGTCTGTTGGAAGCTGGAATTGATAGCAAAGTGTTCAAGGCTCACTCCACTCGTGGAGCAGCTACTTCTGCAGCACTGAGAGCAGGCATCTCTATTCCAGAAATAGTCCGTCTAGCTGACTGGACAAATGAGACCACTTTCAAAAAGTTTTATTACCGTCCTGTTTGGAATGCTAGTGTTGGCCGCTCTGTTCTAGCTAGTGCTGCAGTGGAGCAAGGGTCTTGAAGCTTTGAACATACATTGTTATATCGAGACGAGTATTATGATGTACAATTGAAGATTATGCAAGGGCTGCTTGCAGCCTGCAGTATAATTATAATTGTACGAATAATAGGAGGCGAGATATAACAATGTAACTCCCTCCCGCCACTTTCCCTTGTTATGTATGTTAATGTTGATGTTTTAATTTCTTAACAGATCGTTAGCCACCAGTTGTTACGCTCCACAAAAAGGCGAGGTTACTAAGGGGCGCCGTCAGATATAGCAGGGTGGCCTCGTTTTGAGTTTTTAAGCTGTTTTTCAGAGTTGTAAGCTTTAAAAATGCTGTCATTGAAGCAAAATAAAGGCATTTACATTGTTATATCTCGCCTCCTATTATTCGTACAATTATAATTATACTGCAGGCTGCAAGCAGCCCTTGCATAATCTTCAATTAAACCTGATCCGGTTCCGGACGACTAAGGCCCCGTTTACACGGGTCCGGACAAATTTTTGCACGGACGAATTTTGTTCCTAGATTGCAGTGGTGTTTACACGGAACTTGCACACTTAGGCCCCGTTTACACGGGTTCGGACAAATTTTTGCACGGACAAAAACTTGCACGGTTCCACCTTGCGTTTACACGGGACCGGCGGAACTGGACGAATTTTTAAACGGCTACGTGTGCAAGTTTCCGTGTAAACACCACTGCAATCTGTAACAGAATTTGCACGGATCCATGTAAACACATGGTCTAGGAACAAAATTCGTCCGTGCAAAAATTTGTCCGGACCCGTGTAAACAGGGCCTTAGCCGTTCAAAAATTCGTCCAGTTCCACCGGTCCCGTGTAAACGCAAGGTGGAACCGTGCAAGTTTTTGTCCGTGCAAAAATTTGTCCGGACCCGTGTAAACGGGGCCTAAATTCGAGGGCTATTCGATAGACCATAGACACAATGAAAATATTCCTTCTAGAATTCGGCTTTGTTTATCGACTAAAAATAATACCTAGAGCCTGACTATAAATATAAACTTAAGTGGCTGATAAGTGGCTACTTTGTTATTTATAGTAAGATCATAACTGACCATTGTATTGTACTACTCTGTGCCATTCTGACCATGCTGTATATCGCTGGCTTCCGTTAAACGCAGAGCGAGCCTATTAATAGTTTTTAAGGCTGTTTTTGCCAACAGGAAACGATAACTTTAGACAGATAGGGATAACTAGGTGCGAACAGGAATGTGTGTAAACTAATTAATATTTATTTAAACGTGTGAATTTCCAAGGCGAATGTGGACCCCTAACGCGTTCAATAAAATCGACCCTCTGGCTTGTGATGTGAGTGATTTGTACCTCTGCTACGTCAGGCATTTTATCCACTAGTGTCTTAATCTGAGACACTCCACCTCCCACAGAGGCGTCTAACACTTCCTTCCACCTAGGAATTGCGATAAGTAGTGCATTATATAAACAGGCACTAGACATGAGCGATTACCCGTTGCAACAAGGCAATCATTTTTTACGCGTATAGAAGACTAGCTATCCGTCGAGCAAGTTTTGTGAGTGAGGAGCTGTCATCAGTCCCTTGTAAAAGACTTCGTCAACAACGCGTACTTTTCGCAGATGAAAATGTGGTTATGGTATGCCAACTAAGTTGAGGTGAATAGTTGTTTTAGTATATACTGAAACAGTGAGATAATATAACGAAAATGATGCTTTTTAACTCATTTATTCCTGTCAACGATTATAATTTTCGCGCGCAAATTACTGGGAGGTGAATAGCACTTGCTATTCCGAGTTTCACTAGCCAATCAGAGCGCGCCAACAATGCTATCCACTGTTTCAGTATATACTAAGGTTAATTAGCCACCTGCACTGCAGGCTAGTTTTCAAGCCCGTTCATAAAACGCCGGGGTTACTCCCATATGGTAGGTATGTGCCGCGGGATGGGGTATGGGTTTTGAAGTGCTCAGTCCTTAAATAGGGTATCCTTTTTGGTATTGTGATCCTTGGTTAGGGTTCCTTTAAATTGTATCTATTCAGCTAAATTACATTGATGATGGCGTATCAAAGAAACTAGGCTTAGTCTAATATTATATGCCAAGCCAGATGCTAAACTTTCCATGTACAGAAAAGAAATAAAAACAACCTTTACACACACTTCTGAGTTATCGTTTTTCCCTTAATAGGGTGTCAATTTTCGATTTCGTACTCTTAAAAGGGGTCAGGGTTGACGAAACTTCGCGCGGCACACGCCCCATAAACTGATTGGAGTATTCCCCCCCCCCCCCCCCCCCCCCCGGGTTAAAAAAACTCACCGATCCATTGACCAAAATGAATAAAGGAATTAGTTTCTAAAGCCTGAAACTGTGGTGTTGTGTCGGTGGGGGAGGGGGGGGGGAAGGGGTGGGGGAGTAAAACACGAAAATTTTGTTTTCTCAACTGAGTTGATAAGGTAAATTGGCCAATGTAAAGGGATTCAAAAGCTGACGGGGGGAGGGGTGGGGGAGTAAAACATGAAAACTTGGTTTTCTCAACTGAGTTGATAAGGTAAATTAGCCACCGTAAAGCTGACGTCTCGAGCGCTAGCCCTTCGTCAGAGGCTTTGGAGCGCTTGTCCTTGCGTGGCGATCATATGACCCTGCACAGGAAACCATTTGACAATAACTTACCTGCTGTGTTCAATTATTGCCATGGCAGCCGCTTCTTTGTTGTTGGAGATGGCAAGATCAAGTACATTCTGGTTATACTTATTTAACAGGATTTCTTGTTCTTTGACAGACAGCAGATAGGATACCAGAGATGCATGTCCAGAGGTCGCAGCCAGGTTTAAAGCAGTGTTCTGAGCACAAGTTGATAGAAATAAAATTTAAGGGAACAAATTATGAAAACAGGGGATCTCATCTTGGTCATAACCATATCACTATTTAATTGAACTGTAATATACATGGTTTAGTTATAAGACCATTATATAAAACAAGTTGGAAAAGACAAGTACAATAATAATGAATCCTAACAAATAAAGAATCCATAGTTCCTCTTCGAGTCTACGTCCATTTCTGCAAACGATTGCTGTGCGTGTACCGTTTATAAGAACGCATTTCTGGATATAACCATTTTTAAATCGATCAAAATTCTGACACAAGCGTTTGAAGATTAGAAAAAAGAAACAATTTACCAGAGTTACGATACATGGTAAAAGTAATGTCAGGAGTGGGCAGTTAGAACCCAGGCCTACAAGAAAGTAGACCGCGACCTGAACACAGCGCCTTTGACCGCTCGGCCATCTTGACAAGACGTCTTAGATTTTATCATAAGTCACATCAGAGACTTGAACTTTCGATAAAAAGAGCGCTCAAATCCATATATCCTTTGAAGAGAGACAAAAGAACATAACGCGATGGGTGGTGGGGAGGCGCACAACTACACAGGGGAGTATCCCTTCTCCTGGGAGTTAGAAGTCAGTCACGTTACTTACCTGATGTTTATCAAGAGCGTTCAGGCTATCAGGGTGAGCCTGCAGTATGTACTCCACGCAGCTGTCTGAGCCGTTGACAGCAGCTATGTGAAGTGGAGTGCGGTCATGGTGATCCCTAATAACAATATTGTAAAGACAAGTAAGTGATTGTTTGACCAGATAATTGATGAAAAAATGATTGTTTGACTAACTGATGATTGATAAATTGATTTATTGATTTATTAATTGAGTGCCATGAGAGCGGTTTCGGACTCCAGAAGGTTGTCGTTGGTCACAGTAACGGGATGGTTGCATTAACGGGGTCGTCGCAGTAACGAGAGAGTTCGTTTGTCAGTAAGTGAATGAATAGGTGAACTAGCGAGTGCATTGCTAAGAAATCAAATTCAAATAAAAAAGTTATCTTCATACTACCTTTCAATAGTGGCCCCTTTCTTCAGCAAAAGCTGGGCGACTTGCGCATGTCCTTCGTGACAGGCATAGTGGAGAGGTGTCTTTCCCTGGTTGTTTTGTAAATTTATCATTCGGACATTCCTTTTGCGGAGAAGTCTTCCCGCAATCTCTAGCCAGCCATACCTAAAAAGAACAATACTGATAATTGGACAAATCTATCACATAAAGCTCTATATAGCACAAATACATGCAAGCCCACGAAAAGAAGGTGCACTTCAATAGTCCCTACATATCAGACACCGAAACCTGCTCCCCCCTTCCCTCAACGGTTTATATTCTTTATAACCTATTTGAGGATTTATAACATTCTATCTAACTATCTAATCATACCTCTCCCTCAACTCCAAGTTTTAATTCTATATTGATTTATTGCTCCGGCAAGACAGAGTATTAATTCCTATCTGTACCATGGGGAATCTTAGACATTAAATCTCATCGAAATGTTTAGGCCCAATCAATTCAAAGATAGGCAACTCCCTTAAATATCCTTTTGAGATGTTTGCTGAAATATCCAAAGTAAATTGTAGGTCTGCATTACGTAAATTATAGGTCTGCAGAGCGTACCGAGCAGCGATATGGAGAGGTGTATCCAGTGAATCTGATGTCACTTGAATGGCTGCCTTGTTTCTGTTGATGAGGAGCTCGATCTGCTGCAACATCAACAACAATTTGAGATATGAAATATATATGTATAAAGATGCCTGATACATATATGATGTCGGACGTTATCAGTCCAATGTTAAATTCATCTAATCCATAAACCAAATAGCACCAATAGAGGCCATTTCCAGGATTCGTTGCGTCCTCAGTGGCTTCGGTTTGTTTCCATTTTAAACAAGAACGGCCATCAGGCGTAGTCTTGCTTGTATTTTTCATAACCTAGAATGTATGCAGCCTAACCTTTGCTAGGGCAGATTTAAAACACATAGGCGATTGTTTTAACTATGATTTAAACAGGGTGTATTGACCCTTGCGTCGAGGCAGAAGTTATCAACGCTTTCTGAAACGCCTTTTTTCAATATAAATGATCATCCAGTGATGCAAGTATCATCTGCGAGATCTCTTGGAGTGCATATTGATCAAACCATGAACTGGGAATGTCATACACAGAGTATTTGCAAAAAGATTGCTTCTGCTTTGGGTGCAATTAAAATGAATACGTCATCTTATACCTTTTAATATATTAATAATGTATATAACAGCTTAGTCATGTCAACTACATTTTGATTACTTTAATGTTGTTTGGGACAACTGCGGCATCGGTCTTTCTGAAAAGCTGCAGAAACTCCAAAATCGTGCAGACTGTATTTTAATGTCCGCTAGTTATGACTGTAATGTAGATTATTTGTTCCGGGCACTGGGTTGGCGTAAACGTAAACACCAAATATTAGCGTCGATATCTATTATGATGTACAAAACAATACATGGGATGACTCCTGAGTATCTGAGATCTAGATTTGTGTCTCCAGACGGCATCGCTTGTTATCGATTAAGGAATACTAAAAATATATTGGCTCTTCCACAGCCCTGTACCAATTATTTAAAGAAAAGTTTACGTTATAGTGGAGCTGGGTTGTGGAACAGCCTATCCCTTGATTTACGATCTGCAGCGTCTTTAAATGATTTTAAACGTAAACTGCGTCACTACAGTTTTGAATAAGTTCAATATGTTTTATACACAGCATCCTTGAAAAGCAGCGTCAGTATATATGTAATTAGTTGTAATTTCAGTTTATCTATCTATCTATCTATCCATCTATCTATCTATCTATCTACCTATCTATCTATCTATCTATCTATCTATCTATCTATCTTTCTATCTATCCATCCTTATATACCTGCAAGTTACCCGAACGTGCCGCGTAATGTACAGGAGTGTATCCGGTCATGTCTTTGTCAACCACTAACGCCTTTGACGCAGAGCTCTAAAAATAAATAAAGAGATTCAGGCTAAAGAACTTGGAGGCAATACTTTGTAGTTAGATGGATGACTAACATCAGACCACATATCATAGTTCAAAATGCGTGCACTTCATCTTAACCCTCGGGCGTACAAGGGGGTGGGGGGGGGGGGGGGGGGGGGGGGGCGGGGTAGATGCCACCCAGCTAAAGGTTTTTCGCCGATTTTTTCAATAGCATTTATTTTTAGCTCATGTCGTTTTAAGTAGCTGTTCGTTTATCCTTAAGACACATTTTAGTAAAGTTTGACGACAATCGGTTTCCATGGTAACGAGATATGATGTCATAAGTAGCATGAGGTCCTGCAAGTTTCAGTAAAGCGCAGCCCGATAAACTGTATATTAAAGGTAAACTCTGGCCAGTTGGGAAGCCTTTAGAACCGTGAATTGCAAGTTTTAATCATTTACCATGTAAGCTCTAAACATCTTACAGACTAAAACACACCCTCCTTTTCTCTTAAAAAAAACTATTTAGCTGCATGCCCTTTGCAACGAATTTGATTACCCTACATGAAACATGATCGACGGACGGAAGTTTTAAAAACGCTCTTCCGTTATGAAAGATTATCTCTCTTCTGGTGCTTTGCTTGTTTTGATTTGCTTCTCAATCGCCAAAGCAAGCAATGCCCCCAGTCAGGTTTAACTTTTATTACTTTTGGTGTTTGTTTGTTTGTGTGTGTTTGTATAGCTTACTAATTCAGTCTTATTGGGGGGAAATATTTATTTGCTCTTCCGATACCATTACCATCCTATTCAGAGCTTTTAATATTTTTATTCGAGTAGGTAAATTGTTATTGAAATCGCCAAGATTATTTCCAAACATGTTTTGTATAGATCATTTCTACTATAAAGGCGTTAAACTAACACCTTTCAATATTTTGATTTTGCGGAATCAGCATTTGGAACAAGACCTGATAATTAAGAGTCGCAAAGAATGTGTGATATAAAAATTGCTTCCATCAATGTCAGGGGAATAGGAAACAACAACAAAAGAAGAGAGACTTTTAATTGGCTCAGAACTAGTAGCCTTTTTTTATCTTGACTTTAAAAATTCTAATTATTCTCTTTTTGCACTTTCTAATTCCATTCCCCTGTGCATTGAGAACAAACAGCGCCTCTCTTGTCTTTAATAAATATAGATTCAGCAAAAATAAAAGATCTGTCAAAATATGCCCTTTTTAAGTCATTTAAACTTCCCCCCCCCCCTTTCTTTTTCCTTTTCTTTTCTTTAATGTTAGTTGCGTTTGCGTGTGCGAGTATGTGTGTACTGTAAACAATTCTTTGTGTTAAAAATAACTATGCAAATGATTATGTAAATATTCAAATGTCTCTGTAAGTCTACTTCTAATCAAAACACTGTATTTACTGTATTTTAGTATATCTGAATAAAATTTGCATTGTTATTTAAAAAAAAAAAAAAAAAGTAGCATGAGGTCAAGCCATTTTTTAATAAAAGTGCGTGTTTTTCACCTTTTTCGTTGAAAAAATAAATAAAATGCTACCAAAAGAAGTAAAATGTTTAATTATATCATATTTTGTAACTCTATAAAAATTATTTGCAATTTCCGCATTTTTCTGATAATGTTGAAGTTTTGGTAATATCCAAGATGGCGGCCATCTCGGCAGGCATTTTGGATGGCGTCACGGACCACCAGCAGCGCCATAACCGATAATATTTACATTATCTTGTACAACACAGCACAGGCTATTTATTGGTGCTAAAATATTTCCGAAATATTGTAACACCGCAACAACCCAAGAGAGGGGTTGCAATACCCCCCGTACCATGGTGGGGGTGTAAGTTTGCGTGTACGTCCAAGGGCTAATAAGAGGGAAGGAAGGTTATAAAGCGTTTTAGTTAACATTTGCTTTGTCTATTACAAACTACAAGTAGCGTTATCTAAAAGTCAGTACACTGGGACTCAGCAACCATAACTGGGGGTCGGCTTCCAGGAAAAGTGGAAAAACATATCTTGAATGTAATAAAGTCTCGTTTGTTGGGGAAGCTTATTAGTTTATTTTTATCACTAAGGGGAACCAAAAGAGAAACATTGATGGCAATTGGTTCCTTCCTATTGTCATTAAATCTATTATATTGAATACTTTCTAATTTTAAAAGATTCAGAAAACAATGTAATGTTTATGTTTGCCTTGGGTTACAACCAATTATTGCTAACTAGCAGTTGTAATACATACGTATTTTGGGAGCGAATTGAACGATCACTGAGTATTATATGGGAGTATAAAAAATTACCCAGGGAGTAAGTCATGACCCTTTCACTCGTTCCAACTCTCTCCGTTCTGAAAATTTAATATGGCGTCTAAACAACTAAATTTCAATACATTTTTTTGTCCGCCCCCTACCCCCACTCCTCCCACACAAACGCCTTCGTTGAAGACTGATAACTAAATTTTACCTTGAATAGAGCTTCCATGGTGGATGAATTCCCATGTCCAATGGCTACATGTAGGGCTGAGCGCAGTTCCACATCTTTGAGTGTTATGTCGGCTCCCCGGTCCATAAGCAACTGTACAGTCGCTGTTCCATCCACTGACGCTGCTAAGAACAGGGGGGTGCGGCTTTGAAGGTCTCTGGGATCCACCGGGGCTCCCTAAAAGGAGACAGACCTTAAATCTTAAATCTTTCTTTTCTTAGTAATCTTCAGATTATGCTGTATAAGGTAGTTATATTTTTAACGTCCACTAATTAAATACTACAGTTTAGCTCAGTTTCAGTGACAAAAGCCCAAGGTTAATTGTGGTCGGTCTTGGGAGTGAGTGGACCAATCAGGTCAAAATATACGTTTACCTGATCCAATAAGTAGCTGACAACCATCACATGATTGTTAAGTGCTGCCCTGTGCAGTGGGACCATTCCCTGGTCATCCAGAATTTCTGCTTTGCACACTTCGTGATCCGTTCCAGCGAGTAACTGAACAATCTCCAGCGAACCTTGTGCGCATGCCAGATGGAACGCTGTACTGTTGTCGGATTCCTAGAAAAGAGGAAGTATGCATTTAAGGCCTCTTTACATGGAAGGAGGATGATCCAAGCGCTAGGATCAAGTAGAAGCCGAATATCCTAGCATCCTAGAACAATTAGCTCAGTTCGTTATGTGCAAAAAGAGCTTATGAGGAATTCTGGAGTTCTTCGTGTAATGAAAGTAGAGGTTAAATGAATTTTGGACTCTCCGAAGAAAAATAACCGTCCATATATAGTGTGGAGGTGTCAGTAACTGGAAGCATAGATTTTTAAGAAGTATGTGAAGAATTTTGATCTCTTCTGGTGCTACATTTACTGTCTGTTAGAGCAAAATGGAGGTGATTTTGTGTGAACTTTGTTCTCCATTGGAGGAACTAAACTATTCGCAATATAGAGGTATTCATGCTATGCGGATGTCGTTGTACCCCGGGGGACACCAAGGGACACCGGGGGACCCCGGAGGTGTCTGTGGAAAAAGGATTGACTGTTCACCCTTTTTTCAAGTAATTAACGCGTTCCAAACTAAAATGTGGCATTACGATTTAGACAAATTCTGAGTAAATACTAAGGTACACTACAAAAATGACTTATTTTTACGGATAAATTATCAACCTACCTCGGAAAATGTCTTTTGCACATGGTAGTTTCTACAACCTCTTCGGAAATTAGTGGAAAATTGGCCAAAATTAAAATGTGAAGTTTTTTCGGAAAAGCCATTTCACCACTTTTTTAGTTGGATAATTTTTAATGTTTGCTCTAAATCGTAAAATCATACAAAAACTGATAGGGGAGTTTTCTCTGTTTGCAAGGAAGCACAAAATTCTTTCGAGCGAATTTACGATTTTCATGAACTAAATTTAAAACCTGTTCAGAATTTCTGATCTCCCCCGAATCCTAAGAGGTTTCAGAAATTCTGATCCCTCCGTCAATTGCCGAACAAAAACAACTACATGTATATACAACTTATTCTAAAAGGATTCAGAAATTCTGATCCCCCCGTCAATTAACGGAACAAAAACAGCTATATACATCTTATTCTAAAAGGATTCAGAAATTCTGATCCCCCCGTAAATTAACCGAACTAAAACAGCTATATACATCTAATTCTTAAAAATTCAGAAATTCTGATCCCCCCGTCAGTTAACCGAACAAAAACAGCTATATATATCTAATTCTTAAAAATTCAGAAATTCTGATCCCCCCGTCAGTTAACCGAACAAAAACAGCTGTATATATCTAATTCTTAAAAATTCAGAAATTCTGATCCCCCCGTCAGTTAACCGAACAAAAACAGCTATATATATCTAATTCTTAAAAATTCAGAAATTCTGATCCCCCCGTCAGTTAACCGAACAAAAACAGCTGTATATATCTAATTCTTGAAAATTCAGAAATTCTGATCCCCCCGTCAGTTAACCGAACAAAAACAGCTATATACATATAATTCTTAAAAATTCAGAAATTCTGATCCCCCCGTCAGTTAACCGAACAAAAACAGCTATATACATCTATTTCTTAAAAATTCAGAAATTCTGACCCCCCCCCCCCCCCCCCCCCTGTCAATTAACCAAACACCACCCCCATCACTTACACGAAGAAAAATGATTATTAACATACAACTAAAGAGGTTTTCCGAATTTCGGAGACCCCCGTCACTTATCCGAGGAAAAAAGATTATTATTTAACATCCAGCTTGACAGGTTTTCACAATTTCTGATCCCATGACTGTAATGTCATCAATAGAGTTCCACAATCATTCTTTTTCTTACTCCGCTATACCACTTGTTACTGGACAATTCTAATTATAAAGGTTTCAGAAATTCTGATGCCCTGTCAATGAACTGAACAAAACTGGCTATTCACATCTAATTCTAAAATGATTCAGAATTTCTAATTCCCGTGTCACTTACATGTAACTGAACAAAAGAATCAGAATTTCTGACCTCCTCATCCCTTTACCCTTTCACTCCCAGAGTCAATTATGGAGACATGTAGTGCAGTCCTAACTTTTGAGTCTGTGGACGAAATCCTACATAGTATGTACAACAGTACAGTACTTTCACATGATACAGTTACCATTTGGTTTCAATATTTTTCAACATGAAATTTGGGATTTTTCTGAACAAAAACATGAGTGAAATTTGTGATCCTCTCAATTTGCTATCAACTTAAGCAGTTGAAAAAACAACCTGACAAAATTCAGGCTTCAAATTAATTCTGAAAGGGATTCAGAATTTTTGTTGCCTCCATCACTTAAACAAACAAAACTAATAGGAAGATCTAGCTTGCTTCTGGATGTTTTCTTTGTATTGTGTTTTTCTTCTGATGGTCACAAGGAGATGCCACTGATCATCCTTCTTTGGGCATGATCAACATACTGTTAAAATGGATGACCTCATTTGTAGTTCTGCTAGTAAGTGATTCCATTTCCTGAAAATCAGATATGGTAATGTATTGACCTTAAAATTACTCAAATTTAACACTTATTAATCAATAAAATTAATATTATTGTACATGTATTTCAAGAATTCCCTAGTTCAACTGCCTTTTAAAGAAACTCTCTATTTAACAAGCTTATCCCACCTACACTGTACATGTACAATGTACATGTAGGTCAACATACACAAATGTAGTGATTTTGTTTAATTTCTAAATGGTGCTCACCTTTACAATGTGCATTTGTGGGGGTACAGGTGTAGCTAAATCCGCAAACATTCAAAAAGAACTTTGGCTGTGTTCCAGAATAGAGCCAAAAATCTGCAAAACAATAACATCATAAACAACTTAACTCAATTAAGTTCACAGCCACAACACGCATGAAAATTCACTTGCAAGTCCAAGTGCAAGTAAATTCTGGCTTCTTTTAGACAACAAGACAGGTCTAATAGCCCTTGTGTGCTTCTTTAATCAGTGGTAAAACATATCATATATCTTAGAATCTTAGATAATTACTATTTTGTAGGTTCATAAGGGTAAATAAAAGAAGCTATTGTCATTGATTTTATTGATACAGAACATTTAGATAAAAATCTCTGAGCAGTTGGCAATAGACATCTGTCACTCTTATCTTACATGGGAGGAGAAAGGAAACCAACTTCATTTGTCGCTGCTCGTTGATTTCTTTTCGGGCCTGAAAAGCTATATTACAGATATCACCCTCATCGCTTTGTGATTCGGCGATATCGATTTTTTGCTTGAAATTGAACATGGAATTCACTCATCAGGTGGTGAATTTTCTTTGATACAAGAAAGGTGTTGGGTTACAAGTTTTGGTTTTGAAAATAATAAGAAAGCTCTGCTTTGGATAGCATCTTTGTTTGTTTCTAAAGCAACTGGAGGACCGTTTCAATTTCAGTGTATCATCAAAATTACTTTCAATTAGGTCAGTACAGTATGCTTGTTCTCATTAACTTCTTTGTTTGATTTAGACAATATGCTTTTTCTTAGCATAAAATATTGGTTTTTGCCCGTAGTTTACTGATCAATAAGAATGTAAGTTTTCTTTAACGAGGCTCGTTCAACCATGGTCCTTTGTTTTTCTTTTTTTAGCTACACTGTGAACTACACACTCTTAAACTTGAATTGTTAATTGTAAAAACAAATCGACAGGTAAGAACTCTTTTGTTGTTTTAATTTTAAGTTCTTACCTGTCGATTTGTTTTAACAATTTGGTTCTTAAAATAACAATGGGCCATTCCATTTAATATCCGCACTCCCCCTATTGAGGGCTTAGGAAATGCGAGGGGGGGGGGGGGGGGGGGGGGGGGGTGTCTCGAAAATATTCAGAAAATCTGGAGGGGGGTAGGGATCATTATAGACAATGTTAAGAGAGAAATCTGAAGGGGTATGTGGAAAAAGAGAGAATTCTGGAGGGAAAAGTCTCGTTTGACTTATTAGTTTACTTTATAGTTAGTAAACTAAACCACTGACTTTTGACAGCAGAAGCACAAGACATACCTCCGATTGGGGGGGGGGGGGGGGGGGGGGGGGAAGGAAATACATACATACATATAACTTTATTTAAACATGGTAAAATCATTCAGTATATAAAAAGTGACAATTATATCATTAAAAATATATATACACTTCACTTACTGTTTTACAAGGTTGCCGAGTGGGAAACCGATGATTGAAATAGTCGGTTTATTTCCCTTTTAAATTGCCCTATTGACTATCCGAGGGCGGGGGGAGGGGAGGAAATGGCCTAAATCCGAGAGGGTCCCCTAAAAAAAAAAATCCGAAGGGGGGTGTCAGGTAAACCCTCAATAGGGGGGGGGGGGGGTGCGGATATTCAATGGAATGGCCCAATTCGAGTTTAAGAGTGACATGTTTCGAGGGGACAGTGCAGTGCCTTTTCCCCAGTGACATGACAACTTTAGTTTATAAAGGCTTTTTGTACCAATAATGCAAATACCACTTACCACTTATCTTTGGCGAACTGTGTTTTGTTCTGGGGAGCTGTCGCTAAATATTCTTCGACGGCCAACAGCGCTAGCAATTAACTAGCAAGTCCACAACGTAACTCATTTGCGTGCTCTTCGATTCCCATCATGTGCCACTTGATCCGATTCATCCCGTTACACATGCAATCCGTTTTGATATTTTAAAACGTTTCTTTGTTTGGAAGCTTTCCATATTCGTTGATGAACATTTGATTGAATCTTTTTTTGCTGTGAGTGACAACACGTGTTTGTATGTTTGCTGTAGTGGTCTTCGCTTTCCTTTAAAACTCTTGAAAATTAATTTCTTTCCTTACATGAAACAACACTGCAAAGTTTCTTCTGGCTTCTAACGCTCCAAAAAGTGTCAAAATACATTGCATTTATTCCCCGAAGCAACCATAAGTTCTTCGAGTTGACCGTTATACTTTTCAACAGCCCGCCATGTTGGTTGTTGAGCAAGCTAGTTTCCAGGGAAGCCGTGAGTTCGGCACATGCGTATAGTGAGTTCTAACGTCACGTGGGGCTTTTGAGCCAATGGGAAAGTGTGAGAATTTCAGTTGGACTTTCACGCGGCCGGCCTGTTTTAATGTTTATAGCAAGGAGATGAATTTTCTTGTGGCTACCTTTTCCCATCTGATTGAAGTTCTTTTCCAGTCAAGTTCAGGGACGTTGTATGAGGAAAAGGTAAGCATTTATGTGGAAGCTAAGACCGATTGTTTGGTTCGAATCATGAGCTTTTGAATTGTAGGCGTTTCTCGTACGAAGTTGGGTTTATCACAGCCATGAGGTTTCTTTGCTTGTTTATTTTCATTTTCGTAATGTAGTTTTGTCTATTGGCAGACATAAGAGCTTAAAAGTTTAATATCTAAAATTAGAAGTTGCGTGCCATTCCATGGGATTCTGGCAGGCCACCAGTCAAGAAGCACGATAACATCTATGTATTAAAGTTATGCGATGGTTATGTTACGTTGACCACTTTTGAACACCCTTCTTAGCTTCCAGGTTAATATAAGCTTACAGTGTATTTTGTTTTTGTTTTTTGGAGACGTGTTATTAATTTTACAAATTAAACCGTTGCATAAGAATGACCCACTCAATATTGCTATTTAAAAGCTTGGAGAGATTTATCGCTAAACAGTAAACGTTTAAAACCGTTTAAAAGGAGCCATAATTTCTTTTTCGAATAGTTTAGCCTTATTTACCAGTTAGTTCACATGCAACAATTTGTTGCAGTTTTTGGTTAATGTATTTTTAACCAAAAGAACATTGTTTTAAAACAGATTTGTTGTAATTTCACAGTGAGCCAAAACTAAGAGGCTGATTACACTGTATATACTGTACACTGTATGAGACTGTTATGAACTCAGACCAGTGTGACTCAGAACAGTGCTAGTAAAAGTACATGTACACGTAATGGAACTCGAAATTTAGAGACAACCCTCCCCCCGAGACAACTATTATATAGTAGGTCTACATATATTTACTAGTTCTAATTTTATAAATGTAATTTTTATAAATGTAATTCTTACTTTTTAGTATAGTAGGTCCACATCAGCCCTTTGGCTGCCTTTTTATCCAACCTACTTATCAAATAAAGTATGTATGTATGTATGTATGTAACTTTACGAAACGTTTATATGGAGTTGTGAGTTGTAACAGCTGTCCCCTCTAGCACACCAGTCTCTCTCGGGACACCATCTTTTTGCATGTTTGGTCTCTGCTGACCTAAAACACACAGGCTCCTGGAACAATTTGAACTGTCTCGTCTTGGGTAGGCGAGCCAAAGTGTTTATATGAGAAAAAGTTGTCCCACCTGCCAGGGTTACCCTACCTGCCAAGACGAGACAACTCGACCACCCGAGTTGTCTCGCCCCCCGAGATGAGTTAGCGATTCTCATGTAAACGGTTGGTTGAATTTTTCAAAGAAATAAGTGAAAAGTTAGCTCGTCCAGGGTAACTCGGGGGGGAGGGCTGTCTTGAGTACCCGAGACCATATACAGTAAATCAAGTATTTTTTTAAAGAAACATCGTCCATGGTAAAAAAAATATATAATATCATACTTCATTTTAAGGAAATGGGATGCTAGCAGGAGTGTGACTGAAAAGGCATTCAGTCTACATAGATCTGAGGACACAAAGGAGGAGGATAAGTGGTGCCTCCTAGGTCTCCTATCAAAGAAAAGTCGATACAAAAAGATGACTAACAGGGATGACTGGGTCTTGGAAACAGTAGTCATTTACACCAAATAGAAGAAACGTTATCGGGTGAAAAGCATAAACCATGAACAATGCGACCCAAAGGTTTACTGGGAAGTTGGAAAAATTAATCTTCATCTGTGACAGAATACACATAAATTAACACAGGATGCATAAATAATGCACTAAAATGTCTTAAACAAAGAAAACATCTTGACTATCAAGAAATGGAATATTACTTAGCTTGCCAATGCTGCCTACTGCCTACCCAGAATCCCATTCGGTCTCATTGTTCATGGTTTATGCTTTTCATGCGTCAACGTTTCTTCAATAAGGTGTATTTAACCCTTTAATCTCCAAAATCAAAACAGTTTGAAACTTCTTCTTTCTTGCCCACGTGCATTTCTTATAATTTGTTAAAATTTTATGAGAATTCATCCTGGGGGATCAAATCCTTAATTCTCCTAACCTCTGATTGATTAAGAATTGATATAATAAGAAAAAAATTGATGCTGATCACTATTGGGGTTTAAAGGGTTAAACAGCACACCTACATGTAATAACTGTTTCACAAACAGTTTCACTGTCAGTACATTCACATGTGTAGGAAAATTTCTCTTTTTGTTTGGTTCTTGTTTATGAGCATTCTGAATTTCCTTTAAGGTGGCTGACAACAGTTTCTAATAATTTCCAGTACTTACAATCAATACTTCCACACCTTATTAGTTGGCGCTACAATGGTATCAAACAAATGCCCAGTCATTGTTGAACAAGTTATAGTGATCATCATGATGTAGCAGGTTACCATGATAGTAACAGTATAACCTGTTAAAGACACCCTTAAATTTAGCTTTAAGTGCTAATATTATTAAAAAATGGGCTTGATGACCCCCCATTTTTTTATTAGTAAATTGTAATTAGCATTGATTTAAGGTGACTATGAATCCCTTCACAATAATTTTTTGAACTTTGCACAAAGTTGAAACCTACTGTACATGTAACATGTTTATTGCAATTCAATAATAAAAAATGGGGGTCACAGAGCTCGGTTTTTTTAGCAATAGGCACTTAAAGCTAAAATTAAGGGTGTCTTTAAAAGGTTATACCGTTAATATGGTAACCTGTTAAATCATAAAAGAGACATCACTATAACTTGTTCACCAATGACTGGCCATTGTTTTATACCACCATTGTAGCTTCAACTGATAAATAATTGACAGTATAAGTGATAAAAAAAGCTAGGAACTATCGTGAGCCACCTTAAAGAAATAGATGCCGTTTTAATGACATGTAAGGACCTGTTTTCATGCAGGGAGTAACCCGCCTAGAACGGTTGCCTGGCTCTGTTGTTTTTGCCGTTTGCATACTATACAGGCAACCCTTCTCGTTGGCTGTGTAACAGTGTTTAGAGACTGTGACAGTGGAATATCATTTTTGCATTTATGTCTGGTCACGCAAGGGTCATCTGGCTGTCCAGGTTAAGTTTTCACGAGTGATTTTTAGGTTTTTAAGTTTTTTTGTGTCAAGCAAATGATAAATTCATTTCCAAACTGTCACATTTTTACGAAAAAAGTTTGATCTGTTCGCTGAAGCATTTTAAAATTAGTGTATAGCTGTTTTTGTTTGGTTAATTGATGGGGGGTCAGAAATTCTGAATCCTTCTAGACTACATTGTGAATTGCTGTTTTTGTTCGGTCAATTGACAGGGGGGATCAGAATTTCTGAATTTTTAAGAATTAGATGAATATAGCTGTTTTTGTTCGGTTAACTGACGGGGGGATCAGAATTTCTGAATTTTTTAGAATAAGATGTATATAGCTGTTTTTGTTCGGTTAACTGACGGGGGGATCAGAATTTCTGAATTTTTAAGAATTAGATGTATATAGCTGTTTTTGTTCGGTTAATCTACGGGGGGATCAGAATTTCTGAATTTTTAAGAATTAGATGTATATAGCTGTTTTTGTTCGGTTAACTGACGGGGGGATCAGAATTTTTGAATTTTTAAGAATTAGATGTATATAGCTGTTTTTGTTCAGTTGACTGACGGGGGGATCAGAATTTCTGAATTTTTAAGAATTAGATATATATAGCTGTTTTTGTTCGGTTGACTGACGGGGGATCAGAATTTCTGAATTTTTTTAGAATAAGATGTATATAGCTGTTTTTGTTCGATTAACTGACGGGGGGATCAGAATTTCTGATTTTTTAAGAATTAGATGTATATAGCTGTTTTAGTTCAGTTAATTTACGGGGGGATCAGAATTTCTGAATCCTTTTAGAATAAGATGTGTATAGCTGTGTTTGTTCGATTTGTTAATGGGGGGATCAGAATTTCTGAATATTTACCAGATTTGTAACAATATAAGGAGGGAAGAGGTACAGTGAATAAAATGATAAACTTTAACTGAATCAGAAAAATTGTTGTTTTGTTTCTCATGAAT
This sequence comes from Dendrophyllia cribrosa, assembly GCA_024195265.1. Taxonomy (NCBI): domain Eukaryota; kingdom Metazoa; phylum Cnidaria; class Anthozoa; order Scleractinia; family Dendrophylliidae; genus Dendrophyllia; species Dendrophyllia cribrosa. The sequence continues at coordinate 19,286,841 of JAJLRJ010000013.1, read as the reverse complement.
TTGACGGAAGCCCCATTTTTCTCCGTCCAATTAGCCAGTGTCTTTCGGAATGGCAAACTTATTCAGTGAGTAATGGTAATTTTACACCGATTTTGTCTAAATCGTAATACCACATTTTAGTTTGGAACGCGTTAATTGTTTGACGTGATTAGGAACTATCACTTTTACCTTTGGCTGACGCACGTTTAATCCCAACTTCAAGCATAGCGACACAATCTGAGGAAATACAATTATCCATCAACATTTCACTTTCTCCAATTTCACTATAGAATGAACCTACTGGGAAAATAAAAACATTTTTCGCGGGGAGAAGTGCCATAAAACGGAATAATTTTTTTTTTATAACATGCAACCAATATCAATTAATTATATAATAACCAATTAAATCACTGGTGTGATACTTCACAACATACCACTTGAATCCATTGCATAAGTACTGTTCATTAAACGGAATGGTGATTCTTCTATCTTACCGGTAGAATACCGCTGTCCACTGCAAGATGCAGTAACGTGCTTCCGTCATCGTCAGCATTTGAAATGAGACTTTCCACGTCAAGTTGTTTTTCCTCGACTGAGATGAAAAACAAAGTATTAATAGAGTTAAACTTTGTATGATGGAAAAACATTTATCGAAAGAGTAAATAATTATAATATTAGTATTACCAAACAAGCCAAGCATTTTTCGCGCGCTCTGATTGGCTACTCAAACTCGGAATCGTATCTGCTATTCACATCCACTTCGGTGAATAATTGTTAAGGAGACATTTACCAATTTTAGCGAAGTACTCAACCACGGACTGTGCTCCCTTGGATACCGCCATACCAAACGGGGTCATCTTGTCTTCAGCTGTCTGGCAGATATCACCCCCATGCTCAACCTAGGCAAGATAAAAAAAGTTTTATGGGACTTCTGTCTGACACTAGCGAGGGTCCAGATGGTGCCCGCTTAATACAGGTTTCACTATATCACAGTAGCTTTACAAGTTAAGAGGGAAAAACCCTTTTGTTACTTTTCTTACCAATTGCTTGCAGATATCAACATTGTCAAGCTGGGCAGCAATGTGAAGAGGCGTGTATGAATCAAATCCTTTGGCGTTTGCATTAGTTTTACTGTTGTTCAACAGCAGCTATGGACAGTACAAAAATATATATCGTTCAGTTACTATAATTATTAGAAAAGACCAAGTTAGATAGCTAGAAATCCTGTTCAATGGATTGAGTATACTCTCTACTGAAGTTGCAGAGCTCATTGCAAGCGCAATTACAAAGGTATCGGTATTGCAAAGCAACAGTTCATTTTGATTTTGCTCTCTTAGCGACTCTCTGTACCATGTAAGGAAAGATTACACTACTCAGGTATATTAAGACCCCCTCCCACCCCCCCTCCCCCCCCCCCCCCCCCCCCCCCCCCCCCCCCCCCAATTGAGACCCTCTATTAAGGCCTGGGTCAGTTCATACTTGTCCGATACTCTCACAAATTTATGCATAGCATTGTGTGTAATACATTGTGCTGTATTGTGCCGTTCTAGAATATATTGTTAAACCATTGTTATGGTCATATAATACAATACAATGCTATGCATAAATTTGTCCGAGTATTGGACAACCGTCGGTCAGTTATACGGTACATCCAACAATTAAGGGGGGTGGTCTTTCTCATAAAGTATGGAACATATTGATATGAAACTTAGCCAAAGGCTTAAGCATGATACAAAGGTTAATTTTGATATGAAGTTGTCAGGAAAAGAGTCACGCAACTGATTAAGGTATGAAATTTCCATGTTTTTCTTTAGGCTAAGTGCAGGAGAACTTAAACCACTCTGACTGACAAACTATCGTTTGGATATTTTTAAGTGCGCAAAGTCACACGCGAAACTAACTGGAAGGCTTGTCAAGGTCACGTAACGATTAAAATGTCACGATTTTGTTGTCACGCAAACACCAGAAAACAGTCATGCCACGTACAGTAGGTGGACCACGTTTTCAGTTATATTTGGAAAGTACCTTAAAAGGGTAGAAATAATACCACTTAAAATTCTCAGAAAACACAATTTTTCCTTGTCTGCAAGAGCACTAAAGTAACAAACCGGAAGTAAAAGCTCAAATGGTCACGTGATAGGTTGTCATGGAAACATCAACGTCAAAAAGGACTATCTTAACAAGTTGAATGCCGTTGCTAAGCCTCATACTTATGACACGTTTCCTTCTGAAGATAGATAGATTCATAAAATAGGGGCAGACCCAGTCCTTAATTTACCTGAGTACATTGAATATTGGTGGTTTCAGAATGGTGACATCATTCTGTGCATTGTTTCTTTACGCAAAAAGGCCAAATCAAATCAAATCAAAACAAATCAAACCAAATACAAAGGAAACTTCCTTTGTTTTTCCAAACAACTTGCAAAGAAATGCATAGGTGAAAGAGAAAATTTAACTTCGGCACTCTTAGTAGTGAAAGACTTGGCAAAACTAAGACATTTTACAAGCCAAATGGCCCATTAAGCTGGAGCTTAACTCTACCTCATCCTTTGGACTATCTGGACAAGCCTGCCAAAACATTTAAACAATCGTGGCACATTTTTAAAGAGACGAGGCTCTGGAGTGAAGTAAAGGGAGTAACACAATTTTAAATCCTCACTATGACAATTGCCTCGCTGTTGACTCTGACAGCTGCGTGCAGAGGAGTGTCTCCTCGCATGTCCAGACATTTGACATCAGCTCCAGATTTGATCAGCAGTTCCACAATGGCCACATGTTTACCAAGGATAGCATTGTGCAGGGGTGTTTTGCCGAATGAATCCGGAGCATTTACATCTGCGAAAGGAAGAGTTTAGTAATGTGGCTTTATTTATAATTCTTAATGCGGTTTACTAAGAGATAAATGAGGCACATAATTTTCTGTTGGGTTTACTGATTATTGTCGTAAGGCCGATCTCAAGTTATCTTGCAGATCTGGTCGGTCACAACAAACATAAATACACATAAAATATTTGCTTGCGAGTAGGCTTTTTATATGTTTCCTGTAACTAGTATTTTTGTTCAATAGGTCTTTGGGTGTTGGAAAATCCTAGCAAACCGTTTGCCCTGTCTCGTTAGAAATCAGATAAAGAAGAGTCACAATAAAAAAGGGTAAATTTAAACACTTGCCAACTCCTTTTCCAAGCAATTTTTGAACCTCAACTTCATTTCCTGATAAAGCTGCGAGATGTAACTTTTGCAACTTGTTTCCTTTGCCCGCTTTCTAATAAAAGGAGAAAACAAAAAAACTTCACAGTGAAAATTTTAAACTGTACTGAAAGCCAGGTTACGTTTTGGCTATTAATCCTGTTTTCTACTAAGAATAAACTTGTTTAACTGCAAAAACCGTGGACGAAGATCCTGCTGGTTTTTCGTTGGATCTCACAGGAGGAGACCTAATCAGCTAAAATGAATCAATATACTAACGAGAAGTCCAAGGACTACTGCAAAGCTGATACAACGAGTAAATATATTTCAAACAATATTTCGGCTGGCCAGACCAGCCTTCTTCAGGTTATAAGATGTTACTAAATTATAAAATGAATACATTATTATATAAAGGAGAATGTCGCAATACATATTTAAAAAAAAGAGGGGCGGAAATGACCTACAAGATAATAAAAACTAAAGATATAGCTAGTATATGTAAACTATACAATTTATCACGTCTGTTCATGAAACGTGGTTCTAGTGTTTTCGCTCTATCTATTAAATACGACTCTGGCTTTTCGAATAGAATCCCGTGAATTGTGAATTATTTCTAGTGGAATAAGTTGCATGTCAGTGTTGGAATGGTTAGGATGGAAAAGAAAGTGTTCAGAGACAGTAGTAGGTTTGGATTTAATGTTAGGTTTGTCAACGGAACGTCGATGTTCGTTAAATCTGTCTTTAAGACGTCATAGTTTCACCAATGTATTGTTAATGGCAGCAGTTACATTGTATCATGTAGATTAAGTTTTTAGTGTTACAGGTTATATGTGAAGTGATGGAACGGGTTTCGCCTGTAGAATAAAAAATATAGTCTTTAAGACGTTGGTGACAAAAGGACAAGTGGCACAATCTTGTCCACAACGGAAAGAGCCCGGTGGTAAATTAGTATATAATTGTTAGAGGTGGTTTGTGGTAATTGCGCTCTAATTAAAAGATCGCGTAGGTTAGCACTACGTCTGTAAGCAACGAAAGGTGGGTGTGTAAAGACGTCCCGGCAGCGATTGGAGGAGAGTGATATATTGAAATGTTTGCGTAAGATATTGGAGATGCGAGGAATAGCTGGGTTATATGTAACAACGAAAGGTAAATGGTCAGTGGAATCATCAGGTTTAGTTAGCAAGGCGTCATTGCGAGAAATATTAGCAGCGCGCAGAAACTGTCGGTTAAGGAAAGTTTTATGATAACCTCGTGCGAGGAGATATGATTTTAATTGATTAGTGCGAAGTTTAAATTTAGCGTCAGTGGAACAAATGCGGCGGAGGCGAAAGGCTAAACTGAAAGGAATAGCTTTTTTAGTTTGTTTAGGATGGCATGATGTACTGAGATGTGTTGGTGTTTATCTGTAGGCTTAGTATATAAATCAGTTTCTATTATACCGTTGTGTAGAGATACCATAACATCGAGAAATGGAACGTTAGTTAATGAGTGACAGCTAGTGAACTTAATAGTGGGATGAATTATTATTATTCATTATATTATTATTATTCATCCCACTATTAAGTTCACTAGCTGTCACTCATTTAGTCCTCTCGTAAATAAGCTACCGTTCGCGTTTGGCATTTTAGCCAATTGGGTAGTTAATTAAAGTGCACCTAACCCCCATTTTTTTTTTTTTTTGCTTAATCAACTCTATGTACGTTGGAAAGTTGAATAGTTAAATATTTCTTGTTTTTAACGTCGCGTTAGTGAGTTATAGAGATTTGAATTTACAAAATGCTAATTAGATGACGTAAATTCGGGATTTTGCCATTATTTCTACGTCAATTAACAATACGTAGTATACAACTTAAGGAAAATCAATTTGAGAAACACTAAATATAAACTGTGGATAGTCAATTGATTCGTAAAAAATATTACTTGGAGGTAAAAACAAGTAGTTGTATAATAAATGATTCCCGAATTTACGTCATCTAATAAGCATTTTGTAAATTCAAATCTCTATAACTCACTAACGCGACGTTAAAAACAAGAAATATTCAACTATTCAACTTTTCAACGTACATAAACTTGATTAAGCAAAACAAAATTGAGGGGTTAGGTGCACTTTAAAGGTTCCGTTAATTGATTGCAGGATCCATGTCAGCTGTCCAATTAACGAACGTTACTCTGAAAAAAAAAAAACAAGCTGACGGAATACAAAACAAAACAAAACATTCATACGGGCTGATTCATAGTCTAACATTCTGCAGAAAGACTTGGGGTCATGTTTATAATTTCAATAATCGAATGTGGGCTATTGACATTCTTAATTGTATTAGTAAATCGTGTAAAACTTGTTTAAAAACGGTCAAATGTTGCAGCTCAAAAGTTGATTACTCATTGATTTATCAGAAGATATAGTTTGTTTTTTTTCTTTGTACTGTATACGGTGATCTGTTTTTAATACTGAGGGATTGAATTCTATAGATTTGCACCCTTACATCATGAATTGAAAAAGAACCATAATTTGTTGTATATGGGGGTAACTAAAATTCTTATGTATACAGTAGAACCCCGCTTTCTCGACCTCGGATAACTCGAAGTTCGATTTCCCTTGGATTTGGTCCTATTTTTTAATCATTTTTACTCGGATATAAGTCGAACTCGGATAACTCGAATTCCCCGCTAACTGGAACTATTTTTCGTTTCCCTTGGCCCAAATTTACCCCGATAACTCGAACTCTGTTGTTATGACTTCTCAAAATACAGTATCAAGAAAATAGGCTGCTTGTTACCTGATTGTAACTTCGCCTGACTGATCACATATTTAACATTCCTTTCACGATCTTATCAGTCACTACCGGATGGTGTCTTTTGTTTTGGCAGTGAAAATAGGACTGAACGGACATGGTTACTTCTTTAATGTTGTTTTGTATTTAGTTGGACTGTAGTAATACACTACAAACATGACAAACTTCGTTTATATTACAAAAAAAACGTGTACCCAAATGTTAATTGGAATTATTTGTTACCATACGCAAATTGAGCGATGTTTACCACAGAAGTAGATAATAAAACTATGTTCACGCTATATATCGCCACTATTATTAATAATTAACAAAAATAAATAAATTTTTCACCGACCTCGATAACTCGAACCCCCGCTAACTCGACTGACTGATTTTCGTTTCCCTTCAGAGTTCGAGTTAGCGGGGTTCTACTGTATTATTTCTTTGCCGTGTATTTCATCCATACAATTAACTATTCATAATATAAAACTCACTAAAATTACTTTGCATTTATGGCTTGATTTGACTTGAGTGGGTTGAAATTTAAATGTCCGAGTTTGTCATAAACACTTTCATTTGGATTATCAATTAAAATCGCGATCAGTAAGAGAATTGAATGGCATATTGACTTCAAAACACTGGTAACAGCTAAACGATTCCTTGCGCAACTTATTAATTTGATATTTAGTAAGTCTAGACAATCACATTTCATGTGATACTGAGTAATTACCACAGCTGATACATTCAATTTCTTCTATAATAGTTTGAATGGGATTATTACATGAAGACCAAATACTAGAGATGTGTTCCACGAGGTCGAATTGGACACAACTGAAATTTCAATTGCTCATAAAGATTTAGATTACATGAGTACACATCAATGTGACATACCTTCAAGTGCCTCAGCGGCTCTGTATAAAATACCATTAATATAGAGTTTATCCTTTACTAAGGATACTTTCTGCCCTTCTTGTTTAGCTTTCTTAAATATTGGTTACAGTTTCGTGCGTCGCTGATGCACTTCTTTGGGGAATTGCTTCCCAATTCCGAAATCAGTTCCCCGCTTAAGAGCGATTGCGGAGCGAATGGATCGCAAAAATCTGGCAATCAGTAGTCCGTGCGCTCGTTCGATCTCAACATGCGCTGGATCTAGGTGTAGTTTTTCTTGGATGAACTGCTTTACAGTTGCAATCGGTTCTTCGTCATGTTGCTTGGAAACATCATGAAAGATAAGATTATTCCTCATGGAATAATGCACGAATATCGGTGATTGCATTATTCATTGTCTTTTTCTCTGTTTCGATCTTCTGAATTTTCTCTTTTAAAGTCTTGATCTCCTCGCCTTGGATCTTCTGATTCTTGGCCAGCTCATCAGTAGTGCCGTGCAAGAATGATAAAGAATCCTTCAATTCAGAAATATCAGTGTTTAGGGTAGCCAGACTCTCAACGATGTGATTCAGCTTGTATAGTTTCTTCATGTTTCTTGTCGATGCTGGCCATGAACACTTTTATCGATTCAATGCTGCCACCATCATGTTGGAGTTTAACCTGTTTTGAATTTGGCTTGGATGGGGTACTTGATAAGGAATTATTTAGCAAATTTGCAGAGCGTTTAGTAGTAGCCGACATACCTGATACTGAGTACCTTTGACAGACACGAAATGCTCATAGAATACTAAGAGGAAGATATCAAGTGAATTTTCGAAAAGAGAATCAGCCATAATATGAGTTTTAGACCCGGGGTTTTAGAGCGTTTGTCAAGACATAAGCCAATAAACTGTCCTAGAACATGCAAGGATGCTACGCGGACTTTCTATTACACAAACGATGCGATCACAAGCAAGGAACAATTATTAATTTAACTCACTCCTGGAATTAGTGAAAACCTCCTCTGTGTTTTAAAATCACTGGCGACGAAAGGAGATATCTCTGAGTCTTCAGCCACATCTAACAATTCGAGAGCCTCTTCCATGCTAACGTTGTTCACAGAACGGGAAGTCCAAAGTATATAAAGCTAAGAATAGTAGTCTGGACTTTATATATATACGCGTTAATTTATGTTGCCGAGCATAGGTCAATAGGTCTATTTAATAAAAACGCTCAAGCCTCTCTTTTGTTAGGAAAACAAGTGAAAGGGAAGTTAATTAATGCTAAAAAGTTTTCGAATAGAAAAGCAACAGACAGAATAGCGGTTTTTCGTATAAGCTATAAGCGATTTTTAATTTTTAAAAATCGGTTAATAGTTTGGCATTAAAATGTTTAATGCATGGTGTTTACTGTCTCAAATTATGGAAAGATAGTCTGTAGCTAATTCCGTGGTTGTTTTGGCTATTAGATTGGCATACCTTAAGGCTACTAATATTTGCGGCAACCAAACTTTGCGATTTTTGCGACTGTTCAGCAAATCGCAAAATTTAGTTGCCTCAGTAAGTAATTATGCAGTAATTTAGTTGCCGCAGTATTTTCTCCTCAGCCAAATCTTTACAAAATCGCAAAATACGCAGTTTACAAAATCGCAACATTTATGCACCGCTAATAGTAGTAGCCCTAAGATAATTGCTTTTAAGTAATGTTCACATAAGAACTATAGTAAACTTCATTGTTCTGCGGCATTGGCTCTTTCCCACATAGAATATCTTTGATTTTAAGAATAGAGGAGGGGCTGATGGTTCATATATATTTCATTATAAAAATACAGAAAATCCATTTGCGTGAAATATATTTTAGGAAATGTTCGTGCTTAACCAATCAGAATACCAGAAGACAATAGCTACTAATTTTGCTTCTTTGATTAAGTTCCCCAAATACAATATCTTTTAAAAATTGCATGTTGTGCGATTAAGTCTCAAAATACTTGAAACCTTAAAAAAATTAGACTTTATGCACCTTGAACCTTAACTTTTTAGCGGTTTTTGAGTCTAGGCCAATGAGATCACCAGTTGTAACAATGAAAATAGTTGACATTCAATCGTGCATTGCCGTTCAGCACTATCCTTCTTATGCGGATCATTACTTAAAAATTAATTTGGCGGCCGTACGCATGATTTCACTCCTTTCGTAATCAGAACAATAACAAAATAAAGCACCTTACGACCTGCCTCAGGCTAACCAGCAGTAGCTCTGGCCGAGATATTAAATAAATGTTAACGCCAGTCCCTGATGGAACCTATGTAGCTTGATTAATGCTGCAAGAAAATACTCAATTTACCATTCTGAGTCTCGACTCGACAAGGGGAAGCCATCAATTTGGGACCATTATAATGATTTAAACTGACAAATCCCTCAACCCTAGCCTGTTTTGCCTGAGCTTTTCTTGAATTCGTGAGCCTGGTGGGCGGCACATTATTTGGGTCGACTCAAATAATTAAATTCGACATTTGATTTAGACGTCGAATTTAATAGAGTCGCATTAAATTAATGAGTGAGTTTTTATAAAGATAGAAAAAAATGTAGAATTGTGGATAAAACGTAAGTTTAAAATTCGATTCGGTACATGTGAAGTAATTGTCGAACTTCTTCCGAATATTCGACTGGCTCAGTCGACGATGCGGCAGAAGTCATTGTCGAATTTAACTTTAAAGCACTCCTGTGATAAACACGAAGCGACAAGATTACATTCCATCGTGCTCAACTTTGCGAGTAGGCGTGCACGTCAATTCATCACAAGCCAGAGGGTTGATTTTATTGAACGCATTAGGGGTCCACATTCTCCTTGGAAATTCACACGTTTAAATAAATCTTAATTAGTTTTCTGTTCCTGTTCGCACCCAGTTATCCCTATCTGTCTAAAGTTATCGTTTCCTATTGGCAAAAACAGCCTTAAAAACTATAAATAGGCCCGCTCTGTGTTTAATGGAAGCCAACGATATGCAGTATGGTCTGACTGGCACAGAGTAGGGGCAATACAATACAATGGTCAGTTATGATCTTACTATAAATAACAAAGTAGCCTCTTATCAGCCACTTAAGTTTATATTTATAGTCAGGTTCTAGGTATTATTTTTAGTCGATAAATAAAGCCGAATTCTAGACTGAAGAAATTTTTTCATTGTGTCTATGGTCTAGCGAATAGCTCGAATTTGGTCGTCCGAATCCGGATCACGTTTAATCACAACTAGACGAGAAGTAACTTAGCATAAACTGCAACTTTGTTATTTATAGATCGTTTTCATTTTCGTAAGCAGTTTGTTTTCTGGCTATGAAAGCAACCCCAGAGAAAGGATGTTGCAGGGAATGCCGCAAATAAATTAAGAAATTAATTAAGAAATTCTTGAAATACAGCTAAATTTTCTTTATTACTGTTTCTGTTCAGTTCAAAGATTCAAAAGACCACTGATTTGCATCCTCGCTTTAGAAAAGCCTTTTAACTGAGTGAAAAATACTTGTTTCTTTCGCACATGGACGCTCAGCTGCAAAGCCAAAAATTTAAAAATACTACATCTCCAAAGCAATGTTGCTGATATGAAGAACCTGTTGAGAGACTGATATGCAGGATTCACACCTAGTGCGCTAATAATCCCCCACAAATATTTGAAGAACGCGACGTTAAACGTCGGCTTGGTCCTAAAATCGGGGCTGCTGCACGAAATATTGGATTTGCTATACCTTTGACTTTCATCAAAGGTGTGGTCAAATGTGGCATCGACTTTGACATCACCTTTGACGCGCGTCAAAGGTGATGTCAAATGTATAACGGCTTTACATATACCTTTGAGATGGGACAAAGGCGAAGTCAAATACGACGACGTGTTTGACTTCACCTTTGACGTGCGCCAAAGGTGAAGTAAAAGATATGACAGCTTTGATATTCCTTTGATACCTGTCAAAGGCGAGGTCAAATGTGGAAACAACTTTGACTTCGCCTTTGACGCGCGTCACAGGTGATGTCAAATATATAACGGCTTTGCATATACCTTTGAAGACGGGACAAAGGCGAGGTCAAATACGACGACGTATTTGACTTCACCTTTGACGCGCGTTAAAGGTGAAGTCAAAGATATGACAGCTTTGATATTCTTTTGGCCCCCTGTCAAAGGCGAGGTCAAATATGTAAACAACTTTGACTTCGCCTTTGACACGCGTCAAAGGTACAGTCAAAGATATGACGGCTTTGGTACTCGTTTCTTTTGACATTTGTCAAAGGTGAGGTCAAACATACTAAGAACTTTGACTTCACCTGTGACGAGCTTCAAAGATGAAGTGAAAGATATGACGGCTTTGCTTTTGTTTTGAACATCTTGTCACGTTGCCGGACGATAGATGACTGGAGCCGAGGCAGCCAGTTTCCCGCGCTTTCCGCCGGTTGCCATTTCTCTTTGACCAATCACAACCAAGATACATCTGACGCGTACAGAGTGAGTGGAAGAGAAAAAAATATTCTGATTTTCCTGCGTTCAGAAGATCGTTTGGATAATAATCTTTCCACCTTTCTTTGACTCAAACTTCACTTAAGATTAAAAGGTAAGTCTCTTTGACATTTAAAAAATTAAATTAAGCCTAAAACAAGATCTAAGAGTTCTCAAGCGTTCCAACACGGATATTTGCTTTCTCAGACTTCTATTAAACTTGCCGGTAAACAAACAGAATGAACTTTATTTAAGCTTATTTCCAGCTAATCCTTTTCGTATATAAAATGTTAGCTTTTGATGCTTGTTTATGAAATACAAGGTCACCCAACGAGGCTATTTAGTGAACTTTTTATATTAATGACAAACCCTGGATATCCGTTTCATTCATCATTAATTTTATCTGCCATTTGCAACTCAAAATGGCGGGATACCAGTTTCTAGAAAACCGAATTGTTTTTTCATAATACTTAAGCTTAAAATTGCACTTCAACATCGCATATTTCATTTGTGATACACAATCTTGCTACAGGGAATGTTGAAGTTTTTGCTGCATAGAACATTGAGCTCCATGTTTAAAAACTAATTCATATGTTTTGGGTGCATCACATTGAACTTGACAGAGTCTAAATAATGGGACTTTCCATTTTCTATCCGCACCCCCCCTAAAGATGGCAGGAATCCGAACCCTCAATTTATTGTCGGCGCCCTTTGAAAAATGAAATCCGAAGGGTTGATTTTTCTGTCGGCACCTTTGAAAAAAAAATCCGAAGGCTCCAAATTTTGTCGGCTTCTTTGAAGAAAAAATCCGAACCCTTCTTTGCAAAACATGTCCTTCTTTAGGGGGGGGGGGGGGGGGGGGGCTAAAAAGTGGAATGTCCCAATGGTCGCAGGCACCATGCTTACAATTTACAACTTACAATTTTTTTCTTTACAAGTGGTAAGTTCTTCTGTTCTACTTTTAGTTTTACATTTGGGTGAAATTAATATTAATTTCTAACAAAGATACATTTTACTGTTCCAACAGTATAAACTAATAACATTTTCAGATCAGATGCCCAATAAAGACAGTTTATTAAAAAGTCATGTAATTAAGCTTATATTATTTGATTTTCCAGCAACCTCCCATTAAATTGGACACTGTGCTTTGTTTCATATCTTGGTTTTTCTTTTTGCAAGCACAATGTTATAATTGCCTTAGTATGTTTATTTAAAAGTAATTAATTTTATGTGTAAACAGGCATGAAAATTTGAAGAGCAAAGATGTCTTGCTGGGCTGCGTTGCCAAGTCAGCTTGCCGTTGGCAGCTACACGTGTCTGGTTCTTCAATCAAAGAATGCGATGATCAGAAGACCAAAGAAGTAAATATTTCTCTATAACTTTCAAGAGTGTAAAGAGCCACTGAACAGATCATGCTTAAACTCAAGACACTTTTCAGGTTCCATTAGAACGAGTGAACATATTAGCCACCCTTTCGGTCCCAAGAATGCTTGATTATTTTTTAAGCAGCAGTTACAAAAAATCATTACGAAAAAATCAGTTAATTTATTAATACTTAAAAAATTAAAATTAATGAAAAATGATTAAAACAAATATACAGGTAAAGGAAATGATGTAAGTTAAGAGAATC
>JAJLRJ010000013.1:19258930-19266430 GCA_024195265.1 Dendrophyllia cribrosa | reverse complement strand
TCAGTTGCCCACCACACCCATAGCAGACACGTGCAGTCGATGTCGAGAGCCACTTCAGCGTGTACACTTGGCCTGCATCGCTTGAAGACTGAGTATATGGTCGCCTTTCCGAATACTCCTCCGTCTGTGGTTCGCTACTTCTCTTTTGCCTTGATCGTTGCCGCTTTCTCTGCCCAGGCTTCATTCCCGAATTCTTTGGTGCAGTAATTGATGCAGTTGCCGTAAGGTTAACTCCTCCACTCTTAGTGTGATACCAAACAAGGTACTTATCTAAACATCCAGCAATGTGCGCCACAGCTAACGCATGGGAACATACGGACGACACTTTAAAGGCCTGGCACTGACACTCACAGCATCCATCCTTCTTTAGTTGTACAAAGTTTGGTGCCGTTCCAGCTTCCGTGAGATATCCTTCGTGCTTCCCTGGAGCTTTTACAATACTGTTACTTTCAGAAAGTCGAACCGCTTTTTCATATGCCAACCTGTAGACTGGGGATAGTCCGGTTTCAGAAAAAGGCACAGACAGTTCACAATTAGTTGTAGAGGCACGAGAGGGATCGCTATGATCACATCTTCCATCCGTGAGCAATTCAGAATCAACTTCTGAAAGAATGGAAAGTTTACACGGGGGGTCGTTCTTTTGACTAACAGTTGGACTTGCCTCATCATCTGGATCGATCACAATAATGTGTTTCTCCCTTTTCGGCTCAATTGACCGGTGGAAAGTTTTTAAATGCTGGTCCCGCTGCCTTTGTGACCATTTGTAGGTCCACTCGTGTGTGTCCACCTGAAATTGCTTGAATGGAGAAGCCAATTCGTATGGGCCAACACCAATTATGGCGTCTTCAACAAAAGCTGCCTGGATATCCTTCTCCTTGCGAATATTCTCCAAAACGGTTGGCATGTCAGAAGCTTTGTAATCTTGTCGGATCTTGAGATTGCGATGCATGGACTCCGGGTCATTGTTGTAATAGTGTTCATGACCTAATCCAAGGTCACGCCGAATAGGGTACAGCAGCATCTCTTTTGCATCCTGTGCTTGGTATCGACAAAACCAGTCGTGAAACTTTGGATTTTCCGTGTCCCTTGCTTCACACTCCCGTGTATCCCAGATAGGCTTGAAGTCTGCGAGGTCTTTATCAAATTCCATCTCGCTTTCCCTATCTAACAGACCCCTTTGTTGAGTCACCCCTGAACCACAAATGTCGGCCATGAATTCCTTTCTCGCCCTGTCATTGATACCCAGCTCGGAAAGCTTACGCTGTAAATCATCTTCAAAGTGTTTCTTGCAGGCTACAAACACAGCACTTGGAAACTGAGAGCTTAATCCTTTCTTTATCTCTGTCACTTCCTATGGCCAGAAGTGATACCAGTTTTGGATTTGCTCTAACCATGGAGCTGGCAAGGTACTCAAACGCTTCTTCATCCCTGTGCTTGTGGATAAGTGTTGGTCCGATCATCACTGGGTGTTTCCCTGTTCGCTTAGTGATGACTTGTTTATGGCGATAGGTTGTTGGTGTAACGTAGAACTGCCCACAGTTATACGTTGTGTCCACACTTAAAATTGCGGGGTCTGACGGATTTGTACAAAAACAGGCTACTTCGTTAAGTTGGCGCTCGTCAGCCAAAAACGTGAGGGGTTGTGGTGCCCCTTGAACATAACGAACAAACCTGCTTCGTTCCTTGACATCCAGCTTGTCTTCTATACACTTCAGCATTACCGCGTGAAGTTCGTCTTTGTGAGTGCTTTTGGTGGCTACCAAAGGGTCCCTCTTCTTTCTTGAACGTTCCTTAATTTTTTGAATTTGTTTTACGGATTTCGGAATAGATGATACACTTTGTACCGATAAAACGCCACCACTCTCGCTGCGTGTTTCTCCGTACACGTCTCGTGTACTTTTCCCTTCTTTGAGCTTGGCAACTATTGTTTGCAGGGTTGACGGCTGTGTTCTTTGTTTCTTGCTGGGAGTGACTGAATGTTCTTCGTCTTTGAAAGTGTATGTTAAGAGCGAGTATCGATGCTGCTTGCCGTCACGCCCTTTTACACTGTACATACGACGCCTAAATCCCTTGCCATACTTGGCATGAAGAAAATATGTTTTCGATAAAGTGTATCTCTTGCCGTTTACCTTGATGGTTGTTGTTTTTGTTCCGTTGTTTCTCCATGAAAATTCATCCGATTTTAAGTCCAATTCATGTTTAAGCTGGTCTCTATCGACAACAAAAATGGCATCTGATTGACAAAGTGATGGTTTATCCCTGCAGATTATGTAGCTGGGAGGGTTGATGAGAAATTTCACCACCTCTTCTGACTCCAAATTGTCTTTAATTGGCGCGTATGGAAGAGACATTTTCCCATGAAGGTACTTCACGTCTTCTATGTTCAAAGTTAATAATTGGCTTGTTTTAGATGAGACTCTGAAAAAAAAGCAAGGAATTATGTTGTACTTATTACTTAATGCATTAGGCGAAAAATCTTAACGGAAAAATAGCGCTCCGTAGCCGGGGTAATTAAGTCAGTAAGTGTAACCCCTTTTGGGAAGTCTCCTTGCCACTAGCTTTCATTAGACTGCTGGTTTGATTGGAATGGGGTGAGACCGGTTTTCATTGAGTGTCGAAAGTTTTTTCCATTAACTCTGTTTTTTTTATGCCTGGTGATTGGTTAAAGGAATACACACTAGTTTCTCAACAATAGGAAGTAAAACTAAACCAATCGTGACATCCTCCGGCATTTTTCTCATGTTTAATTAAATTCCGTCATGGACAATGGATTGCTCTATTTCCTTTGTGATTGGTTATAACCTTGTTTTGGTCTAACGGCACTCGATTGAAAACTGCTCTTGACACTTTCTTTTCATTTTTTGGGGTTGTTTCTGTTGTATTCATGTTGCTATTAATTTCGGTCTCTGATCAGAACTATTACGTGTCAAAAACCAAATCACGAAAAATTAAAAAAAATTACCTTAACTCCTCTAACGTTGACTCGGAGGAATCACTGTTCTCAGAATCACTGTTCTCCGAATCACTATTCTCAGAATGACTGCTGTAAAAAGGTAAATAATGTATCATTAATTTATCAAATTTGACAATTTTCCAGAAATAAACACGTACTTTTGCCTAGTTATTCTAGTGTTACAGTTACATGTTAATTTCACAACAAGAAACGGGCAATAGACTTACTGGTCCCCTCTATCAGATTCTTTCATCATGAGTTCATTGTTATCTACCTACAGTAAAAATATGGTATTCATTAAACTGGAGAAAGCCAATGGCTACTTAATTAAAGGAATCCCATTTTTTGTTGCCAAGCCCTGCACCATCTTAAACAAAAAATGATGGAGGATAAGGGAAATAAGGGAAATTTCAACAATCTCAACAGCAGCGTGCGCACAATAACGGCAGATGACGGCCAGAGTATTCGTCTCCTCGAAGAACAATTGTATTGACAGATTAGAAATTTCGGTGAAACATAAAATATGCAAATTCTGACATTTTCCAGCAGTTTCACGTGGGAACGCAAGATTGCTATTTTGTTGAAGTCTCGTGTCTCAGAAAATAAGAATTGAAACATTTTAAAGATTTCTACGATCACTTTACTAGTGGAATTTTCTTCGTTGAATCCTGTTACAAAAATAAGAACGAATTAAGTTATGTAGCCAAGGTAAGCGGCAAAATGTACTTGACAGCATTGATTGTTTACGATACATTACAGAGAATTGAATAATCCGTCGTTGTTGTATTAGTTACATTTTCGCTGCTACCGGGCCTGAGCCGTAATAATGGAAACATTTATTTAATTAGCTTTTTATTACAACTAACCTGTAACTTAGTGTCTTCATCTTCTTCCTCTGTGAAAATAGAAGACAATATTTAATCGGATGGAGAACGGAACGTACACAGCAACAAATTACCGAAGCTTCTACAGCTCTTCGCTTAATATAGTCTTCGTTGATTCTATTTTAGCCACACTGCCACCGTTAGAACAAGTCAGTTAACAGTTAAGGCCCAAAAGAAAATTAAGAAACAAGGCTGCACAAAAATTAAGCTCACCTGAACGATCCATTTTGACAACTCAGTGATCTCTTGTTTTGGCGCGAGGATGAATTTCGTTGTGCGCATGGCAAAGTCTTGTGATACAATGTCACATGGTTTGTCGACGTCACAAAAAAAAAAAATTGGTGGTCTGCAAGTCTGCAAGTCTGCAGGTCTGCAAGTCTGCAAGTCTGCAAGTCTGCAGGTCTGCAGGTCTGCAGTCTGCAAGTGTCGCACACCGCTTCGCACAAAGCAAGACAAAATAGTTCCCGTTCTTGGCACTGGTCGTGTTCAAGCAAATATTGTAAGAGTTCCTGGAAAACTGGTGGTGAATACTATACGTTAACAAAAGTAGCCTCAGCAAGAAAGGAGGTTGTCGATGCTTATTTGTCAGTTCTTGGCAAAGCAAGACATGAAGTTAACTTTAAGCGCCATGTTATTTGCACGAAACACTGGCCAGCAGGAAGCAGAGAAAATATAGAAGACCTGCCCACGATTAAATTTACCACATTGAAACATCCTAGTAATTCCAATAAATGTAGAGTCGAGCACTGGAACTGTGCTGCAGCACTTTGTACCAATTCGTGGAGAACAAATGGTAAGTTGACTTACTATCGTCTCAGTGAAGTCGCTAATTGTCCAGAGAAACGCCATGTGTACAGTAACATTCTCAAAAATAAAGGCGTAGATTTTAAACGAGATTTCATCTGTTCTGCCCACTGGAGCCATGGAACAAGAAGAGACATAAATGACCTACCAGATTTGCCATGCAGCAGCAGTTATCTTGAAAAGAAAATTACTAAGAAAATAACTCCAAGAAGAAACATTGAGTCGGCCAAACGTGCTATAAGAAAAACATCTGCAAATGAGAACGGAAGAAGGAGGCTGGTTTATAAGAAAGAAGATAACCCCTCGGAATGTAAAGTGTTAAGAAAGGAAATTGAGGATCTAAATGAGAAACTGAAAACGAAAACAGAACAGCTGAATGAAATGTTTGATGAAGTTAACTCACTTAAAGCGGAGAAAGAAGCCTATGCCAAACAACTGACACAATTTGCTCAAATTAAGCAAAAGTCTACATTCTCCTATGTTTCTTTGAAGGTGTATCCACAACAATTTCAGTATTTGACTGGATTATCACTAAATGACTTTGATTGCCTTTTCGAGTGTATCCAGCCCTATATTTGTGCAATCATCTATCCTGATTGCAAAGGTTATGAAAGTGGACAAAGAAAGCTAACAAAGAGGACAGAACTAATGTGCTTTCTTACAATATGTAGACACACCCTCCACCTTGGAATAATGGGATTTATGACCAATACAAGTGACTCAACACAGTCCAGAATTTTTAGTGCTTGGGCAGTTTTTCTTGCAACTGTTTTTGATGCAATGGACCTCAGTCCTTTACCTGGAGAGGTGCCGTCATTATTACCAAGAGATTTCTGGGCTTCAGGATTTCAGGATACTGTACTACTAGGTGATTGTACTGAAAACTGGATCTCTTCCTCTGAGAATTATGACATTGGCAAAACTGGAATATGGATCACACCATATGGTAGCCTAGTGATGTGTACTGATACATACCCAGGGTCAATCACAGATAATGATTTGACTTCAGACTGTGGTGTTCTTGACACGATAAAGGAAAAAGGCACCACAGTTCTGACAGACAAGGGATTTGGAATTGAGGATCTCTGTCACTCAAAAGGCCTCCTGCACAATCGCCCACCACTCAAATTTGATGCTCAGTATGAGGAAAGCGATATAAGCAAAAACTTTGATGTGGCTACACTAAGAATTTATAATGAGAATTACATAGGTAGAATGAGGGACTGGTCAATACTTAGTGCATGTTGGCCGAAAAGCAGATGTGACATTCTTGGATGTGTTTACAAGGTTTTTGCCCATATTGTAAACATGTTGTTTGTCCCCATCTGTCCCAAAGAGGCAGCTCAACAAGTGGGCCCTCAATAGTCATTGCCATATTTTGACATTTAATCACTGTATTTACATGTATGCACTGTCTTTAGTGGTGTCTAAAGTCCTAGAAATAAAATGTAACTAAGGGGGTACAGATACATATTGGGTCTCATAAAGAAAGACATAATTTTTCCTCCTGAAAAAAACTATTAATGATGTGATTGAATATCAGAGTATTTTGCTTGTATAGAAATAAACTATTTTTCTTTGGCCCTTTAATTTTGTTTTTGTCACATTTTTTTTAGTTGAATTTTTTAGTTTTTTAGTTGCTACTCTTAACTGGGTGCTTCTTTGGTACACTGTTAAGCTAAGAAAGGTGCCTTTTTACTTTAGAACGTGACAGGCTTAATTGACTTTGCCATATAGTTGACCCAGCTTCTAAAATGGCGGGTGTTTTCAAAACAAGGTACTGAGCCGGAAAGTTGTTTTCCAAGCTTTGCAAGGTGCGAATGCTCAAAATGTGGCCAGTGATCAGACATTGGCCTGTTTTCATGGATGTGTAATAAGATGTCCATCATAACATCGCTCAAAACATGATTGTTGGTCACAGGAAAATAGCTTGCAATGTCCTTCTCAGGTACATATGACATCAAGTAGGTAAGGTTTGTTTCTGTGCACTCCATCTGCATGTGACTTTGTATCAAGTGGCTGCCTGTAATCTAAATGAATATAGAATAGTAGAAACAAAGTGGTGGTTCATTAACTTTGCAAAGAAAATACGATCCTATTAAAAAAGGAAGGGAATAAATGGAAAAATTCTCTGCTGCCATCCTTAATGGAGTTTCTCTTTTGAGAAGAAGCGACAGAGTGTCTTCAACAAAAACATAATCAACACAGAATGAGATAGAAAGCAATTTAGCTTACTTGTTGTAATGGGGTTTGCATAGCTTCTATTTTCACTAGTTGTTCCCCTTGTGTTAACTTCTCCAGTTGCTTTTTGTTAGGCAATGAACGGGTCTTAATTTCAACTAGGAACACATCCTGACCACAGCTTATTGCATCTGGGCTTGCACCGAATCTTTTGTCTAATGGATGCTTGAAATAGCCACATTGGATTACAACTGACTTACTATCAGTACAAAACCGTGTTATGGCATTTTTTTCTTCCTGCTTGCCGCGAATAAAATTGGATAAATGAGCCCTTTTAGGATTTATCACAGTTTCGTCAATGTTATTCTTGACTGCAAACCATGCATTGTCAAATTCTTTCACTCCGCAAAATCCTAACAGCGCTGGTGCTTTACTTGCAGTAATAACTCCAACCCTGAGTGCTCTCCACTCTAAGCTACACTGATCAACTGGTACATAGTTGCTCTTCTCAAGATGTGAAGTCGGCTCTTGGTGGCAGTCTTTACTTTCTGACGTACCAGTCGTAGTGACACTATTTATTTTTTGGTGGAATTCGATTGGCATCTGTGGCTTCCAGATTGCCTCTGCATTGCTCTTGAATCTTGGCTTTAAGACCTCTTCCTCGTACTCGCTGCCTGC
>JAJLRJ010000013.1:19086430-19251430 GCA_024195265.1 Dendrophyllia cribrosa | reverse complement strand
TTTGACAAACCTTTGATAACGGACAAAGGTGAATCAAATGTAATCTTTGACGCGCGTCAAAGGTATATGTCAAAGATGTGGTAAAGACGGCCTTTACCACCTTTACCACTATGTCAAAGGCGACATCAAAGATGATCTTTGACGCGCGTCACAGGTGTGGAAAGATGTAGCAAAGGAGGTCTTTGATACGCCTTTCACCACACATTTGATCGTCCGCAAAGGCGATTTTTCGTGCAGTGGGAATTCGCGTTCTCTGATTGGCTCACCGCTGACTTGTAATAAAGTTTGTTGGGTGTCGCGGTAAGGCGCGTCGCACTTTAAGTGAACTTTTTAATACTCCTATAAGTGAAAACCTCCTCTGTGGTTCTTCAACATTGGCAACGATAGGAACTTTGAGTTAAATCAGGAGCCCATCAATAGGAGCCTCTATCCCCCATACTAAGCCCTGGAGTCAACCCCGTCCCGAGTAGATTTATTAACAGAACGGCTCTCAGGGGAGGTTTCGCACGCCCACAATTCAAAGAACCAATCAAAACTGAGCTATGACAGTGGTATTGTTTTACGTCAAACAGCCCATCAGGCTGTGAAATCAGAAATGGCGGATAGCGAGGAAGGTTTAGATTACTTATCGGACGAAAGTTCTGATATACGGAGAGTAAACTTAACCATGAACTTTACCATAAACTTTATTTTGTTACTCATTCAAAGGAATTTTTCCCTATGAATGACTTCCTGTTTTCCGAGAATCACACAATCGGTCATCCATTAAGGCGGGAGTTAACCTAAACACAATTTTTTCGCCACTTGACATGGCTTTAATGGAAATATCTCGTTCACGTTTCAAGCAATCCAAAAACCCTATCTGAACAGTTATATCTTACCCATATTTGACTATGCTGATATCATTTGGGGAGAAAGAGGTAATGCAGCTTTAATGGCACAACTACAAGTTCTACATAACAAAATTAAAGCAGCACGTATGAATTCTAGATTTACCCCCTCGTGCATTAACCACTGGGGCCTTAGATAAACTTAGGTGAAAATTGCTTTCAAGAAGACGTGCAGAACATCGCGCCATTTTCATGTTTAAATGCTTGAACAACTTGTTTGCACATTCTTTTAATATTGTTTTCAAAAAAAAAAGACCACCATGGTTATAATATCAGAACGTACGTAAGGCTATTTCAAATAGGAAATGGGGTCTTTGGACTTCGACAAACTTCGCTGCAAATGAGTGGAATCATTTTAGATAAGTCATTGAGGGAGCTTAAAGTCAATCGCAAATTTAAAAAGGCCATCCGCAAAGTAAGAATCTGATATATTTTTATATACTAGGTTGTAATATTTATGAATTTAGGAGGGCAAGTTACTGTTAATTAGACTATTGAAGACGGCTGGTCTGGCCAGCTAAAATATTGTACTAGAAATACGTGTCTCGCAGAACCTCGCCAAGCTCGGGGGAGGATGCACTGCAAAATTTTAGCAATGTGGGAGAGATGGAATTTCTGATTTGACTGGAGGAGAGGTTGGGTTGCATGCCGGCAATGGTCCTGAAATTTAAAGCTGAGACATTCTTGTCGCCAGTCGCTTCGATTTAACTTGTACTTAGTGCCCTGTATTCTTAAATTATAATAAATGGGAACTGGTACTGGTCAGTTTTGGGTTGTGTGCTGTGGGTCACTGTAACTGCTATGGGACTGGGTATCAAAATATCCTAGGGCCCTTATTTCCACAACCCCCCCCCCCCCCCCCCCCCAACCTTTGTTCATTAATTTTTGCCCGAAAGAAAATTGCCTAGGGCCCTTATTTCCACAACCCCCCCCCCCCAACCTTTGTTCATTAATTTTTGCCCGAAAGAAAATTGGTCTGAAAGTGGATGTATAGTATTGTTGTGGACATGGGTCCAGGACAATATGCAGTGGTGTTCTGTTTATTTTGATTGGGTGAAAGTTTGTTTATCAGGAATTCAGGTAACTCCTGCTGTCTTGATTAAATTTCCTTTTTGAAGCTTGTGAGTGCTATCTCCCAAAATTAACCAGTTCCCTTTACATACTGCTGTAGCTGTTGTTCTATATACTGTGTATCAAATAATTGCTAATCCAATTCACTATTCGCTTGAATGGTTGAGATTGCAGGAGTTAAAACTATATTTTGGATACAGGTCATGAGAATAATTACAAAATTGATTACAAAAGTTAAACATGAATATTCAAGATGAACAAACAGATTCTCTGCAAATATCATAAGCAATGTATAGAGACCAGGATGGAGAATTCGTAGGTTAAGACCAGGACTTAGGCCTTCATGACAAGTTAACCGTTTTAAAAATCTCAAAATCAAAATTAATTTGTAGATGTACATTCTTCTTACTGGTGTCAATACAGTTCACATAGTCACATAACTACAGTGAATTTGTATTCAATTTCCACAGACAACTCATGTTAAAGGTGATCAGGTTCTCAATTTGCATAATCTATGTACTTGTTCGTACACTGATATTGTGAGGAGATTTGAGATACTGATCACCATTCCAATAATAAATGTGAAGCAGTAATGTTGATGTTCCATGTCATTTAATCTTATATCAAAGTTCCTTAGTGACCTTAGCGAGAATATCAATAATCATCAATTTACAGCATGTACTAAGACAATAGTTTCCAGTGTTTGAGTACTAATTTTTTATATTGAAAAAATATCCTCTTATGATCTGCCTGTCAGTTGTTTAGCTACTTAATTTTATTTTTTTATTTTGCAAAAGGTAGATTAAAGAATAACAGGTAACTATTGCTGTCTTGATTAAATTTCCTTTTTGAAGCTTTTGAGTGCTATCTCTCAAAATTAACCTGTTCCCTTTACATACTGTTGTAGCTGTTGTTCTATATTCTGTGAATCAAGCTAATCCATTTCTTTATTCGCTTGAATGGTTGAGATTGCAGGAGTTAAAACTATATTTTGGATATAGGTCATGAGAATTACAAAATTGATTACAAAAGTTACACGTGAATATTCAAAATGAAGCAACAGATTCTCTGCAAATATCATAAGCAATGTATAGAGACCAGGATGGAGAATTAGTAGGTTAAGACCAGGACTAAGGCCTTCATGACAATTTAACCCATTTAAAAATCTCAAAATGAAAGTTAATTTGTAGATGTACATTCTCCTTACTGGTGTCAATACAGTTCACATAGTCATATAACTACAGTGAATTTGTATTCAATTTCCACAGACAACTCATGTTAAAGGTGATCAGGTTCTCAACTTGCATAATCTTTGTACTTGTTCATACACTGATATTGTGAGGCGATTTGAGATACTAATCACCATTCCAATAATAAATGTGAAGCAGTAATGTTGATGTGTCATGTGTTTATCTATACAGTTGCTACACATTAGCTGGTCACGATTGCTAACAGAAAATTGTTTTTTCTTACAAAATGAAAATTGTAGACAGAAATTCTCCTTACTAAACCATTTGAATATTATTTCCTATTGACGTATTTTGCAAGGAATGCCGTAAACTCAAGATAGCGTATACAAAGTATATTTCGCTCACTGCTCATTCACAAATAATGCTACATTATGCAAATGTTGTATATTTGTGAAATAATTTCCACCTGTGTTATCTGTAGTTTTGATCATATTTGAAAGAGAAATTACATGTTGACACCATGGATACATTTTGTAGAACTATATATATGTGCTGGAAAGAGTTTTGGCTTCCATCAGATCAGACCAGTTTTCTTGCACCTTTCCATGTCATTTAATCTTATATCAAAGTTCCGTAGTGACCTTAGCGAGAATTTACAGCATGTACTAAGACAATAGTTTCCAGTGTTTGAGTACCAATTTTTTATATTGAAAAAATATCCTCTTATGATCTGCCTGTCAGTTGTTTAGCTACTTAAATTTTTTTTTTTTTTTTTGCAAAAGGTAGATTAAAGAATAATTTATGACAGAATTTATGGAGGGTTGTATACTTAAGCTTAAGCTTATACTTGCCTTTAAATGTAGGTTATTTCAATTGAAGAGCATTAAAGAGCGGATTAAAGTGCGGTGGTTTGAGCTAGATTTCTTAATCGTTCTTCTTCTTTGAGCCTTTCCTGTAATAAGTGTTTGCTTTACCCTACCGTATAAAAGATATTCGTCACGAGTATTTAGCTGATCGTGTAATTCTTGCCGCCTCTCGTTGCGTCTATAAACAGAATCATTTTGTCGAACACTTCCAGTCGGTGTCGCCTCTTCTGATCGGTTTCGTTCAGAATTCTAATGGAGGCATTTGGTCAAGGCGTTTGAACCAACTCAAACGATGTGCCTAGGCTGTTCGAAGTCTTTGTAATCGATGCTGTCGTTGTTTCTTCGTTGCTCGATCGCGCTGAATTTACGTGAATTTCAAGTCGCCGTTCTCGCTCCAGCGGGGTTTCGGTGGTTAATCTTCTCGGGAAAGGATTTCTAGCCACTTGTTGAATCCAGCGTTGTTGTGTTTGCTGTTCTTTCTCATTTGCATCAGAAATTGGTCGTGTTTAACCGAGAGTAAACACTTTTTCACAGACAGCCCGGCCGCCATTCGCGGCCATGAATAAACATGAGAGCGCGCCATTGTCAGCGGTCGCGATTTTTGTTGCCAGGCAACTGCACGACATCTTCAGTATATATATATATATAAATATTTATATAAATATATTTTTCGCTCGATTTGGCGCGGCTCAGCTCCCGAGACCCGAGCACCCGAGCGGCCTTCGGCCGTCAAATTTATTAACCTTGCTACGCTCGGGCCTTCGGCCCTCGCTTCGCGAGGAACAAAACAAAATATATGCTGTTTTCAGCTTTGCTTTAGTTATTATATTGTACATGTTGTTGCAGTCTCAAGCAATTTCAAACAAAATTATATCTGTATCGTAGCGCCAGCGCTTTTAATGCATCCCCCATCAGAGAACCCGAGCGACGTGTCATTTTAAAGTCCAATTTGAGCAGCTGTCATATGTACCTAAATGATCGCAATTATATGGTACCCCTGTAAAGAACAAGCGTTGTTCTGATTCCAAGAATATGAAAACAAATCTCTCTATCTTTCTCAATTTGTTCTCTTTCTTTACCTTCAATCCGAAATATTCTGCAGTGCCGCCACAAAGACTAAGAAACAACATGTCTTTTTGCAGATACTGCACCAAGAAA
This sequence comes from Dendrophyllia cribrosa, assembly GCA_024195265.1. Taxonomy (NCBI): domain Eukaryota; kingdom Metazoa; phylum Cnidaria; class Anthozoa; order Scleractinia; family Dendrophylliidae; genus Dendrophyllia; species Dendrophyllia cribrosa. The sequence goes on along the minus strand of JAJLRJ010000013.1, from coordinate 19,246,255 downwards.
AAAAATCAGCTTTTTAAATGTGATAGCAATGGTAAAAAAAAATGCCCCCGACCAAGAGATAATAAATTATTACAAAGCCGAGACACAAGAAAATGACAGGTGTAGACACGCCCTTGTATTTCAGGTGCTTTTGCGACGAAAAAAGCACTCCGTCAAATAAAAACTGCTGCCTGTTCCAGACGTTCAGATAGTGAGGAGCGAAGATTAGGCGGCGCGAGTGCTGACGGACGGGATAGGCGCGAAAGAATGAGGCGAGGGAACGCACCCCTCTCCCCAGTCTCCTCCCGTTTTTCCCACTCGTTCGCGTGCAGACTTTAAGCTGTTTCCCGGCCCCATAATTTGAACGCCTGGAACTAGCTACACCTTTCGTTAATGTTCACTTAGGAGGCTTTTAAGGTGGTCAGACACGAGGGGTCATGTAGCAGGGACATGTCGCAGCGACATTAGCAGCGACAACAATTTGTGTAGTACACACTGAAGGACATGTAGAAGGGAGTGTAGTGGGGACATGTAGCAGGGAAAAAATTATCGTGCATGCACACCACATGAAAATGTCGCGGGGACGTGTCTCAGGGACATGTTGCAGCGACACGTCCTCTCCTGTGAACTGATACGTCCTCTCGTGTGAACTGACATTTTGTCCCCGCGACATGTCTCACGGAGTTCAACTTGTTGAACTTCATGGGACACGTCGCGGGGACAAAATGTCCCCAAAATTGGTGTTGCACAATTACGATAGTATCAGTTCACAGGAGGGGACGTGTCGCTGCAACATGTCCCTGAGACAAGTCCCCGCGACATTTTCATGTGGTGTGCAAGCGCGATGATTTTTTCCCTGCTACATGTCCCCGCTACACTCCCTGCTACATGTCCCTCAGTGTGTACTACACGAATTTTTGTCGCTGCTACATGTCGCTGCGACATATCCCTGCTACATCACCCCTCGTGTCTGACCAACTTTAATCGTCCGGGATTCACTGAATAGTGATCAGCATCAAATTTCTCCTCCTAATACCAATGCTTAATCAATCAGGGAGGTCAGGAGAATTAAGGATATTATCCCTTGATATTTTAACAACTTCTCCACACTGTTTCTAAAAGAAAAATATGGGGACAGATAAGAAAGGAGAATTTGTATTTTGCTATTGTTGATTGAATGGTTAAATGAAGTCTGTCAAACCTTAGGCTGTCTGCTAACTGATCTCAGACAGGAAAGGCGTGGTTAAAAGTGATAGTTTGTTAGTAAAAAAAGCGACGAAGAGAACATTAAGGTGATTTGCAGATTTGCAGAATTCAGAAAAATGACGCAACTGTTTTGTATGTATATAAAAAAGAACTCTTAACACTTGACAAACTCTTTTAATTCTTGTGGGAGGTCTCGGAGCGTGAAGATCTCTTGCGGGAAGGCTGACTGACTTCTTGGGATTCATTTGTCACCACTACCCCTTTCACGCCGGTTCTCGTATTATGGAAACCCAATGCATATATAAACGCAAACTGACCCACAATTTAAAAAAATAATAATTTCATGCTGTGATTTAAATACTAATAAAGAAAGCCGAAGCTGATACTTCGTAGAACACTTAACTGCTTAACGCGACAACGACATGATAGACCCAACCAGGTTGAAACAGCTGTCCACGGTTGCATTTTGGCTTTCAGTTTGGGCTCTATCATGTCGTTGTCGCGTTAAGTGTTCCGCTAGCAACCTGGGGCGCTCTTTCGTGCGTATCAACGGGTCATCAACTGTCTGTTGGTGTTTCAAAAATCATCTTTTTTTCTTCTATCCCTTCTTTAAACCTCTGAAAATTTCATTCAAATTTAGGTCGAGTCCCACCTTAAAATAGACAGCCGACTGATCCCTGCGTCATTGCGAAGAAAGAGCAAACAAACTTGGATATAAAAACTGAAATTTTAAACATTTCCCTGAGCTAAAAGGCAAAAGTGGTTAAAAAACGTTAATGGCCGTTACAAGTAAAAGTTCTTATGGTGGCCGAAAGAGTATGAGTAAATGACTAACGAAGATCGTCACGTCTATTTATACCTGACAGCAACAACTGTCGGGGATTTTCCCTTTTATAATTGGTAAAAGGAAAAAAAACCCTGGGAACGAGGTTGCCTGCGATCAAGCGTGCGTTTCCTTTCCCAGTCCTCTCCTCTCTCCCTTCCCCATTTTTTTTTTTTTTTGCTCCTTTTCGCAGGGTATCGATCATTACCTTCACTCGCCTCCCGAAACGACTGCTACACACTGATTTTATACGCGCTTTCCTGTACTCAATTAAATATATATTTTTTCCTCTAAGTGTAAGGGAGTAAATCAAAACATCAAAACACAATTGAAACTCACAGCTGTATGCAGCTTGAAAATTTTCACCACGCTATGGCAGAAATGTGCAATAACCTAAAAATAAAAATTTCGTAGCTAGGCGCTAAAATATTGGCATAGGAACGGGAAATTTCGTGCATTGTTTATCACAAGCCCGCCAATAGCAAAGTCCACACCAGTTATGCAAATCGTTGTATTTTACGACGCACAGGGAGGAGGTAAGATCCAAATAAATGTAGGTTCTGCAACTTAGTTTTCAAAAGGAAAATATAATATTTTGTACTTAAATTTGAAGAAAATAACCATTGAATGGAAACGAATCAAACCTTGTGTGGGTTTGATTTTTCGCAGCGTAAAATTCCTTCACACCACATCACTTTTCTTCCTTCCCCACTCTACCCCAGAAGATATGTAAATCAGCTCTCAACAAGCTAATCAAGTTTGCATGGTTGCATGTAAGCACGCGCGAGTCGTTGTCCGTTTCATACTTGCCTGTCGCTTTGGAGGAGCGAGTTGGTTGGTATAGTTGGCCTTTAAACACTTCGTTTACCTAAACAACAGCGATTTTACCTTTCCTAAATGAGCGATCTTTTTGATGGTGATTGTGAGGGCGACCTGGATGGCAGTAGTGGCTTCAGGGCGATTCTGGTGCTGCGAGAAATCTTTCAAGTAATTTTTGACGAAGGAAGTTAAGGCGATAATTTTAACTTGAATTGAACACTCTTCGTTGTGCTAAATTCTTAGCTAGCGGGGGAAGGAATTGAGATATAGTCTGTACTATTATCGTTTTTAAAGCTCAAAAACAAAGGTTGAAATACAGATGAAGAACCAAGGGACTACCACGACTGCCATGGCGAACAACGCGGAAAGCTGCTTCGCTTCGCCCGGGTCCGTCTTCGCCATTGTGGACAACATTCACTGGGCGATCGCAAGCGCTAAACACAACAAAGCCTATGTCCTTCGATTTGTGCCGGTGGTGAAACAGATCACCAAGGTTCTGAATGGCGCAGATGTGAAGTTTATCCGCCAGGCGGAATTCTACAGTGATCTGAGGGAAACTCTATTCAAGATTGAAACCCACGTGAAAGAAAGCTCTACTCGGGGAAAATGGATGAACAAACTGATGGCGAAGAAGAACCAGAAAAGCTTCGAAGAATTTGAACAACATGTGGAACACCTCATTACACGCATCGTGTTTTCGTTTGCTCAGCGAGTTCAACTGCTGAACTTGGCTCGCCAAACGCGGCAAAGGAGGAGGGCATTGTCGGAAATTCAAGAAGAAGACGAGTCGAGCGAACACAGCAATGAAAGTGCTTGTTCCAGCATCGAAGATGAACCTTCCGGGGAATTGGCAAGCCAAGACGAAATCATCGGGGAACGATAAACTTTCAACGTCAATGCACTTTTCACCACTGATTCAATTATAAGGCGTAAATCAAAAGACATGAACATTTTCTGATAAGAAAAAGGCGTCGTGGTATACCTTACGCATTAAATATTTCTAACTTTGTGGTAAAAATCCTTGGTAATTGAGCTTTTTGAACGAGTTTTTGAATAGTTTAGCATATTATTTATTATATAAGCAAGAAATGCTACGTCGAAGTCACCTATGAAAGTGATATCTTGGGAGGGGAAAATGCTTGTTGTATTTTGTACATGTAGCAGAAATCCGTGTCTAACATGTAATATTTCTGTGTTGTGTAGTTATAATTTCTTGTAAGGAGCAAACAAGCAAGCACTTGAAATGTAAATAGCTTCTCTAAAAATAATGATGAATCACTTATTTATTCACTAAAATATTTTCAGGGACCACACAGGGTTATGGTATAGTAGCCTGATTAAAATAAAAGGATATTTTAAGTTTATTTTTCACAAGTGTGTACTGTACATGTAGGTTAACCTTCTATTTAAACATGAATCGTGGGAAAAACTAAAATAAAATTGAATTCACTTGCTTGGCATTCAGGAATTATCCTTAATATAATCCCTTGGCTTGATAGGGGGGATTACAAGAGACAACAAACAACCATCTATGCTGACATTTTTCCTTTGTGTGTTTTCAAAACAGCACAATTTCATTGTATCTTTTTGATTCAAAACATCATTGTGGTTTCCAATCAGATTTGAATTTAGCCATGCAGAATTTGTGGCAGTTCTTTACTTTATTAGATTTGTCAAATTGGTCCACTTGATCATCAAACCCAGAGCTCTGAAGTTGTGTCGCGTGGCTCTCACTTTTAGGAGCAATGTGACCTGTTTTTTGTGTCACTCTCAAAAGCCAAAACATGTATTTGTGTCACAAGAAATCTAATAATAATAGTCCAGTTTTGTTAACAAACTGAGTGCACAGAAAGTATGTCTTTTGCTACAGATGGCTGGGATGGAAATGGATAATTTGTAACTCGAAGAAATTGTCCAATTTTTTTCAAGTTCTCCCTGTGTCGTTAATATATCATTGACCAAGCATGAGGGCCGTACTGGGAGAATATTGGCCCTAGGTCTTGACAGTATGGACCCCGTTGCACTTGGTCCATACAAAAAAGACTGAGGGCCAATATTCTCCTTGTACGGTCCCGAGCAAGCTTGGTTAATAAGATATTTATTTCACGACTCCTGCCGGCGGGAGGATCAATCGGGACAACGCCCGGTCCAATACTTAGAGAAAATTGGACCGGCAATCGAGCATTCTGATTGGTTGATTTTAGTTATTGGCCCTCTGACTGACTTAGTCATGTAATGTTTGTTATTATGTTGCCATATAAGTTGTATTTTGCATTTGTGTGACCACACTGTTATGTTGCTAACTAGTGTGATCCAGGCTTAAGCAAAGATACTAATTATTCTCATCTGACACTGATAATAAAAGTGTCCCTTGGACCAACTGACTTTGACACTCGCAAACAACTTACTTTGCAGCTCAAAGGGGCACTGTCACAAGGGAGCATGCGCCAGTTTCTTGAATCAAAACTTGAAAAGTTCAGCTTTAATTTTTCAAGTTGAAGTGTCAATTTCGAAATGGCATCAATAAGTGGCAGTCCAGGTCATGGAAAACAAAAAATCTCAACACCATTTTTGAAATGGACATTTCAACTTGAAAAATGTAGGCTAAACTTTAAAAGTTTCGATTTGAGAAACTCGTGCATGCGCCCTCGTGACAATATTATTATGTCCCTTAAAGCAGGGTGGTTCTTTCAGTTTGAAGTTTTCATCAATGAAGTATTTTATTAAACTGGACTGAAGCATAAATCATGTGGAAATATTTTTATAATCATTGTGTTTTGATTCATTTTCACCATTAAATACAAACTTATAATATTTCTTTACTATACAAATACATATAACATTTTCCTATTAATAAAAAATTTAGAGGGAGCCCCACCTTGCAAATTAAAACAGAAGTGATCCAGGATGGGAGAGAAAATAAAGGGGGGGGAGGGGGGAGGGGGAGGGGGGACAGGAGGGGGGAGGGGATGGGGGGGCGACAGGGTGAAAAATGGTACAGGATGCCCTATTTTCTTTTTGAAAAATAAGAATGACCTGGCGTGCATTTCTCAAAGGTCCCGAAGACATTTCGGGCCCGAAAGCCATTTTTAATTCTCAGTTTCTATCACGTGGAGCTGCAGTTAATAGCCCACAAGGCTGCCCGACGTGTTTCGTCAACTCCGAATTTTATTTCTAAGCTTTCAAAATAAACAAAAACTGATTTCTTGTCATTAACACTGCAGTGCACAAAATAAGGCTTTTCGGGCCCGAAAAGTTTTCGGGACCTTTGAGAAACGTACGCCTGGGCCTCTCCCTTAGAACTGCCACTGGGTGCAGTGGTTGAAGCCAGGTTTGTGCTGCTGGTTTTGGGTTCCCTTATTATTGCATTGGATGTAAGGAAAAAGCATTTCTAATTTTGGTGTTCCTGTGGCTTTCAGGCAAACAATTTTAAGATGTTGCAGGCAACTGCCAAAAATCTGCCCCTCTTGCTTTTTTCAGGGGCATTTCTCAGCTGGGAACTGATAACTGGCCTTGTCTCGGTAATCCCTGATCACTTCTAGTTTTTAAATTATTAGAAAATATTTTGAATGGCTGTTGTCTCTCTGCCAGGCAGTTCATCTAGTAGTGTGCCACCAAGGTGTCCTTTCCTGAATCTTGAAATGAAATGCACATTGGCTTTGAGATAATCTGGTGTTCCACCTGAATGCAAAGGAACATAGAGGAACACTGTGTTAGCGATTATGACCTGTGGGTTATTACTGTGACGGGGTATGTTGTTTTGATACTTGATACTGTATATAAAATAAACAATTATATTTACCTGATACTGTAGCACAGAGCTTTACAGCAAGCTGTCTCATGACAAAGTCAGTGTTATCACTGGGGTCTGCGAGACCAATCATATCAACATATCTAAAATGATACATACATGTACATGGTTACAATAATTATCTATGTAATAATATTATTAAGAGAGAATGTACAGGAGAATTCAGATAAACTTGAATTACCATCAGGGAAAAACCCCAGAACTATTCCAGTTATGCACACTGAGTGTTTACCATTTGAAAAAAAAAATGTTGGAATGTAAATAGTAAGTTAGCCTGTTTTGGTTTGCCCACGATTTAAATATTTAAAAAATTAATGGGACCTCTTGAGAGGTACTCCAAAATTGCCACCTGGAATATGCAAATGGTAAAGTGTGTACCATTTGCTTTTATCTACCAGTTCCAGGACCTGCACCAGTTTTGATCTGTAAACATCCATGACTACTCAGCTCATTTCTGGTGATTAATGGCAAATGGTACACACCAATCTCGAACAGAATTTTCCATTCTAGAGTGTTTTTTTTATACATGTACCATTAATGCAAACCACGGACCACCCGGTGTTTCCTTGTTAATGGTAAACACTCATCGTATCCAGAGTTTGAAGGTTTAGCAGGGGAAACTCTACAAAGTGCAGGTTTGAGTTGTTGGAGGTTCAAGATATTGGGAACTTGAGAGTCAAGTAATTAAACTTACTTAAAACATCTTTGCTTGTTCAAGGTAAACAAAAGGTAATCCGCAATCAGATCTTCACCCACCACATGGTCTTTGAAACAACCTGCGGTTACAAAAAAATACATCATTATTCACTACATCGCTTTTAAGGAAGAATGAAATACCATTGCTTTTAATTTCATAGTAAGTAGTAATATTTATTTATATTAGGTAAATCGAGAAGTATTCATTACAATTTCAACCGACAGTCTACCGACAACTTACCGACAGATTACCAACAGTCGGCCGACATGTTACCAACAGTCGGCCGTTTGTCGGCCGACAAATGGTGACCACTATGGAAAAAACTGTCGGCCGACAGTCGGTCAACAGTCGGCCGACTGTCGGCCGACTGTCGGCCGACTGTCGGCCAACTGTTGGCCGACTGTTGACCGACTGTTGGCCGATTGTCGGCCAACAGTCGGCGGACAGTTGGCCGACAGTCGGTGGAGGTGAGTTGTTCTTCACTTTTACCGTAATCAAAGCTAAGGAGTATATCCACCACCACATTTTCCCATTTGAGAGGGTAGCCAGGCAGAATTAAAAATGAGATTAGGTTCCCTGGGTCTTCATTTATAGCTTTCACATGTGAGTACCTTATACAAGCCAACTTTTCCTAAGTCAAATGCGTGTGATTTTCGTATCCATATTACCTGAATTTCTGAAAAATTTTTGACGACTTCCTGAACATTTCCGAAGATGTTCCGACAACTTCAGAACATTTCCGAAGATTACCGAAGAAGTTCCGATGATTTTTTAAGGTTGCCAAATGTCGCAGTGCTCAAAAGCTTGGCGCGATCTTGCTGAGATAGTGCTTATCTTGACTAGATCACGCATATCTTGGCGAGATTACCAAGATCTCGTATCATCTCAGCAAAATCTCCAACTACAGTTCAGATGCCAATTAACTTATTTGCTCCTTATAAACAAGTAGTCCGGAATTGTGAATCAGGCGTGTGAAATTGTCCTGTATGCGTGTGATCGATGTTTTCGATCTGCAGGCGTGTGACACACCCATAATACGTGTGAGTTGGTAGGTATAGTACCTGCTAATGCCAGTTTCATTCCCACTTCCGCTGTTGGTATGTAAGGAGCCATGATACCTTAGGACAAGCAAAAAAAAAATCAAAGGCTTCTTGGGAGCCAAGTCATGAATATGAAACAACCATCGGACCTTTTTCTACCTGACACAAGGTGGGTCCTCTTAGATTGTACATGTTATGACTACTTCCCTTATGTTGCAGATCCACGTACCAATATCTTTTACCAAAGAAGGACCTCTAAAACCTTCGTGTGTAGCTAGTAAATAAACACGAAGGAATGACTGTGTTTACTAGCAAAAATGAAAATTATGGGACAAACTTACCTTTTCCTTCATTATTAATGTGAGAAATCCTTGCCAAACAATAATAACAAGTAAAAGAACCCCAACGTTTTCCAAAACCGACATTTCAGTTGATTGAGCATTTGTAAACACAACGGTCGTAATGGCGGACTTGGTTTACTCCCATTTACTACATGTACAGTATGCTATTACCGAAGTGTAACATATTAACAATTTAATATAAAGTTAATATAAAGTTTACAATGAGCGAGTGACTTTTCTCCAGTAACCGCAATAAGTCATATTCACGACTTAAAAAACAAAACAAAAAAAACGAAAAATTGTTAATTACATAAACTTTGTTAGATTTTGCCCATTCAGTAGTGCATAATGTACTTTCTTTAGTTAAAGTGCCTATCACCCCTAGAAAGTTATTTTCAGAATCAACTCTATGTACATTGAACAGTCAAATGGTAAAATATTTCTTGTTTTGAACGTCACGTTTATGAGTTATAAAGATTTGAATTTACAAAATGCTAATCAGATGACATCAACCTGGCAATTTGCCATTATTTCTACGCCAATTTACAATGCGCAGTTTACAGCTTGAGGATAATTAATTTGAAAAATACTAAAAATAAACTGTGGATAATAAATTGATTTGTAAAAAGTATCACTTGGAGGTGAAAACAAGTAGTTGTATAATAATAATTCCCTGGTTGACGTCATCTAATTTGCATTTTGTAAATTCAAATCTCTATAACTCACTAACACGACGTTCAAAACAAGAAATATTTTACTATTCAACCATTCAATGTACATAGAGTTGATTCTGAAAATAACTTTCTAGGGGTGATAGGCACTTTAAGTCAAAACATCAATAATCAAAGCTGGGCTCCAAGAGCCATTTCTTGAATATGAAACAACCTATACTGCGAGGTTAATTAGTCCACAGATTGGTTTTAATTTTCCATACTGACTTTAAAGTCAAAGAATTGAAGAGTTCATATAAATAATAATGTAAAACAGATTTCAGACACCAAAACATCTTAGCATGACATAAATATGCATTGTGTGAAACGAGACTGTCTAGACAACTGGATGACATAAATAAAATTGAAAAAGTTAACATCCCAGTGATTGAGTGAAAATTTGCATATTTGCCACTGTATCTCGTATCTCACCACCATATTCATGAGATAAAAATGGTTATCTTGAATTTTTTTTTGTTCTAACTAGCTCATTTAATGTACCTGGAGTGTCAAACATGTATGCAACTGGCTCGTCACAAACCTGCCAAATAACAACGGTACAATACACCTTATTTAATGGTTTAGCAGATAATATGCGCGGATATTTTATGAAAATGTCTGTACGTATTATCTGTTAAATGTCGAATAATGGATTTATTAATATTCAACTGAACTTTCTTTCAATGAATTTGCTTCTGAATCTTGGGATACCAAGGTGTAATAATACGACAATCTACATGTACTGTGTAACATACTCTGATATTTTGCGTGTTCTCTTTTCCTTATTAGGTAAAATGATGTCATAGTGAAAATAATAAAATAAAGTACAACATGACTCAAGGTCTGACATTAGAAAATAATAAAGAGTTGATAAAACATCCTTTATATTGCAATGTTGTTTGCAGTACCTTTATTCTATTTTCAATAGATTTAGTTATTCCAGGAACTGCCCCTACTCTGGTAGCTTTGCCTAAAATGCAGAAGGATCATAAACATTTTACACAAATCACAAAAAAAAACTGAGATACATACATTAATTACAAAGTTGAGGAAAATGGGTTTTGAACTTCCTGCTTCCCATATCTTTTATCCCAGTTCCTATCCTTGTTGGCAGCTATATCTTTACAGCTTTTCCTATTGCAACTTTAGTTAAATTTTATGTAAAATGTGTATTTTTCCTATTTCTTGTTCTTGCTGCCACCTGCTTTCCACCTCTCTTTTTCATGTCCTGCATCAGATTCCCCCCCCCCCCCCCTTTTTTTTTTCTCGGGTACCCCTTTCTTGTCACTCTTACAATATACCAAGTCTCAGTACACTGTATACAGGGGGTGTTCATACCTTTTCTCATGTATTTTCTCCTCAGAGCATTAACTAAAGATGACTTTCCAGTATTAGGCAAACCACAGATCAGAATGTTGTAAGGTTTGTCTGGCTCCTGTTAGTGTACAACAGAATTAATTTTTTATAAGTAGTAAATAGGAAATTATTATTGTACGGGGATGCTTCGCCCCGAGGTCCAAACCCTTACCCTTTCATATACCGTTTTTGACAGAAAAGGTACCCCTTTCATATACCTTTCATTGAAAATGGTACCCCTTTCATATACCTTTCACTGAAAATGGTACCCCTTTTCATATAGCCTTTACGTGCGTCTGTTTGTTATATTTTGAAAGGCCCTTTTTATAATACTGAAATGGCAGTTTTCCCTACCATTTTTATACTTCAACTCGTGTTTCGCTACCCTTTCCTATTCTTCGTGAAATCCCTACCCTTTCATTTCAACTCGTGAAATCCCGACTCTTTCATATACATGTACCTTGAGCCTAAAAAAGGTACCCCTTTTGGGCGGGGCATCCCCGTATAGCCCATTAATTAGGTGCGTATAGCTACATTAATTAGAGCCCCCCCCGGGGGCTCTAATTAATGTAGAAAGTTCTAAATTTGGGTCTGTGATTAAAATCCTAAAACTACAGTGCTGTAAGTTACTTACAAGTACATGTACAGTAGTTTTTTTATAAATATTTTAAAAAACACTGAAATTGGCTGGTGTACTATCAGGTCGGAGTTATTTAGGGTTACATGTAACTCAATTTACAACATTCAAAACTAGATTCAAACTAACTGGTCTAACGTATGTTCCCTCATATTCTGCATCTTTGATGGCTTCTAGGGCAGTAGGAATGACCTGTAAACATAATAGAAAACACTGTTAAGTACTTTTCAGATATTTGCTGCACATAAAGTTATGAATGGTTTAAGAATAAAACAAGTCTTGCTTTGGCCGAGCCTTTATGACCTGTTTGATTTAAAATCTCAAGTCCCATGTCGGGAGAAGAAAACTATTCAGATTAAAAAGTGACAGGAAATGCAAATTAAACCATAATTTACTACACCAAAAAATCACACCAGTGGCAGGCAAGAACTAGACTCCCAATCAAAAGCTCCTGTGAGCCAACCCGTGAATAAGAAACGGTAACGCATAATGCAATATTGCGGTAAGCTTAATGTTTTAATATACTGAAGAACGCAAAAAAAAAAAGAGGAAAAAAAAAGGTTCAGGACAATTTGAATTGGAGCCATCTGACTCCTGTTTGACTTGCCATAACATGAACTACAGTATGCCATTAGGACATGAAAACCTACATTATAACTAGAAATACATGTATGTGTCTTGCAGAACCTTGCAAAGCTCGGGAGAGGGTGCACCGCCAGTCAAAACTTTGATGGTGTCTCAATTTGCGTATGAGGATTTTCGCTGTTCCACTTTGTCTTCTTTGAAACCAAAAACGTTGGTAGTGTAGAAGGTCCTTTCCATGGTTTGTGTACCGGAACAAACCATTACGTCATAGTAGTTAAGGGTGGCTACCGGGGGAATAGTCAAATTTCCCTAACCACGCCCAATAGGGGGATTTTGACTAGTCAAGAATTTTTTTTATATAGGGGATTTTGACTAGAATTTTTTTTTTTTTCAATTTTTTTTCAATTTTTTTTGAATTTTTTTTTTGAAGTTTTTTTCAATTTTTGATTTATATAATTATATAGGTGATTTTGAGTATCGAATTTTTTCAAAAAATTTTTTGATTTTTTTCAGATTTTTTTGGGGAAGTGGTCAAATTTCCCTATGTACGATCCTCCTGGGGAATGAATTGGGGAAGTAGTCAAAAGTATCCTATCCCCCGGCACGGAAAAAAAAGAATCCAACAAACAAGTTTAATGAATCTTTTTCTTATCTTGAGTAACGTTCCGATTGGGGTTCGGGCAAAACTTGTAAGTATTATTTTTGACAAGAGTTTCAAGATGTTCTTGCAAATCAGCGTAACGAGCAACGTGTTGTGAAACGCAGTCAACTCCTTGCCATTCTCTGGAAAGCATATGTTTCATGGATCTGGATGTAATGGTGATCAAAGCACTTTTGCGTTTTCCGAACTTTTATCATCGAGCGCTGAATAATTCTTTTTGCAGAACATAATACAAGCAATCACTTGGGAATTAGACCGCATAAAAACCTTCAGGGCAAAAAATTCAAAGGTAGACATTTTCCGCGAAGACCGTGTTGTAAATCTTTCTCTTTCGATTCCATCGCATGTTAGAGCGAAAATCAGCTTGACTCGCCACTTAGGACAATCCGTGAATGAAAAAAAAAAAAGTTTGATTTCAATGCTTGCAGAAAACTCGTTTGAAAGAAGAGAAAGTATTTTTCACAAAGCAAATTTTTATCGCATGACGAATCGAGCAAAGACAAACAAACTACGAACCTGCGGAAAGATTTTGCAGTAAAAAAAAAAACCCTTTCTTTCGCCGAAAAGGTTGTCCTTTTTCCAAAGCCACCTCTCTTAAACCTTCCACGAAGAGAGTTGTCTGATTTTTTAGCGATGAACCAATTTCTTTGTTTTCACGCTGTGAAAAAAGTTTTCTTGTCCTTCTCGGAACAGTGTTTTCCTAGAAAAACCCGGCTTACGCCATCACTCGGTTCCAGACCACGCCGATAAAAGAGTTTGAAATAAATAATTTTCTCGTCCCAGGTTTTTGCAATAATCTTGCATCTCATTTCTTCCTTCTTCTTCCGAGCAACTCGTTTGGCTTTGCGTTGTAAGTGAATGAGAGAAGAATGACGGTGGGAGGATTTCTTTTATAGAGGATGAGGTGGCGTCAGCTATCGCGCACTATCGTTGATCCCTATCGTTCCCTATCGTGCCTTCATCGTTCCTTTCCAGTCCTCATGCGGATTTTTTTCAATCCTTTAAAAAAGCGGCGAGTTAGTTTGTTTTTTGTTGTGTGTTAAGATGGAAGAAGAACATCACATTGTTTGTTTGGAAGAAGAGTGGTGTCTACCCGTCACAAATTGCTGTGGACAGTCGATACACGAAGAGTGCATGGAGAGATGTCTGAAGGTGCGACCTCGTTGCCCGCATTGTCGCAGAGTCACCAATCTTGTAAGGGAATTTTCATTCCATGAATTGCTTGAAAATTTGTGCGGACTTTCCATGGATTTTTTTTCTTTCAGCCCTTGTTATTTGAAAGCCGTAAGGAGTGGTCTAGAAATCAATGGAAAGAGTTGCTGAAGAAAGAAAAACATTACGTTCCAACTTTGTCAGAGGAGGAAATTGAGAGACGTTTTTTAAATCCTGCTCCTATTCCGCCACCACCTTTAGGGTGGGCTATATTTCGTCAATGTGTACGATCGTAAAACAAAAACTAAAAAAAGAAAAAGCCCAATTGACTCTCGACGATGACAGTTGGTTTTTACAAATGTGCGACAAGGTTAAACCACTCAAGACCAAGAAGACCAAGAAGCTGAACAATGATCCGTTTGGATCAATAAAGAAACTCCATACTTTGATGGACGATCAGATGTCATCCTCTAAATGGGCACCTCGATCTTTCCCTTTGGTGATATCAGTATCATTTTCACCGAGTGGGGACGTATGAGGAGGCTTGGAGGATCAGTTGGATTTTTTTTATTAATACAAAAAAAATTGTATCTTTTCAACCTTTTTTAGGAAAAAAATCTAGTAATAAACCACTTTAAAAGACCTCATAGTTTCCAGTTGTTTTAAAAATTCAAGTCTAAATTTTACTTCCTTTTCCAACAATTATCACTTGGAGTAGTAATGTCCACGAGTCACTCACTCAAACTGAGTTACCCTTACCATGCATGAGTAACTCACTCAAACTGAGTTACTCTTACCATGCATGGGTCACTCACTCAAACTGAGTCATGCCATGAGCATGAGTAATTCACTCAAACTGAGTTACTCTTACCATGCATGAGTCACTCACTCAAACTGAGTCATGCCATGAGCATGAGTAATTTACTCAAACTGAGTTACTCTTACCATGCATGAGTCACTCACTCAAACTGAGTCATGCCATGAGCATGAGTAATTCACTCAAACTGAGTTACTCACTCAAACTGAGTCATGCCATGAAAATGAGTAATTCATTCAAACTGAGTTACTCGTACATATAAATAGATGTCAAACCGGGCGTGCTCATTTTGAGTAAGACGAACGTCGAGTTCACATTGCTCGGCGTATGGTACATCTTTGCCAGTATTGTCAAAAACCGTTTAGAGAAAGAACAAGAGAAGTGCATAACAATGGCTACTGCCTTTCCGGAACTCGTTTCTGATGCAGAGGAAGAAAATGAAAAAGAAGATGAGGAAGAAAGCATGGACACTGATTCAGAAGACGAAGAAAGTGATTCGGAATCTGACAACAATGATCCATGGGAAAAATTGCGTGAAGAAGTAACAGATGCTTTAAGTTCAAGGTATGACAAACAAGTGGAACGGTTCCTGAGAAAGGGTGCATCTGAAG
Organism: Dendrophyllia cribrosa; assembly: GCA_024195265.1. Lineage (NCBI taxonomy): Eukaryota > Metazoa > Cnidaria > Anthozoa > Scleractinia > Dendrophylliidae > Dendrophyllia > Dendrophyllia cribrosa. The sequence goes on along the minus strand of JAJLRJ010000013.1, from coordinate 19,231,010 downwards.
AGGCTGCTGAGGACAAAGCTTTCAATGCTCTATTACCAGTTTACAGAAGAAGGTTACGAAGGGTGTACTTGCGCTATCTAAAGTGGATTAATCGTCTCATGTCTGACCCTATACACCTAGAAGTCATGGAAACTGTACAACGCTTCGTGGATCAAGAATTTATGGATTATAACGAGGCCCTAGATGCAGCTGTGGACCAACGGAAATTTTTGTTAAACCGAGTCTTTAAAGCAGAGCGAGTTCCTAACGAAGAAACCGACAAAGAAGAAGACGTCTACTAAGTGAACAACAAAACTTAAGAGACGAAGAAAGTTTGTCAAAAAATTGTTACTGAACGTGAAAAAATGCATTTAAAAATGACACACAATGGGTTGCAAGGAATGAATTTTTATTCAATATTAGTTTTTAACAACAATGGATAATTTTGTAGAATATCCAATAAAAGTTTGTTACGTGATATCGGACGGAAGTATTTGTCTGTCATGACGACAAGGCTTCTAGCCCGGCTTGCAAAAACGGAATAAGTTTTTCTCCTCCTATTTTTCTTAAGAGCCTCCTTCTTTCGTGCAAAGGCGTCGTCAGTGCACTGATGCGTTGAATCATTTTCCTGTTACCCAGGAGAGGGGTTTTGACGTAAGCGGGTACTTGGATCACGTTGTCGTAGAGATTACGCATCAGATCGGTCAGAGCTCGCAATTGTTCGTTGCTGGCTCTTTTCATGTTATCAGAAAACGTCTGACGATCCGTCAACCCCGACAACCAGTCAACTTGTTGTTGCACGCGCCACCCCCTTGATTTTTTGCCGGCACCTTGTTGTTCTTGCTTCGTTTTCTTTTTCGAGAGTTGACTTGCAAGCACACCACCCAAAGCGGCCGCTGGAATCATTCCCCCTGCTGCCGCATTGGCTTTCTTGATTCCTTTTCTCAATGCAATGCTGGCTTTCACGGCTCGGATGGGTCTCCCATAACGATCTGCCTCTGCATCGTCATCATCAGAAACAACTTCCGGAAAGGCGCTAGCCATTGTTATACCCTTCTCTTGTTCTTTCTCTACTTTCCAACAACCGTGCCTCTCGTGACGGTCTCTGTTGTATTTTCGACTAAACGGTTTTTGACAATACTGGCAAAGATGTGCCATACGCCGAGTAATGTGAACTCGACGTTCGTCTTACTCAAAATGAGCACGCCCGACTTGACATAATTTGGACTTGACGTTCTTCTTACTCAAAATGAGCACGCCCGGTTTGACATCTATTTATATGTACGAGTAACTCAGTTTGAGCGAATTACTCATGCTCATGGCATGACTCAGTTTGAGTGAGTGACTCATGCATGGTAAGAGTAACTCAGTTTGAGTAAATTACTCATGCTCATGGCATGACTCAGTTTGAGTGAGTGACTCATGCATGGTAAGAGTAACTCAGTTTGAGTGAATTACTCATGCTCGTGGCATGACTCAGTTTGAGTGAGTGACCCATGCATGGTAAGAGTAACTCAGTTTGAGTGAGTTACTCATGCATGGTAAGGGTAACTCAGTTTGAGTGAGTGACTCGTGGACATTACTACTCCAAGTGATAATTGTTGGAAAAGGAAGTAAAATTTAGACTTGAATTTTTAAAACAACTGGAAACTATGAGGTCTTTTAAAGTGGTTTATTACTAGATTTTTTTCCTAAAAAAGGTTGAAAAGATACAATTTTTTTTGTATTAATAAAAAAAATCCAACTGATCCTCCAAGCCTCCTCATACGTCCCCACTCGGTGAAAATGATACTGATATCACCAAAGGGAAAGATCGAGGTGCCCATTTAGAGGATGACATCTGATCGTCCATCAAAGTATGGAGTTTCTTTATTGATCCAAACGGATCATTGTTCAGCTTCTTGGTCTTCTTGGTCTTGAGTGGTTTAACCTTGTCGCACATTTGTAAAAACCAACTGTCATCGTCGAGAGTCAATTGGGCTTTTTCTTTTTTTAGTTTTTGTTTTACGATCGTACACGTTGACGAAATATAGCCAACCCTAAAGGTGGTGGCGGAATAGGAGCAGGATTTAAAAAACGTCTCTCAATTTCCTCCTCTGACAAAGTTGGAACGTAATGTTTTTCTTTCTTCAGCAACTCTTTCCATTGATTTCTAGACCACTCCTTACGGCTTTCAAATAACAAGGGCTGAAAGAAAAAAAATCCATGGAAAGTCCGCACAAATTTTCAAGCAATTCATGGAATGAAAATTCCCTTACAAGATTGGTGACTCTGCGACAATGCGGGCAACGAGGTCGCACCTTCAGACATCTCTCCATGCACTCTTCGTGTATCGACTGTCCACAGCAATTTGTGACGGGTAGACACCACTCTTCTTCCAAACAAACAATGTGATGTTCTTCTTCCATCTTAACACACAACAAAAAACAAACTAACTCGCCGCTTTTTTAAAGGATTGAAAAAAATCCGCGTGAGGACTGGAAAGGAACGATGAAGGCACGATAGGGAACGATAGGGATCAACGATAGTGCGCGATAGCTGACGCCACCTCATCCTCTATAAAAGAAATCCTCCCACCGTCATTCTTCTCTCATTCACTTACAACGCAAAGCCAAACGAGTTGCTCGGAAGAAGAAGGAAGAAATGAGATGCAAGATTATTGCAAAAACCTGGGACGAGAAAATTATTTATTTCAAACTCTTTTATCGGCGTGGTCTGGAACCGAGTGATGGCGTAAGCCGGGTTTTTCTAGGAAAACACTGTTCCGAGAAGGACAAGAAAACTTTTTTCACAGCGTGAAAACAAAGAAATTGGTTCATCGCTAAAAAATCAGACAACTCTCTTCGTGGAAGGTTTAAGAGAGGTGGCTTTGGAAAAAGGACAACCTTTTCGGCGAAAGAAAGGGTTTTTTTTTTCACTGCAAAATCTTTCCGCTGGTTCATAGTTTGTTTGTCTTTGCTCGATTCGTCATGCGATAAAAATTTGCTTTGTGAAAAATACTTTCTCTTCTTTCAAACGAGTTTTCTGCAAGCATTGAAATCAAACTTTTTTTTTTTTCATTCACGGATTGTCCTAAGTGGCGAGTCAAGCTGATTTTCGCTCTAACATGCGATGGAATCGAAAGAGAAAGATTTACAACACTGTCTTCACGGAAAATGTCTACCTTTGAATTTTTTGCCCTGAAGGTTTTTATGCGGTCTAATTCCCAAGTGATTGCTTGTATTATGTTCTGCAAAAAGAATTATTCAGCGCTCGATGATAAAAGTTCGGAAAACGCAAAAGTGCTTTGATCACCATTACATCCAGATCCATGAAACATATGCTTTCCAGAGAATGGCAAGGAGTTGACTGCGTTTCACAACACGTTGCTCGTTACGCTGATTTGCAAGAACATCTTGAAACTCTTGTCAAAAATAATACTTACAAGTTTTGCCCGAACCCCAATCGGAACGTTACTCAAGATAAGAAAAAGATTCATTAAACTTGTTTGTTGGATTCTTTTCTTTTCTTTTTTTTTTTTTTTTTAAAAACTGTTGTATTTTAATTGTACTTTCCCTTTCTTTATTATACTATTGTAATTTCATTTTGTTATGTTACAATGCTTTGCAATACTGTAAGGATTTTTTTTTTTTTTTTTTTATTGCCACACACAAAAAGCACTACTTACAATACCTTACAATACAGTTTCTTACATTACTTGGGTTACAGTTACTCATACTACAAACAATACGCTGACTTACTTACAATAGGATTACTTACGATACATTACGCACACGCACACGTGTATAGCCCTTCGTACAGTGTCATCACGCTATCTCAATATGGTATATAATTTATTTGAAGAATCATTTGTGTATCACCCCCATGATTTTCTAAAGAGTTGCACCTAGAACTGCTCCAGTTTTGAGGCTGTTATAACCTGCCAAGTTTTGCCAAGTTTTGCCCGAACCCCAATCGGAACGTTACTCAAGATAAGAAAAAGATTCATTAAACTTGTTTGTTGGATTCTTTTCTTTCCGTGCTGGGGGGATAGGATACTTTTGACTACTTCCCCAATTCATTCCCCAGGAGGATCGTACATAGGGAAATTTGACCACTTCCCCAAAAAAATCTGAAAAAAATCAAAAAATTTTTTGAAAAAATTCGATACTCAAAATCACCTACATTTATATAAATCAAAAATTGAAAAAAACTTCAAAAAAAAATTTAAAAAAATTTGAAAAAAATTTGAAAAAAAAAAAAAATTCTAGTCAAAATCCCCTATATAAAAAAAATTCTAGTCAAAATCCCCCTATTGGGCGTGGTTAGGGAAATTTGACTATTCCCCCGGTAGCCACCCTTAACTACTGTCATTAAGTTTACAGCTGAGTGATGGAACAAGCAAGCAAGTGAGCGAGTAAGTGTGTGCTGTCGTGTCCGATAACCTGTTCGTTATGCTTCGTATATTCACGGGTTAACAATTGCCTGCCAGAATCTCACTTCCCCCTACCCCTCCCCCTACCCATCCCCTCCCCCCAAAAAACAAAGATGCTTGTAAGATTATCAAATGAATAGGTAGTAGAGAGGTTGACAGTTCACCTTTTTGATGCTATGATGGTACTGTGATTTTGAGTCAGTAAACATAGCTCTGATGCCTTCATCTTCCAGACATCTAAGAATATCCTACAATTCAAATAAAGACAAAAAAGTAACCTGTACATGTACTGTATATATTAAATACATGTAGTAATAGTCAAGCACAAGCACAGGCAAGAAAATCCATTGTCTAATAAATGCCATGTAAAAATGTTATGTGCAAACTGCCCCCGTTAATGAACTGTTCGCAAGACGGTATACATGTAGGTAGGTAGGATCCTGTATAAGACCTTATTATTTTAGTATCCTATATGGATGTTGTAAGATCCTTCAGGATCCAAGACAGGATCCTATTAGGATCCTACGTACAATTTCTACAAGGGTAAAAAAATATGTATATTAATAATAGTTCAGGGCTCGAAATTAAAAAAAATTCTCAATCGCAATTTGCGAGAAATTCCTAAAATTTAGTTGCAAGTTCGAAAATTTAAGTCGCAAAAAAAAATAACTACTACTACCGGAACCGGAAATGAGAAACAAGAAATTTCTGAGAAAGTCTAAAAAAGTGCGCCCATGATACACTTCTTGGAAACCGTGTTAATGGAGCATGCAATGGACGATTAATTTCGCAGGATGTTTCAGATAAAATTACAACTACCATTTACAAGTAAGACACAAGACTGTTGAATATAATTCCTTTATTAGCTACATGTTGGGCGTAAAACAGTCACAAAATCGCGACTAATAGACAAATTTTAGTCGCAAAAGCGAAATCTTTAGTCGCAAATGCGCCTGATACAGGTGCAATTTCGAGCCCTGTAGTTGAGCGTGGAATCAAGCATATTCTACAGACTGAAGTACATGTATGTAACCCAACCCAGTAAACAACAAAGTAAGGGTAATCTGAAGCTGATGAATGCCAATTGCTGGCTTTAATAACCACACCTGTTTCTTCTTTGTGTTTCCTAAGAGATCTTCTTTGTTCAACACCAAGACATGTGGCCTGCCTTGTAACTTTTCTTTTAATTTAGGATTTCTTCCAGAGAAGGGAATTTGAAGCATGGTTAAGGAGTACACAAAGGTAAAAATTATTTTTATGCCTGCTTGGCTGTTCTATACAAAGTACATATTAATTATTATTGTGTTGTTCAACAAAATATCCACACCACTCGCACATAAGGTTCTTTTATTTACACCCCAACCCTCTGTAAATTTCACTTCAGCTTCATACTTTCCTTCAAAAACTTGGCTTTTGAGACCGCCCTCCCCCTTCCTCCCCCTCAGAATTTCCAATAGACCCTATTCATAAATGGCGGCCGATTTATTTATTCTTTTATATTCATGCTAATCAGCCCAACTAGCCTCGTTAGCGTGTGCAAAATTCAAAAGAATTTTTGCTCTAAAATGAGGCTAGTTGGGCTGATTAGCATGAATATAAAAGAATAAATAAATCGGCCGCCATTTATGAATAGGGTCTATGACATTTCATGAGGGAATGGGGGAGCCTGCATATTTGATTTCCTCAAACTTCAATTTAACTTTCACTTTTTAGACCCTCTCCCTTTCTCTGAATTTCCTACGAATTGCCATGGGGGAGATGAGGGTTGAAGGGTGGGTTGGAGGGTTGGTTGGGGTGGGGGGGGTGGGGGGGGGGGGGGGGGGGGGGGGGGGGGGTATGGATATTTCCTTGAACTTCACAATGTCTTTAAAAATACAAAATATAAAAGGATATTCTTGCATCATGAACTTCTATGACGCAGTCACATTTTTTTAACCGCAGTTGCATCATACGTAAACCTATGAAGAACACAAACAAGACAAAATGTAATCAAGCTTAAGTTATAAGCTTATGTTTTTGGCTATTGTTGTTGGTTTGGTGTAGGTTCAATCCCCAAATCATTACTTCATGACGACAAGTAACACACCTTTTGCCATATGCCCTGGAAACCATTTTAGAAAAATACTGGGATGGTAGTCGTTTGGAAGGCGAAAAACAGGACGAAAACTTGAATTTGCCAGCCATAACTCTGCACGGCTAACATACGGACTGACCGCCATCTTGGATTCCCTCGCGCATCGCATTTTGGGAATGTTTGGAATACCGCTGAAATATCCGGTGAAACCGCAGGCGGATAAACAACGCTTGGATTCCGAAGCGGTGAGTGTGTTTGCTTTTGGAGAAGATGCGGGTTCAAAAGCGTTGTAAACAAACTTAAAAGCATCACTACCGCATTAGTTTTGCGGATTAAAAAAAGAAGGGACAATGCCTGGAATAACAAGTGAGTATGCGTTGAGAAACCTTGAAATTCGCGATAAATGACGACTTGAATGTCGCTACATGTTTATCCAGTTATGGCGCGCGTCCTTGCCTTGATATCAAGTTTAATTTCTCTTCTTTCACAATAGGTATATTACCTGACGGCTGGGAACGCTCTGAAACGACCAACGGAATTCCATATTATATAAAGTATGTACCATAATTTTGCATTGAAGTTTATGAGTTTTATGGTCCATGAAACCTTCTATTAAAGGTTAGCTTTTTCAGTTTGTTAACATTTTGGCAGCTGTATCTAGGAAGTGAAGCATCTTTAAGTATTCAAAACAGCAAAATTCTTGCCAGCGGCCCCTGTATATGGCCATGGAATTAATTTGCAGCATTCTGTATTAATAAAAGATAAGAGGGATGACAAGGTGTAAAGTGAATAAAATTAATTATGCTTAATTTCGCATGTTTGTAATTATACAGTAGTAAACTGTATTTTTCTAAAGAAGTTAATTACAGTACAAGTTTTCCATACAGTTATTTTCTAAGAAACTGAAGCCTTATAAATGGGATTCCGAGAGAAGTATCGGCTAAAATGTACAATACCCAGCCACTATTTGCATCTCGTTGAATAAGAATGGATCCTTTTGTTTTCATATGCCCCATTCTATAAAACGTTCTGGGATATGTAAATAAGTGGCCGGGTATTCTAAAATCGCTCAGAAGTATCTAGGAAGGCGAGTTAATCCACAGCATAATTTTGAGTTATCCCAAATGTATACAGATAACTTATCACCCCCCCCCCCCCCCCAAACAAATAATAGTGCCTTAAAATCTGTATTGTAATTAAGGCTTGAAGTGAATACACTGTAGGTGGGAAATGGTTTGGTTTTGGGTTACATGTAAATTATTCATAATGAAAAGGTTACCCACACTCGGTTCAGCCATGGTACAGGTAGGTGGATGAAGCCGGGGTGGGGGGAGCAGGTGGTTGGTACTGGATCTCAGGAACTAAAAAGTAATAAATAGGAAGCAGGAGTCATATTAAAAGGGACACTGTCACAATGGCGCATGTGCCAGTTTCTTGAATCGAAACTTGAGTTTAAGTGTCAATTTAAAAAATGGCGTTTATTTTCTTCATTTTCCACCGTGACCGCCACCACTATCCAAAGCCATTTCAAAATTGCCACTTCAACTTGAAAAATTTAGGCTAGTAAACTTTTCGAAATGATTTGTTTCCCATCTCCACCCTTCCCTGCCCCCACCTGTGAGCAGTTTTTGTATCTGGCCGTGACATTCAAGATGGCGACTACATGTAAATGAACCGATCAATCAAACTCAACAAACGCACAGGAAAATAGCGGAATGTGAACACTCTAATTTAACTTATTTTGAGTGCAATGCATGCAATGATAATTTAAGCAAAATTACAAAGATCTACATGTTGGAGCCCCGGCAATGTTAAAGAAAGGGTTTGATTGTGAGGAAGCTGCTTGGAGCTTCAGATCCTCTCCTTCCCCACCCTGTTAGGAAAACTTAATGTTGGTAAACAAATAATATTAATAATATTTATAATTGAGTCATGTTATTTTCTTGCTACAGCCATGAAACAGAAAGAACTCAATGGGATCACCCAGAGATGATCACTTTATTGGAGGAAATTGGTATTAAACCCTTTTACAATAAGAGGCCAAATTTTATTATTTTAAGTAATATACAGACAATAGTTATTGATGCGAGAGTTCCACTGCTCCAACCAGTAAGAAATTTCTTACCAAAACCTGAAAAAAGACGAATAAAGGGCTTCTCCCACACTACCAAATTCATGTTGATAGCAGGAACAAACAGTCGCTTTTATGATATGGACTACATGTTAGATCGTGCAAAGTGCCTGTTATCTACACCAGATTTGTACTTGCAAGAATGGAAGAACATGAAAGGGATATTTTTGAAATTAAAATATCCTGAGAAGCTTAATAGCAACTCGACTGTCAACAGTCTCCAGCACCCTCCAGACTTATGTCACATGCCATCGGACAGCCCCCTATGGATCGCTATGCCTAACAAGGATCAGAAATCTGCCGATGTGGTTAACAGACAACTTAGCGACCTTGGAAATCAGGAGTTGCAGCCAATCTTTTCAAGCAAAAATATTATTGATGAACTAAGACAAATGGAATTGAAGCCTCCCTTAGTTAACCAAAAGAATGTTGTGTATGAATTTACATGTGATTTGTGATACCGAAAATAATACATGTATATCTGTTACATGTGCCGCCACCTCAGTTTATCAACATCTGGAGGAACATAAACATTTGGTAATCGGACAAAATTGCCATCTGCAGTTAAAAAAAAAACAACAGCAAAAAAAGAAATTACATTCCCATTTTGTAAAGTACATGTACATGTATTGGAAAACTACACTGTAACACTTGCCTCAAGAAATAACTGCTTAATACATGTAACTTTTGTTTGGATGGTCACACTTTAAACAACAACAATAACAACAAAAAGTCTTTATTTTCAAAAAAACAGTTACATTTTTGCTGCCCGCATTTAGCAAAGGCTATACTTTTACCTGTCACTGTGCTAAAATAGAGTTGAATTGGAGCAATTTGGATTCCAACCATTCAAATCGTCACGACTATGATTCATCGTAACGTTGTGTGTTGAATGCTCCAATATTGTTAATCACTAATGTACTGAGCTTGTGATTTTAATATTAATAATATTTTCTATTTATTCAAATGTTTTATAGAGAGTTTGAGTAACATCAAGTATGCTGCCTACCGCACTGCCATGAAGCTAAGGGCCATCCAAAAGAAAACACAATGTAAGTGAAAAATACATGTAAAGTGATTTTAGAAAGATGGTAAATGTTGAGCTTTGTAATGAAACGAGAAAGATACATGTACATCATCATGTGATGTTCAAGTGAACTGTTAACTTCACAGTTATACAGTATTCTGTAGAAACAATGTTTAAATATTAGCCATGGGTAAATCTTAACCAGATTGAATTTGGCTAAGACCACTGTTTTGTTAAACACCATGTAAAATTCATTTAAATAATAGGCCCATACAGTAGTTTAATGCTTATAGTGTAAAAATAATGAATCAAAAGTATTAAATAGAATAATATTGTAATATTTCTTATGTTACACAACACTTTTCCAAAAGTATCAAGAATGTTTCTAGAAATTCCCAGAAATAGTCTCCAATTTCAGGACATACTGTATTCTAGAAAATCTCTTCTTCTCTGCCCCCCGCGCCCCCCCCCCCCCCCAAAAAAAAAAAAAAAAATTGGAATGTTGCTGGAAAAAATATTGTTGAAAATATTCCAAAATATTCTCCACACATTTTCATTCAGTCTAAAACACTTTTAAGTAACCACTAGAGCACTTTAATTTTTTGTTATCTAATAAAATAATGTATCAAAACAAAGGCATATTTTTTTTTAACATTGATTTGTAAACTTTTTTTATCTTGTTAGTGTATGTGGTTGATCTACGTGTCATAAAGTCGTCCCTTGATGAGGAAGGTATCAAAGATGGCTATGTCGATGGAAACCTGTCTGTAGCAGAACTGACAAGAATAATTACAGCCATTTTTTTAAACCAAACTGGAGATCGAAGCAGTAACCGCATTAATGTCTCTCTTGCAACTGAACTGGTTTTAAATTGGATCCTTAATGTCTATGATCCGTGAGTACTTCAAATACAATGTCAAACCTCCTAATAACAAACAAATACTAACAGTCAACTCTACCAAAGCAGACCCCCCCCCCCCCCCCCCCCCCCCCCCCCCCACTGTAAGATGGACACTTCTCTTTTGACTTTACTATTAAAGATGAACATATGAACATCAGTGCTTGGTTGGTTCTGGCTGAATTTCATTTATCTGTCTGTATTAAACTTATATCTCTAAGGTAGACACCTTTTTTTAAGGTGGACAGCTACATTGTAGAGCTGGTATGGATTGTGTCTCTCCCTCCGTCCCTCTCTCCTCCCTCTCCCGCTCCCTCTACCCCTTCCTCTCCCCTCCTCTCCCTCTCTCCCCCTCCCTCTACCTCTTCCTCTCCCCCTCCCTCTTCCCCTTCCTATCCCCTTCCTGTACTCCTCCTTGTCCTATCCCTCTACCCCTCCCTCTCCCTTCCTTCCTCTCCCTTCTTCCTCTCCCTCTCCCCCTCTCTATTCCTTTCCCTTGTTCTCCCTCCCTCTACCTTCCTTCTCTCCCTTCTCCCTCTCCCTCACCCTCTCCACCTCTCCATTCATTTCCCTTGTTCCCTCTCCTCTTTCTCTACCTCTCCCTCTCCCTCTCCCTTCTTTCCTCTCCCCTCTTCCCTCTCTTTCTCTCTCCCCCTATCCCCTCCCTCAGCCTCTCCTTCTCCCCTTCCCTCTGCCTTTTCCTCTCCTCTCTTCTGTCTTCCCCTCCCCCTCTCCTTTTTCCTCCCTTTCCCCACACTCTACCTTTCTTTCACCCTTCCCTCCACCCCTCTCCCTCCCTTGCCTTCTCCCTTTACCCCTCTCCTTTTTCCTCAACCCCTGAGTAAAATCAGAAACATGGGGCCGTAGCAATTGCAGTGAGAACGCTACCTCGCCCCCTAGCTGTAACAACCTTGAGGATGTGGGACTTGCCTAGACAAAATGGGAGGCATGACCTCCTGCCCCCCCCCCCCCCCCCCCTCTTATGGATACATGAAGATTATTCTTTGTGACTATTCATACTTTGTATTGTTAATTTGTAACTACACAGGGGAAAAATGGGTTTTGTGCCAATTCTTTCACTCAAAGTTGGTCTTGCTGTGATGTCTTCTGAGAAAGTACAGGAAAAATACAGATGTAAGTTTGCTTTTATAAATTAAGTATTATGATTGAAATATAATTACATGTATTTGTACATATTATAATAAAAGTACATACAGTAATTTTCATGTTTTAATCATAGGATTCAGGTCAGGTAAATTCTGCTTGATTCCAAGGAGAAAATGTTATTACCAATAAATAAGTCCCATTTAGTAAATCTCATTAGTCAAAGAGCAGTAAATCAATTGAGTGTCGAAAGTAATTACACAATTGCTGGTTTTGTGATTGGCTAAAAAATCTAGCGCCACTTTCTCGACCAATCAGCAGTAAAACCAAAACCAATTGTGACTTGCTTGCATGCGTTTTCCCACGCTTTGCGCTGCCGACATGTAACTGCTTCGAGCTCTGATTGGTTCATTGGATTGTTTACGACTGCTGTGATTGGTCAGAGTAATTACTTTGGTTTTGGTTTTACGACACTCAATTGAAAACTGCTCTATTATACATAATGTTAGTAACATTAATTCTACATATGTACTATTCACATGTAATTCAACCTTTCCATGATAATGCACCTCTTCCTGTTATAGACTGCTAGCAATAACATACATACATACATACATACATACATACATACATACATACATAATCGAGTCACTTCATGTTAATGAGAAAGAACAATAACTTGTATAATACAACTTAATTTATTGAGGCCTGCATGGAGGTGCACATTGTCTTAACAAATACACTGTAAATATATTAATGATATATTTTTGTTATTTAAAGACTTGTTTTCACAGCTTTGTAACAACCAAGGGTTTTTGGACAGTAAAAGACTTAAATTGTTCCTACAAGAGATGCTCCAGGTACCTACACTGTAGGATGTTAAGTTTAAACTGTATGTAAGATACTAAAAGTTAAACCCTTACTAAAACAAGTCTGTCTTTTAAGACTATTGCGCTCATTTTGCAGTGCTTATTAGGCTTTTCACACCTAAATTGTGAAAGCACCAAGTTCAACTTAAAACAAGAGGAAAAAGGAAACCACTGCTCAGTAGCTTTCATTTGAATGGTCACACTTTAGGGTTTCATTTACAGACTCAAAAGTTAGAATCACCTTGTACAGCATAATAAACAGCACCAAAGGGAAGTACTGCCAAAAATAAGCCATATGTTAGCACATGAGCTATTTATGTTAATTACATATTAGTGTGCCAGCTTTGTCACTTGAACTGTGTTTAGATTCCAAAGTACATCTATGAGAGTGCAGCATTCAGTGGATCAAGTGTTGAGCCAGCTGTTAGGAACTGTTTTGAAAGGGTAAGTTAAGCATTTACCAAACCTCTGACACCCAACAATAATAATTATATCTTTTTCAGGCCAAAACGGCAGCATCTGTTTTGTCCCCACTTCATACCAGTTGACAAAACATGCCCTATTTCAGACTGAAACCCTAAGATGCCTTTTTCAGTCCAAACAGCAAAACTTTTCACCTTTTTCTGGCTAGTAAGCATACATGAATTAAAACATAACCTACCTCAGACGTAAAAATCCATATAATTTATGTGTGGTCAAGTGTTTTAATTAGGGCTTTGTATTTCCAAGAAAAGAAAATTGTCACTCACCTTGAAAATAAAATCATTCTCAATTTAAATTTGATCTTACAATAAAAGACATTTATGCACTTCTTCCACACGCCGTCGGCAACTCGCTCACTAAGTTATTAACTTTTTTGTTCACTAACTTATGCGCATTTAAGTTATGATGAGGGTTTATTTAAATAATGATTTACTATGTAGCAACTCCTTCGTACAACGTAAAAGGCAATGTTATAGCAACTATACTTTTTGTTTTCCTGATGCAGGTATCTATTCCAGAAAGAGTGTCTGCTGAAGAGTTTATTGAATGGATGATTGCTGAACCCCAAACAATTGTCTGGCTTCCTACACTTCACAGATTAGCTGTCTCAGAAACAGGTACATGTTCTGAAAGTGCGCCGTATGTATACTGTATGCGAAACCAGTCTGCTGCAGCTCAAGTTTTGTGCGTAATTGTTCTTGACTAGCTGTTCTCAAAAGTTAGCGTCACCTCCATTGTAAGTCCACAAACTGATCAGGCATTTTGTTTGTTTTCAGTTAAACATGAGGCAAAATGTAATGTGTGCAAGATGTATCCTATTGTGGGTTTCAGGTGAGACAAAAATGACCCGTTATGTCAATACATTTATCAATCAAGCATTCCCTAAACAACTCTCTGAATGTTGATGAAAATTTAATGTACAGCATTTGTTCAAATCCACCAGATATCGATGTTTGAAATGCTTTAACTTTGATCTCTGTCAGGTGAGAGTAAATACGGTGTGTTATTGGTTAATTGTGTTACATGCCTTTTCAAACCAATTGGTAATCTTTACCTCAGTTTTGCACAACTGCGCTTTTTGATTGGTTAAAAAAAACTCTTGCCGATTCTCGACCAATCAGAAGTCAGAAAACTAAAGCCTTGCACGCGTTTTCCCGCGCTTGGCGCCAGCTACATGTTCATGTATTTGCTTTGAGATCTGATTGGTCAATTGTATTGTTGGTGATACTGTAATTTTGGTTTTACCACTCAGTTGAAAACTGCTTTGATTGTTTGTTATGTAATATTGGTCAACATTGGTCAACATTGTTTGTACATGTTGTTAATTGATTCAGGTTAAGCTTAAAGGGACACTCTCCTGCCGAAATAACAAAATTTCGCAAAGCTTATTTCCATGTTATATCGCCAAATGCCACCAAATATACAACTTAGTTGGATAAATAGATTCTATAGAGAAAAACAGAAGCAGTAGTTTGGAGATAAAGTGCAGGATTGCAAGGGTGGAAGTGGATTACAGTTCATCAAATTTGATTTCGTGACAGGCGATCAAGAAAACAAAATCGCCGTTGTTGTAGAATTTTTAGTCTTTTTAGTCGTTATTTCGTCTCTTTGGTTTATATTTCTTTGCTTTCATCACTTTTGGTGATGTTTTCTTCCTTTTTCAAGATAATAAAACAAGCTTAAAGCAAGCTCCGGCCATAATCATGAAAACGCGATATATTAATGCCGGGACAGTGTCCCCTTAAAGGGGTGGCGAATGGTACCTTCAAAATCGTGGATCTCGGAAAATTTTGGTCCGGTCTCGAAATCTCGGCAGTTTTTGTTTTAAAGTTTTGCTTTAAAGTTTTTGTTTTAAAGTTTTCAAAGTTTCGTTTGGCTGGTGCTTTTTCTGTCTCGGAGTCTCGGATTTTTTTCCTCAAGGTCTCGGAGTCTCGGATACTTTTGTCAAGCATTCTCATTCTTCATCCTTGTTTATTGTTTCAAAGGTGAATCGGATATTTTTGGCACTGAGTCTCGGGCTCGGTTTTTATAACGTAGCTGCGGTCGCGGTCTCGGATTTTGAAACAAGGGTCTCGGCGTCTCGGCGAGTCTCGGATTTACCATTCGCCACCCCTCCTTAACCTTAACTTTCAATGGTCACACCATAGGATTTCGTTGACAGACTCAAAAATTAGAACTACACTACATGTCTCCATAACTGACTCTGTGAGTGAAAGGATTTAGACTACGAGCAGTCTCTCTTTCCCAGCTTAGTCCGTCGAGTGAGAAACGAAAAAAACATCAGCGAACGGATACTGGCCGCGCGAAACTGGGGGCGAGGCAGGCGCGCGGGAAAAGAGAGACTACAGACAAAGCCCAGGCGAATGCACGTTCACGGTCGAGTGATTTTTCGGTATCAGATTTACTTCTCTTGACATCCTGTCAATCTACATGTCATCGCAATGCGGGAGATCTAACCCGAAACCAAATCCCTTTTAGCGCGAAGAGAGTAAAATGCCGCGAAAGAGATGAGTTCTTCGAACGGTACTCCGAAAAAAGCCATAAGAGGTAGACCAGCAAAGGAACCTTCTTGCCACGATTTTTGCCGTGTCCGCAAAATGTAACTTCAAAAGTTATCACAAGCGCAACACCACGGGAAACTACTACCGACAGACTTGACCTCCAGTCCGTTGCACGAGGCTTTTGAAAGGTTTTAAAACTCAGTCTAAACTAAAAAAAAAAAATACCCGTTCAAAACTTATAGAAGGAGTGGCATTTAAAACATGAGGAAAGAGTCCTACAGGCCTGCCAACCCCATTTTACACTCGAAAATAGTGAAATAAATAAATAGTGGCGTAAACAAAGCAGTCGCTAGACTGTCAAAATTGCCAACGGAGTTTTTAGTATCAGCGAGCTCCGCGCAGCTATATAGCGCCTGCCTCGCCCCCAGTTTCGCGCGGCCATTATCCGTTCGCTGATGTTTTTTTTGTTTCTCGCTCGACGGACTAAGCTGGGAAAGAGAGACTGCTCGTAGTCTAGGGATTGAGCTACTTGTCCCATTTACCGTCTATTTTTGTTGTTTTACAGGGTTGTTTTTGGTCAGGCAGTGTAAGTAAACAGCACAAGATTGGACACCCCACTCAGGAGTACTGTCTAGTGGTAAGCATCATGTACCATGCATGAATAGTCCCTCCTTTCGTTTAGGGATTGTCAAGGCTCAGTAGCGGACTCCATCGTTAGGGGGCCAGAGTGAAAATGTTAGAGATTGAAAGAACTTTTCGGTTCTTCGGATCCTATATGTTTTGCAAGTTAAGGTGGGGGGGGGGGGGGGGGGGGGGGGGGGGGGGAGGGGAGGGGGCTCCCTAGATCTGCCACTGAAGGTTGAAACGTGTGCACAATTGCGCTGGAGCATAGAAACTCTGGGTAACTTTTCGAAGAGCTGTTTGTGATCTTTACGTTTTACTGGGAAACAACCTGTCTCATTCTGTTTAAGCGCATTTCACTTGTAGAATGTCGTAAAAAGAAGCAGCGCCGGTTCTGTTTGATTAGATTTAAGAAAGTAGTGCTAAGTGGACGCACTTTAATGTTTAATTCACAGATTCAAAAGGTATAGAGCCATTTTTTTATAATCTAGCCTAAATACTGGTCAATAGCTTCCATTTAATCTTTCTTTGCAAGTAGGCGCAAGTATTTTTTACCGTTTAGCCACCAAAGGCAAGTACATTTTTACTCGAATAAGCGCCGTGGCGCTCTAATATTAATTTTTTGACTTGTCGATGCGGCGCTTATTCGAGGGAGGCGCTTATATTTAAAATTTGTCATTTTCGTAAAAATAACAGTACTACTGTTTTTGTTAATAGTAATCTTTCTGTTTCTTTGTTTTGTTGAAAAACGATAACAAGAGCATAAGAAGTCTAATACCCCATTCACACCAACGCTTAAACATGTTTAAATGTTGTTTAGTTTAAAACAGGTTTAGAAAAATATCTCCTAACCTCCGGTAATATTTGGAGTAAAATCTTTACTAAAACAAACTTTATTGACTTTATTACCATTCCGGGTAGTTTGAGTCATATACATTTAAAACTTTTCAAGATAGAGGCTAAGAACCTAATTAAACTAAACAACATTTAAACATGTTTAACCGTTGGTGTGAATGGGGCATAAGACTCGTTCGAGGGCGCCGCTTATTCGGGGGCAGCGCTTTTTTGAGTAAATACGGTACTCGCAAGTGACCACAAGTTGTTTTCAGTATTGTTTGCCTTGGTATGATCGCATACAAAAGGCTACAATGAAATGTTTTTCACAACTTGCGAACCACTTGTGTCGACTTGCGAGCACGTTTGACCAGGACTTCAGGATAGATAGCTTAAAAAAACTACAACCAGCAGTTCTAATTGATTATTTATTAAACACTTAATGACTGGTCCCGAGGGAAAACAGTGAATTTTGTTTCCCGAGAATCTCGAGGGAAACAAAATTCACTGTTTCCCGAGGGATAAGTCGTTAAGTGATTTGTTTTATAGCAACACAAGGCATCATAATGATGCCACCTTTTGTCGCGGTCTGATCACGTGCGCTAGCGGTCAACAGTGCACTGTTACCCTCTGATGTCACAAATGTTGCCTGCTTTCGCAAATGTTGCCCACTCATGGACGTTTGGCGGGAAACAGTTTGTTTGTTAGGTTTCATGTGACCCTGAATCAACCAATGAACGCGCGCGTTGTATTGAGAAAACTTCAGCTATATAATAATTCATTTAAATCATCACAGTCAACGCAAAAGGAAGACATAAAGGACTTTGCCAAAGTGATGCGGAACAAAGTAAGCAAGAAGAAGAAGAAGACGCCAGAACACCCGTCCAAAGGAAGGTTTATTCCCATTGAAATGGAGGAAGCTGCCCCATCTGAAGGGGAGGATGAGTAAGTTTCAACATGTAGAAGGGCTAGGAATACCGTTAAATGCCACTTACAAGCCCCTCCCTGGTTAATTTTTGAGCCCATCAGTTTGATAACAAAACATTCTTTCGGTTATACCCCCTCCGTAATATAATTATGTAAACGACAGCTCCTCAACTGCAATTCTGTAAAAAAGGTTACACTTAATTGACTAAAACAACGATTCACTATCACAGTATTTCTTGCTTGTCAGCCCAAAAAGTCGAAGTTGTATAAGCCCAGGGCTTATAACCGGCATTTTATGGTACTTCCTTTTCATGACCTGACGTCATCCAAATTCTAAAATCTAAACAGCTTATTTTTCATGGCCCTTCTTTCAACAGGTTCTTCATATCAGCAGTAGTAATTGTCACGCTTTGGATATACAGCATATTATTTAAAAATGTTTAGCGGTGCGGCTGAGCGTGTTGCTTGTGCTGTTGCCGTCACCGTTGTCGTCGTTTTCACTAAAGGACTTTATTTCATATTTTAATAGCGCCCCCCCCCCCCCCCCACCCCTCTCCCCTTACTTTCAAATACCAGACGAGTGGTACCTTTTCCCTTGAGTGAGTAAATTAAATATCATGTTGAAATTGCAGGGATTATGTTGATGCCGGTGTTCCAATGAAGGTTTTTCCAGGAACCCACGACAAGCTAGAAAGTTACGCAGCAAGGTGCGTGTGTTGTACAGAAAACTGTGCAAAGTATTGCTTTACTTTTCTGAGGTTATTGGTTTATTGTTTCAACCAATAACCATTAATAGGTTTAAGTTTCCATTTTTAACCCGTGAATACGCGAAGCGAAATGAACGGGTTATCGGAGACGACGGCAAATTCACTCGCTCGCTCGCTCGATCCATTACTCAGATGTAAACTTTCCTTGGTAATTCCGTTGACCAGTGCGTAAGACTTTCGTGGTAAAGGAATAGTCGATCGCCGAAAAAGGGGATATTTTGAAAGCGCTGCTCTGATGTTTTGTATTTGGAGTCCTTTAATGAAACATTAAAACCGATCTGCAGACTTGAAATGGATTTTTAAATAGAGACACGCGATTTAAGGACGTTCGCGCTAATTGTTTATGCGCATCCTTATTGCGCACGCAATTCATATCGCAACGACATGCTACGTCATGCACGAGCGCGCGCAAGAGAAGAAATCTTAGCACATAAAGGACTGGTAGTCGTTGCGTTAACTTTGCTTAGATTTAACTCGCTTGGATGATCGGTGACCCCCAATTTTTTTTTGATAGATAATTTTGTTTGCCACTTCTCGACAGATTGTGAAAAAATGAACGAAAAATCAATGTAGGAAGTTTATTTTTTTTCCATTTTTCTACCCGCGCGACATCGAATCCAGCCAATTTGCGGCTGTCAGAGTTTGCAAATGCTGTTGTTTAAAGATTAAATTTACTTTAAAAAACGTCACCAGTTCAATGAATTTGCTGAACAGACCTACTCACATAAAATTTGGGAAAGGAAGTTGCATTTTAGAGATTTATTTGCAATATTTTTAACTAACAGACATTGGGGTCTCATCCCGTAAGAAAGACCAATTTTTCAAAATAAGGGTCGCTTTTCGGATATGTTATCTCGGAAACGAAGTCGGTGACCCCCTCATTTTTTCGCATTTCTGACACGAACAACTCATAACCTAGCTGTAGCAAAAGTTTTATAAAAAAATCAATGTTAGAAGATTTTCGCGCGAACGTCCTTAATACGCGTTTTACCGCATATCTGCGTTAAAAAAAAATTCCTTTCCTAATTACCAAATGTCTTCATGGCCTAATGCCGTAGTGCATGTAACAGCAGTCGGGAGACGCGAATTCGAATCTTGCTCAGGACCTTCTTTGATCAGACTTTTTATGTCACTTCATTTAATGTGTTTCATGTGGGGGCGTGGTGGTCTAGTGGTTAGCGCGTCGGACTTTCAACCTGAAGGTCGGTGGTTCAAGCCTAGTCTCTGCCGTCATGTTTTTTCCTTAGACAAGAAATTTGCTCCACGTTGTCTCTCTCCACCCAGTTGTTTAAATGGGTACCGGCGACGTAATGCTGGGGGGTAACCTTGCGATGGACTAGCATCCCATCCAGGGGGGAGTAGTAATACTCTCAGTCGCATTATGCCACAGAAACCGGGTTAAGTTCCAGCAGTTGTGAGCCATTAGGTAAAGACTTACCTACCTTACATGTTCATAACTCGAACTAAGGTGAAATAGAACTATCGCTGACTTTCTAATTATTAAAATATATTAAAAAAGTAGTTTCCCCTGTTTCAGTTTATTGCAGAAATTTAACTCCCGAGAAGTCAAATTTTCCTTCACCCTTTAAATCCCAAGAGTGCCAAAAATCAAAATTCAAGAAAAATTCTCAATTTCATTTTGTAAAATATTAAAAAACAAATGGTACCATGCAAAAGTACTACTGAAGAGGTTTCATTTGAATGGTCACACCATAGGATTTCATCAACAGACTCAAAAGTTAGAACAAATGGTACCATGCAAAAGTACTACCGAAGAGGTTTCATTTGAATGGTCACACTATAGGATTTCATCAACAGACTCAAAAGTTAGAACAAATGGTACCATGCAAAAGTACTACTGAAGAGGCCTCGTTTGAATGGTCACACCATAGGATTTCATCCACAGACTCAAAAGTTAGAATAAATGGTACCATGCAAAAGTACTACTGAAGAGGCTTCATTTGAATGGTCACACTATAGGATTTCATCCACAGACTCAAAAGTTAGAACAAATGGTACCATGCAAAAGTACTGCTGAAGAGGCTTCATTTGAATGGTCACACCATAGGATTTCATCCACAGACTCAAAAGTTAGAACAAATGGTACCATGCAAAAGTACTACTGAAGAGGCTTCATTTGAATGGTCACACCATAGGATTTCATCCACAGACTCAAAAGTTAGAACAAATGGTACCATGCAAAAGTACTGCTGAAGAGGCTTCATTTGAATGGTCACACCATAGGATTTCATCCACAGACTCAAAAGTTAGAACAAATGGTACCATGCAAAAGTACTACTGAAGAGGCTTCATTTGAATGGTCACACCATAGGATTTCATCCACAGACTCAAAAGTTAGAACAAATGGTACCATGCAAAAGTACTACTGAAGAGGCTTCATTTGAATGGTCACACTATAGGATTTCATCAACAGACTCAAAAGTTAGAACAAATGGTACCATGCAAAAGTACTACTGAAGAGACTTCATTTGAATGGTCACACCATAGGATTTCATCCACAGACTCAAAAGTTAGAACAAATGGTACCATGCAAAAGTACTACTGAAGAGGCTTCATTTGAATGGTCACACCATAGGATTTCGTCAACAGACTCAAAAGTTAGAACAAATGGTACCATGCAAAAGTACTACTGAAGAGGCTTCATTTGAATGGTCACACCATAGGATTTCGTCAACAGACTCAAAAGTTAGAACAAATGGTACCATGCAAAAGTACTACTCAAGAGGATTCATTTGAATGGTCACACCATAGGATTTCGTCAACAGACTCAAAAGTTAGAACAAATGGTACCATGCAAAAGTTCTACTGAAGAGGCTTCATTTGAATGGTCACACCATAGGATTTCGTCAACAGACTCAAAAGTTAGAACAAATGGTACCATGCAAAAGTACTACTCAAGAGGCTTCATTTGAATGGTCACACCATAGGATTTCGTCAACAGACTCAAAAGTTAGAACTACACTACATGTCTCCATAATTGACTCTCGGAGTGAAATGGTTAACTTCAACTGTTTTGTCGGTTTCCCTCTGCGGTTCGGGTTGTCATGATGGGGATTCTACTTCATCTGATTTTATAAATTCATTTGTTTTTCAGACTAGCAAACCATGAGGCAAAAGAAGACGAAGAAATCACTCCAGTACAGCCTGTTATGTCAAGACCCGTGATGTACGTAATTAACAGAGTTACTGAAAAAGTCGCCACTAAAATTGTGCTTTTTTTGCGGCGATAGAAGCATGCATGAATGATGATCTGAACAAGCGTTAGTTAAGGCCCGGCCAAACGAACGCAACACTTCAATGCAACATCTTGCAACATTGTTGCGCGCAACATGTTAACACGCGTTTGGCCAGCCTGTTGCAACATGTTGGATCAAATTTGACCATTTTTAAACTTCATCCAACACCATCCAACGTGTTGCAACATGTTGCGCGCGTTTGGCCAGCTCCTTCACAACACGATCCAACAATGTTGCAAGATGTTGCGTTGAAATGTTGCGTTCGTTTGGCCGGGCCTTTATGGCGACTAGTGTCTTGATCCTTTGACCCAGTTATAGAGCTGAGCATAGAGAGACTTTCAGTTGAGTGTCGTAAACCAAAACCAAAGTTATTACTCTGGCCAATGACAACAGACGCAGACAATACAATGCAATCAGAACTAGGAACCAAATACAGGTCCTGAAGAGAACAAGTCTAGCTTATAAACGCTACCTCTGTAATACGGGCACCTTGGTATGTCTCTATTATGAATAAATTAATAGACTCTCGAAAGTATTTTATAAATATTCAAATGGTGAAATTCATACTTTCATGCTCAGATCTTCGCAATAATCAAATTATCAATCCAGACTGATTTATCTTAACTGTATTTTCCTTTTCTTTATTATCCTATTGTAATTTCATTTTATGTTGCAATGCTTTTGCAATACTGTAAGGATTTATAGTCGTGCAAATAAAGCTACTTGTTGTTGTTGATGGTTTCTGTATTAGGTAGGTTTCACTTTATTGATTTTACTGTTTTCCTACGTACAGGGACGATGAACACCATCTTATACGACATTACGCCAAGAGGTAATTCGGATGTTATTTTCTGCTTTTGCCATGGGTCGCTTTGAAACGCAAACTCTAGCACAAGAATCAAAACGTTTTGCGTCCGTGCTTGCGCTTCTCAGGCTCAGTGATGCTGTCGAGAGATTTCATTCGATTTTAACCCTTCAACTCTCAAGAGTGCCAAAAATCAGTGATGGTTTTATTTGAATGGTCACACCGTAGGATTTCATCGACAGACTCAATAGTTAGAACTACACTTCATGTCTCCATATTTGACTCTGGGATTAAAAGGGTTAATTCTAGAATTATTCCACCTATTTTATCTATTACTTTGAAAAGAAGCCTAAAAATAATGATCCAGTTTTGTTCATAGTTGCTCTACTAAAGCATTAAAGTTTGAAGTCGGTTATCTAAATTACGGACCTATCCCTTTTGGCTGTAAGAATTTGAAACTTATGACTGCTTTGTTCATTTTTCAGATTGACAGGAGAACCGGAGTTAACGGTAAATGACTTGCTTAGAAAACTTACTTTGTTAGTTATTGTTTGCGAATTGCTCAAGAAGAAACAGAGCGACTGCTGAACCTTTAACGCGGTGTAAGACGCTGCAATTTTTCGTGGAGCATTAGCCTCGCAACGCCGTTGCGAGATATGCTACATAAACTATTGCAGCGTGTAATACCCCCTGCAATGGTGAAAATCGTTGCAAGGCAAGCTGCTGCAATCGTTTCATAAAGTACAATTGAGTTTTACTTTTCGCAACGATTGCTGCTAGGTTTTTAGCATTGCACTCGCAATGTTTTGGTTTTAAACCCCCTGTGCGCATACGGGACAACCATATGGTTGCAAGCTGCACGAAGAACGTGGCACTGTGTAACACCCCGGTTCGTACAGCAGCAACGCTCTTGCATCAGGTCTCGCTTGCTGTACGAAGAATTGAAGCGTGTAACACCACCTTTTGATAAAGTAGATCGGTTTATAATCATAATTGTCCACAACAAAGCAAAACTGAGAAATAAAGATTCACACTTCATGATTTCATACATGAAGTCACGGGGAGGTTTGACTCTGGGAATGAACGTGGTTTCCCTGTGTTAAGAGTATGTTGTTTTTGTGGCATGTCGTTTGGTTGTCCTGTGCGTAGGTAACTGATGTTTAGATTCATGTGATTTTTCCAGACTCCCAGTGCCACTCAAGTCGTGAGAGACCTGGACGGTCAAGAGAAGCGAGATTTGGAAGATCTGATCACGAGTTTGGAGAATGATAACAGGTTTGTTAACTTAAGAAACAAATGAACTATTCATTTTAAAATGAACTATTCTATTTTGCTTGAGTTTGCTCGGCGTACAAACGCTCGGCCTTAAATCAAAGGGTCTGAGTCGAATGTGAGTAAGATAATGAGACTGGGGAGAGTGCGTCATTCGAACGCGCGCCAAAGGTCTAGAGCGAGTGCGAATAGGTAGAGAGAGACTGGGGGAGACGTTTTACTCCACGTCTCGCATAATGGGCGTACGAGGGTCGCACTTCCCGCGTTTTCCACGCTTCTTGCTTTCTCCACAAACATTAAGAGAAAAGAGAGACCGTTTTGTAATTTAGGTTTGGTTGAGTTCGTGTACGCTGAACACCAAAAGATGTCATTCTGTAGTATTTTGTTAGTGCAATTTGAATTATTTTTTGATCCACTCGTGGAGTGATCAAGTCTCTCTAAGTGTCTTTGGTTGGGGATGATCAGCTTGAAAATGTATTGCGGCTTGAAACAGTTGCCCTAACTTTGTGTCTTGGGCGAAATCGGTAAAAACTGATAACGTACTTTTGCTCTCCTCTCGAAAATTTACTTAATATTTTAGAAAGAGTACTTAGTTTTGACCCAGAAGATAAATTGCCAAGACAACGCTCCTTTTACAGGGGTCGAAAACTGCTCTACTGTGCGTGTTGTTGTAATTGCTGTTTCTTTTTGCAGAGCTTTACAGAGCGAGATCAATAGCATTCACCACTTACAGCGCCAGAATCAAAAGGAACGAAGTATCGTTCCTGTGGAGGATCCCGCCAAAGAGGCCTACTTACGGCACCAGAGGGAACGTCTGGAGGCGCGCGAGGAGGTCCTCGAGGAGCATAATTACCAGCTGCAAGTTCAGCTCCATCGTTTAAGGATCCTACTACAGCAGGTACAGACACAGATTGAGCTGCGACGCTCTCAGCATTGGGTCTAAATTATTTTGTTATTCCCGGGACAAACGCGAATGAGAGATGCGTTTAAAGTCATTGAAAACGCACTGGAGTAAACGAGGGCGCATTTGATGTGGTGGTTAAAAGCGATTCTCTTGATAATCTCAGCAAAATCTAGACTAAGAGAGGGAATTGGAGTTAGAATTCGAGCCAACCTCGTCCCCATGGCCTGCTCCGCTTTCAAAAAGGCGAGGCGGGCGAAGCAACCCCTGCACAAGGCGGCAGTGGTAATACGCCGAACGCCGAACATTGTTCTCACCCTTAACAGTAAATAAAAGCTAACCAATTTAAATCAGTGCTTAACACTAAATACTGTAAATCAGTGCTACAGTATGTAGGGTTAAGCACTGATTCAAATTGGTTGGCTTTTATTTACTGTTATAGGTGAGAACAATGTTCGGCGTTCGGCAAATAACCCCTGCCGCTGCACAAGGCTGCTAAAATCCTCCAAGAATCGTGGAGTATTTTGTCACGTGTCACGATGAAATGGAGTTTTCGGAGATTATTTCCCGCGATCGGCAGCCGTGTTTTTTATGACAATCTGAAGCCGTTGTTCAAACAAAACGAAGACACTTCATTATGTTTTACACGAGAAAATACTCCGGAATTTTTGGAGTAGTATTTTAGCAACCTTTTTCTGGTGTTTGTACGCCTTTCCCACCATTTTGAAAGCCGAGAAAGCCCTGGGTTGGTTGAGTTAGAGCGAGAGTTTACTCTCGTTCTCGTCATTTTGACCTGGGCCGGGCCTTGTTGTTCAAAGCGCGGTTAAGCTAACCCAAGGTTAGTATCAACTTTGATTCCAGTAAAATAGTTAATCAATGGAGATCTTTCTAAAGTATTTTTGCCCATCAGTTTCGTCTATGACTTGTCTTTTCATGTAACTTATAATTACCTTTTGAAAACACTTCTAACGAGAAATTCAATCCTCGGTTAAGTTTTAATCCTGGGTTAGCGTTAACCGGCTTTCGAACAAGCAGGCCCAGGGCTTTAGACGTTTTCTATTATACCTTTTCATTAGCTTCGTGTTTAAAAAACTGTAAAGCGTGAAATTTTTGCGGGAGTTTTTTTCGCTAATTACTTGATTTTTTTTTGTTTTTTTTTTTTGCGTTTTATGAGAACTTAGGATTTTAATATGTTCGAATTGGACACGATTACGGGGTAATCTGCTAGTAGACTACCCCTAGCTCTATCGGTCAGCAACTGATTAGTACATAGCGTCTTGTTAATAATAAGAGTTCACTCCAGTCAGATATCATAAACATGTAACTATAAAGCTATTGTTTATTGTAACGTCGAATTACTTAATAGCGTAGAACGTCAAGAGTACTTACAGTCACTTAAATATCAATCTTTTAAAAAAAATTAAAATTAACTCTGA
The DNA here is from genome assembly GCA_024195265.1 of Dendrophyllia cribrosa. Taxonomy (NCBI): domain Eukaryota; kingdom Metazoa; phylum Cnidaria; class Anthozoa; order Scleractinia; family Dendrophylliidae; genus Dendrophyllia; species Dendrophyllia cribrosa. The sequence goes on along the minus strand of JAJLRJ010000013.1, from coordinate 19,204,710 downwards.
CAATAATTGAACGTTTCTTTTAATCTTGAAAGAATAAAGGTTTAGTCTGACATTTAACTATGGTGTAATAAAATGAACTATAAACTTGATGTCAACTGTTACCACAAACGATAAACTGAATTAGGTCTTATAATGTAAAACTCATGATCGGCGTGGTAACAGGACAGAAAGATGAATCAAACGGAATTCGAGCGTAAAAGTTGATCGTGGCAAAAAGGAGAGAAGGGAACTCCCCTCCCCAGGGAATCTCAATCTTGGGAATACCCTTCCCTACGGGAGCTCCACCTTAAGAACTTCCCTCCTAAGCGGAGCTCTCCCCGGACCTTCTCTCTCTCGCAGCTTCTGCGCCTTGCACGCATTCTACCTGACTAATTGTAAACTTACTATCAGTTAAACTAAGTTGTTGCTTACTTTAGTTGTAAGGGTCATTAATCATTAAAATTTAAACTCAGTTTAAACTTTTCGTGTGGTTTCCTTTATCTACCTTAGGATGAACGCACCCTTGCCAGTCTCATTGAAGACGAAGAGAAAATGAAAGCAATTTTAGCGCGTGATCGCATGGCAAAGACGGTACTGCATATTTTTCTATTGTTTTCACCTCTTTTTGCTTCTTATAATGTTATTCGTAGTGTAGTCTTTTAATATATTTTTATAAATTTTTGAGACATTGGCCCATTCACGGATCACACTTATGTGCTGTTATTGAAAAACTTGGTCTCTTCGCTGAAAATCGCAGTCATAGTTTTCTATTCACACATGAAAATGGCTTTCATTCAAGATAAGATACTCCTCAAATAAAATAAACCTTAATATTTCTCAATATATTAACTAAACCAAAATATAAAAAGCTGCTTATACTAAATCCAGTGCGAAAAAGTTCCTTATCCACAAATACCTCACGTTAAACCTTAGGAATAAATTTAACATCGTTGTTTCAAATATAATAAATTGTTCTTTAACTTCAAATATTAATAATTTGCTTTCCCCAATAAATCGCCGGTAAATCGGTATCCTTGAATGATTAATGAATATTTCAAAAACAAACCCTGCGAAAACGACAAAAAAAAAAAAAAAAAACGATCGTTCCTTCACGTGCAACCTAAATCTCGCACACAGTTCTTTAAGACCATTTTCACTATTCTTGAGAGAGATATTGCTTTTCTCGCAATTAATCTCCCAAACGGTTACTGGGTAACATGACGGCATGGTTACTTGGCAATATAATAGCTTGGTTTCTAAGCAACGTGATGGTGAGGTCACTAAGCAAGATGGCGTCAAGGTTGCTTACAACATGAAGTCGAGGTTACTAGCAACATGACATCGAGGTTGCTAACAACATAGCGTCAAGGTTACTAATAACATAACGGTGTGGTTACTAAGCAACACGTTTCTGTAGAAATTAACCGTTCGTCAGATTCGCTTTGAAGAAGGGTTAACGCTCGAAACGTCGGCATATGAATTACGGTGGCTAATTTACCTTATCAATTCAGTTGATGAAGCCAAATTTTCGTATTATCTTCACATATCTAACCCGGCAAATAAATAGGGAGTTTAAGCAACGACGACGGCAGCGGCAAGGAAAACGTCACTTGAAAAAAGAACTCGCGCTATTTTAAACTGAGCTGAATTTGTACAGATGGCTTTTAAGTTCAAATAGAGAAAGGGTAATTTATCTTCGTGTGTTCACTTTCTCTACAAAACCTATAATTTTATCATTTGACGTTGTTGTTTTGTTTTTTCCCTACATTTTCTTCCCATAATTCCTGTAAAACGAACTTGTTTTTAGCGGACCCCTCTATAAAGCGGAAACTAACGAGGGTTCCGAGGATGTCCGCTTGATACATGTTTCACGGTATGCAGGTGGCACTCGGCGACTTTTTGCAAGAAAAGCTCATTATCCCTTTTTCCTGTTATTAATTATTTAACAAGGAATTCAGAAACAAAAACTGATATATTATTTATAATATAATTGGCATCGTATTAACAGTGTTGTGGTTGTATCTCCAGCTCATTAATGGCAAGTTATTCGACATTCTATTATTTTCTTCACACCGAATTTATTAAATTTTTCTTCTATTTTTGTTGTTCAACAATGCGTCACAAAAACTAGATATGCTTCAGAAGCGTTTGTTGTGGAATTTTGTGTGACATTTGAAGGAGATTGGACTTCTCACAGGTATACAAAACATTTACCTTCAAATATGTTTAGTCATAGCCTTTTCTGTTGTTGGCGCATTTATTGGTTGACCGTAAAACGTAAACACTAGAATTCCGCGGTAAGACTGTTAATTTCTATGTGCCATATGGACGGCTAGAAAAAGTTTGATCTTTTTCTGTAACATGTAAATTGAAAAAAAAAAATCAGCAAAAATTTGGGGCACTGCATGGTACAGTATACAATTGTGTTTAAATATCTTAACTATAATTGTGAAATACAAACTTATTCACCTTGTTTTAGAACATCTTCACATTTTCGGCTCGTATCTTCGGGTAGTGCAATCCGAAATTACTTTTCAATAATGGAAATAACATAACCAAAATAACTAGAAAGTTAAGGCCAAGTTAATTTGCGATAGATTTTAAACTACATCGTTTGCCTGGGGACTGTCTCAAACGGGATTCTATAGAGATGGACGCCAACTGAATGGAGATAAATAAATATCGTAGCCTACACGAGAAGTCGCTTCCACTGCGAGTAGTCCCTCATTTCTCCCCAGGGATAGTAGAGCGAGCGAAACGCGAGCGCGCGTGAAAATCACCCCACGCACGCGCGCTCGCGTTTCGCTCGCTCTACTATCCCTGAGGAAAAATGAGGGACTGCTCGTAGTTTAGAAGTCGCTCAGATTGATATAATATTAGTTTTCATTTCATTCCAGGGTGATCCGAGTCTTTCGCAGCTTCCTATTGCATTGAAGTCAATGGTTGAACCGTCTTCCCAGTTCCACACTACTCAGACAGCAGCTGAAGCCACAAATATGGTCCCCCGGACAAACACCAACAACGCATCACCACTTAACTACTCTCGCAGCCCTCACCAAGCGGTGGCTATCCCGGGCATTTCACCAACCTACCCGGCCCCCCACACCTCTGTCCCCCAAAACACCTTCCTAACGCCTGGTCATTCAATACAACCCTACCCCACGCAGTACTCATTGTCGCCTGGCATGCCCCCTCCTTGGAGAGATCCTTACCCACTGCAACAAAGTGGCGATTTCCGGGGGGGCTCGCCAAATGCAAGCGCGACATCTTTAGCTGGCCCTTTTGCTCCTAAGACGGCTGCTGAGTTAGGACTGTTGGACCGGCCCAATACCTCACATGAAGGGATGGAGCTGAGTAATATTGTCGATAGAATGACAGCTGCCTTTCCCATGGACGTCCATTCAGGTATATTACATATCTTTGACAGTTTACCCTGAAAAATGCCAAGGATATATTTGGAAAAGTTCCAAAATTGCCACCTGCAGAAAATTAAAAAAAAAACGATTGTCACCTGAAGAAAGTACTGCTAAGTACTTCTTATTTAAATGGTCACACATTATGATGTAGAACCACTTTCCAGCATAAACTAAACAGTACCACAGGAAAGTACTGCTCAATAGCTTTCATTTGAATGGTAACACTAGGATTTTATCCACAGACTCAAAAGGTAGAACCACCTTGTACAGTATCATAAACAGCACCACAGGAAAGTACTGCTCAATAGCTTTCATTTGAATGGTCCTACTATAGTATTTCATTCACTGACTCAAACGAAAGAACCACCTTGTACAACATAATAAACAGCACCACAGGAAAGTGCTGCTCAGTAGCTTTCATTTGATTGGTCACACTTTAGGATTTCATCCACAGACTCAAAAGTTAGAACCACATTGTACAGCATAATAAACAGTACCACAGGAAAGTACTGCTCAGTAGCTTTCATTTGAATGGTCACACTTTAGGATTTCATCCACAGACTCAAAAGTTAGAACCACCTTGCACAGCAAAATAAACAGTACCACAGGAAAGGACTGCATAATAGCTATTATTTGAATGGTCACACTACCGTCAACTCTCTTAAAGCGGACACCCCTGTAAGGCGGAAACCTCTCTGAGGTGTAAATCAGTGGTCATCATTGGCTGGCTGATCTCGGCAGAATTTTACTTAATTGTCTGTTACTAAACATTATGCAAGGTGGACAGCTAGCGCTGGTCCCGAGGGTGTCCCGAGGGTGTCTGGCTTGGAGAGTGTTCACTGTATTCCTATTTTTGTTACCCAGGCATGCAGGTGGACGTTCATAACGATCTGTTCTTATCAGCAAGTCTCATTGGCGAAGCCATGCAGTCAATGGTGAACACAGTCTCCAGAAATACAGGTAAAGAACAATAGTTACAATAACCAAGTCCAATCATTGGAAACATTTCCAATTTCGTGTGGTAAAATAATAATAAAAAAACAAACAAACAACAGCAAAGCAAAATTATGCTCAATAGCTTTCATTTGAATGGTCACACTTAAGGATTTCATCCACAGACTCAGTTACAACCACCTTGTACAGCATAATAAACAGCACCACAGAAAAGTACTGCTCAATAGCTTTCATTTGAATGGTTACACTTTAGGATTTCATCCACAGACTCAAAAGTTAGAACCACCTTGTACAGCACAATAAACAGCACCACAGGAAAGTACTTCTCAATAGCTTTCATTTGAATGGTCACACTTTAGGATTTCATCCACAGACTCAAAAGTTAGAACCACCTTGTACAGCATAATAAACAGCACCACAGGAAAGTACTGCTCAGTAGCTTTCATTTGAATGGTCACACTTTAGGATTTCACCCACAGACTCAAAAGTTAGAACCACATTGTACAGCATAATAAACAGCACAACAGGAAAGTACTGCTCAGTAGCTTTTTAAAATTTATCCTGTACAACAGGCGCTTTTGTGGGTGCTCAAGCGGGTTTTGGAGCGCGAGAGCAAAGCGAGAGCAACGAGCGCGCCGCCTTATGATTTTATCCACATACTCCTAAGTTAGACTCAATTTCTAAATCTTAGTCGTGAATTGGTATGGCAATATAAAGGCGATGTTCGCTTGCACAGACGGAGCAAGGATCCTTTGTGGAAATTTCGCGTCGTCAACCGCTTTGAATAAGTTGTTTGTAGACACTCATCTATATGAAAGAGTCAAAAGTCGACAAAGAATCGAAATCTCCCCAACTGGACTGGATCAGACTCTTTGTAACAGAATCCCAGAGAACATGGGAATAAAAGCACGTCACTGTTGGTTTTTTGTTTGTTTTCATTGTTATCGACCTTGATATTTCTTCAGATACATGGAAGGGGGGCCTGAATCCTGTAAACACATCTAAAAGGGATCCCAGTGCGCCAGGTTATTATGGACAGGTAAGAGATTTTATCTTTTTATTAACTTAGATATTGCTTCCTCTTTTCGATGTTCAACTTCGTGGTGAAGAGAGACCCTGGGGAGTAGGTTGTTCGCTGTTGAGCGTTAGTTGGTTTTAAGGCTTTCGCTCGCACAGTCTTATCCAGGGTAGTATATAGCCTTTTTGCAAGTGGGGAGAGGGGGGTGGGGGGTTGGGAAGTCAGTCGCTCAAGACAATTACCCAGGCATTCGCAACGCGTGTGCATGTCACGTTAACGAAGGAAACATTTCTTGAACTGGAGTGTTAAGGGCCCTGTCACACTATTGCGTATGAGAGAAACGTATGAGTTGCGTATAAAAATTCATGAAATAATTTTCATACGCACAAAATGCCCTTGAAAATACAGCGTTCGACCAGCGTACTTGACCTATGAGTAACGTACCTCTAGCGTAACTCTCGCGTATTCAGCGTATGCCTAGCGTATGCTTAGCGTATAAACCATACGTCCGAATACGCACAAAATTTTTAAGCATGCTTAAAAACAAATTTCTGCCTCGCCGTATGCCAGCGTATTCCACCGTATGCGACCGTGCTTGAAACGTATACAACCTATGCCTAACGTAGCCCTAGCGTATGTCAGCGTATACGAGCGTATGAGTAATATTTTTCATACGCTGGCATACGCTTGTACGATACGCAATAGTGTGACAGGGCCATTAGTAACATAGCACCAAAAGGAGGCTTCCTGTACCCCTGGAAGACTCCCCCGGTGTCTTCCTGTTGTCCCCATCCCCAACTCTACATTAGGTTTTCCAAATGAACTAGTATTTCAACTTTTTTATTAGGGTAATCCAGGTTACGGTGATTGGCCAAGAGAAGAACCGGAAGTGAACAGAAGATACTCCAGTCACAGGTAAGGTGATCATTCACTCCAACTTTATCAACCACAGGTCACCCACCCGGTACACCACATGTAGGCTGGCTCTCTCCTGGTTTACCCCTGCATCACAGGTAGCCCAAGCTAACTAATTCTAAGACTACAGTCGAAGCTCTCGTAAGCGGACACCCTCGGGACGCGAAAAAAGTGTCCGTAACTGGAGCTGGCCGCTTACGAGAATGGTTCTCGTAAGCGGCCACTAGAGGTGTAGGGGATAGATGGCCGCTTACGGGAGCTTGCCCAGCTAACAATAAATACAGTACCGTATTGGAAATACTAAAAAATACCGCCGTATTAAATGACATTTTTGTTTTATTGCGCCCTATACTGTACAACCCTACGATATAATGACGATAACTGAACAGTATTACAGTGTATACTGCAGTACTAGGACTTTCCCTTAGTGATTTTTAAAAACAACAAGGGCATATGCATGTAAGTGGTGTTTCGAAATGTAACCGGACGTGGATGACGACAAAACAAACACTGAAATATGGTACTGTAATTACTGTAAAATCATTGTGACGAACGGCGATGTGAAGTTGATTGATTAAAACAAGATACAGAGGTTGTTAATAGGATTTTCTTTGGGGTGTCCGCTTACGGGAGCTAAAAAACAAAGAAAAAGTCTAAGTCGTAATCTCTGAAAGTGTCCGCGGCCGCTTATGGGAATATCCGCTTACGAGAATGTAAAAATACAGAGTTTGTATGGGAGTTAAAACGGGGTTTCATCAAGGCGGCCGTAAGTAGAGCTGTCCGCTTACGAGAGTGTCCGTTAAGAGAGCTTCGACTGTATAAACGTGCAAAATGTGCAATGAATTTCTCTTCTGATGTTTACCGATGCTCGTTGCTAAGCATCTGGTTACCGCGGGCTCAATCCATTCTTGGTGAAAACAAAGCTTGTTTTTCTGGATGTTTTGCCGAACCAGCATTGTTTTCGTCAGTGTTTCATTTAGTTTATTGTTTGTTTTCTTATTGCAGTACCGAAGGATACGAGTACGGACCGCTTTAAATGAAATTCTCTAAGCCGGTGTTGTAAAGTCACAGAACATGACCTGTCTGTGGTAGATACGCGCCTGGTTATGAAGTGCGCACGAGTTGTATTAACCGTGGTGCATTGTGGCTGAAAACAACTGGCGCCAGGACATGTGGCGGGAAGAAACTGCAAGCTGCGACGGAAACGGTACATGATGGCGGGAAAAATAGGGAAGCCGTGTCTGACGCACGCGGCACATGGCTGGAAACAACTTAACGTTGTGACGTACGCGGCACATTATAGCGGGAAACATCAGGAAGATGTGTCGGACACGGCACATTAAGGCGGGAAAAACAGAACTGTCGCGGCACAACGGGAAATAACTGAAAGATGTGTCGGAGACGGAACACTGAGACAGAAAACGAGGAAAACGAGGAAACTGTGAATAGACGCGGAATTAGCGGGGAACAGCGAGGTTGTGTTTTTTTTACGGAACATAATGGCGGAGAAACAACGAAGGCATATTATAGAAAAAAAATAGAAGAGACTTATATAGCGCACATATCACATGTCTCATGGCGTTTTACATACATTTATGAGAATGAGATCGGACGTCAGCTTATGACAGAAAATAACAAGAATCTCTTCTTTACATAATGTAGCAGAGAACCCGCAGGGTGGTGCTGGTTTGCAACGGTATTTCAGTCTTCTCATTGGCTGCATTATCAGTGTCTGGTTAAAAAGAAAAAAAAACATTTGATATCATTCAGTATTTCGCTAGTGTCCTGCGCAGCCGTTCTTTGTGTTGTCACGCAACGCCCATCCCCACTATGACTATGGGGAGGAACGTTGCGTGACACAATGGCTGCGTAGGAGACTTGAGTACTTGCCTGTACTGATGTAAATTGTATATAAGATTTTCTAGAGGTGGGAGGAAGGGGGGGGGGGGGGGGGGGGGGAGTCAGGAGGAGGTTAAGGATCTGGTTACGAAGGTAAACCTTGAATAAAAGAGAATAAAAGTTAACTAGTTGTTAAAAGTCCACGCTTTCAAATCATACCGTAAAAATCCCGGTTATAAGCCCCCCCCCCCCCCCCGGTTATAGGTCCATCCGATTATTCCGGTTATACCCTCTCCTATATATAAGCACAACACAGTTCCTTTACGGCAATTCTTTACAAAAGTTTGCACAAAATTGACTAAAACAACGCTTATTTATCACAATAGTATTTGCTTGACAGCCAAAAAACCCTTACGAAGTTGTATAAACCCGGGATTTTACGGTAATCAAAATGGTTTTCTCTAGAAATTCGTCACCAGGGTCTTCCTGGTGGCAAAAGAAGGCCCTTCCGAATAGCAGATCACGTGATCTTAGTAAATGGCCTTAGGCAAGATTTTGGGAGATTTAGAGCCATACTTCGTCACGCGTGATCAGTAATCCGCAAGACTGAAGTGAACATTTGAATATTTCTTTGTAACGTCCGAGATTTAAATGAAACCTTGAAGATCTCCCTGGAAAGCACTTTGAAAGTCACGAGTTAACGGAAAAATAACTTCGCTACACGCATAAAAAAAACAAATATTGTTCGGATATGTAACATTTCAAATAAAACGATATTTTGTTGGGGTGTCTGTAAAACGCGGACCGGATGGCGGATAACAAAATGCGGATGATAAAATGCGAAAAAAGAACAGAAAAATAATTCCTTATGATTTTTACAAAAAAGAAAGAAAAAGACACAGAAATAACTTTTAAATGACACGAAACAGTAACTTTATTGTCCAAACTGTCTTCAAGTTCCACTTCATGCCTCACTCAACCGAAGTTGGAAAATATATGAATGTTGCGTTTCGAGCCTTTCCCCTAGGTAACGTTTGACCGATTGTGCAGTCTGCACGTGTTTGAGGATGGAGTCTGACGATTACGGGCTTTAAAATCTGTTTTTTAGGAAACGGTAAGTTAGAGTTCTTGCTGACTTTTTATTCGTGTTTGTCTGGTTCGTTGAAGAGTCAGGAAGGTGATGCAGTCGATAAGAAAAAGTGAGTGTGCTATAGCTTTGAAGTTGTTACCTATTTGGCTCTCGTATGTTTTTGTTTTTGGCCATTTATAATCACCAAAATGGAAATCTGAATAACTGGTTATATATATTTTAAGTTAACTTGGTCAGGGGTGAAAGGGTTTTGTTTCCTAAGTACTAGAAAATCATACTTTTCGTACTTTTCACGTTTTTTAAATTTGGCTTTCTTTACATCTAGTATTTAATCTATTAAACATGATATATATACATCTCTCATATACTGTTCATATATACTGATATATATATATATATATTTAACAAATAAAGAAGCCCCGACTGTGCTCTGTTCTGTTGTAAAGCACGCAGGAAGGGGCTAGAGCACGAAAGAAGTAGGGGGAAACACGAGCCGCAGGCGAGTGTTTCTCCCTACTTCTTGAGTGCTCTAGACGCTTCCTGCGTGCTTTACAACAGAACAGAGCACAGTCGGGGCTTCTTTATTTGTTTTATGATAAAGAAGCCATTAATTTCCACACGCATTCACGTAATTTTCAAAACAAACTTTAATTTCCAAACGAACAGAGGTGGCGTGAGCGTGAATCTGTACTCTCATAAAGCACGCTAAAATTAGCCAATCACAATCCTTGTTAGAATGGTTCAAACAATTTGATTGGTTGAATAAGACCAACGCTGTCAAAATGTCAAACCATCAAAGTTCACAAACAGAATCGAATTTAACACGAGTGCTTGTAGTTTTTCAGTCCAAAAACAGGATCGAACAGTAAAATATTCAATGAAATCCGGCCGAATTGTGGCTCATGAAAACCTGTACGTTATCAACATGACAATTAGAAAACAAGCTGCTCGAGGCTTGTGGCTGGTACTTAACAAACTGCTGTGCTGTGTTTCGTGAATGAACAACAGTCGGATTCATGGGAAGAAGATTGCTCGAGATGACAGCGTCAGGGAAACTCGGCTGCTGTGACTGCTGTGACTGCTGTGGCCTTCCACTCAACGCACCGGAAAGGATATCGGAACAAGCTCTTAGTTGTTCACTCGAAGGGCGGGCGTTGTAATTTCTGAGGCTTGCTTCACTGCGATGGCCCGATATCGCCATGATGTGCCGCGAAGGAACTTGAATTGGTCGGCCATTTTTTGGTTGATGGCGTGACACAATTACTCCGTGCATCTGTACTCTGATAAAGCACGCTCTTTCAACCAATCAGAGCGCGCGTTATATCGAAACTATATATCATGTTTAATAGATTAAATACTATATATATCATGTTTAATAGATTAAATACTAGATGTATATATATATATATATATATATATATATGCAGGATAAATATGGTACACCAAACGAATGACTCCCAGTAGAAGGATCCACGTAGGATACAGTGCTTCTATGTGAATTTGTAGATAAGTGTACGAAGATGTGACATAGAAACAAACTTCTAACTGTTCCGGCTGTTTAATTCAGTCGACGTTTCGGCCTTCGGCCTTCTTCAGGTGGAACTATTTACAGATAAAAATTTAAAAAGCCAAAAATCCTAACAAGCTTACAGAGTCACAAATATTTATACTCAAACTGGAAAATGTAAATAAGGTTATGTAATATGATAAAATGCAAAACAAAAATGTTATGTAACAAGTAAATGGCAACAAACAAGAAGGCGCAAACAGCGAAAATACAACAATTTGTAAAAAACATCTACATTACAAAGTGTACTATAATTAGCTAATTAAGTGTTATAGCAGATGCGATTCTTAGATCTGAATTCACGTCTTTTGTTTAGGCCATGAGGGTTGAGTGTGAACAAAAGCTTCCCTCGTTAATAACAATTGATCAAGATAAGCAGCGTCTCCCTGGCTGATGATTTTTTCAATAACAATGAAGCTAATTTGCGAAATCTGATGTTCAATACAATTAAAATGGATTGCTAACTCACATGTTTTTTTGTTATTGAGCATAGACGATTTGTGGTTACGAAAACGTACTTTAAATTCTGTTGACGTAGACCCTACGTATTGCAATTTACATTTGTTACATGAGGCCAAGTATATAACATTTTTGGATGTACATGTTAATCTTTGATTGATCTTGTAAATACGGCCTGTGGCAAAGCTCTTAAATTTGGAGTCTTGGATTAAAAATGTTTGGCATAAATCACATCTTGCAGAACATTTAAAACAACCTCCCATTTCTTTCTGTGCCTGATCTAACCTTCTGTCACCGCGAAATTTAGAAGGTGCTAAAATATCTTTGAGATTTTTCGTTCTACGATATGCAGGAAAAATTGATTTAGATGGAAAAATATCCATGATCTCAGGCGATGAACTTAGTAAGTGAACATGCTTTTTGATAACCCTTTGAATATCTGGGAGGATTGGGTTATAGTCCAGTACTAGCGGGAAAACTCTTTTGTCAGGCTTGACATTTTTAATCAAGAGTTCGGATCTTTCCACGTTTAGGGCCTTATCAAATTGTTTATCTACCAAATCTATATTGTAGCCTTGTGACTTAAGATATCCTTTGTATTCGGCACACCTCTTATTGAGAAACTCATCATTGGAACAATTACGTTTAACCCGTAGGGCAATCCCATAAGGAATTGCCTTTTTACAATGAACTGGGTGAGAACTAGAAAAGGGTAAATAAAGATGGCTATCTGTTGGTTTAGCGTAAATATCCGTATTAATAAAATCCCATTAAATTTCAGTTGGTATATTCGGAACATACTCTTAATGTCCTGGACCTTACATTGCACCTCCAAGATGGTTTTATTAATACGGATATTTACGCTAAACCAACAGATAGCCATCTTTATTTACCCTTTTCTAGTTCTCTATTTATATCCGTATTAATAAAACCATCTTGGAGGTGCAATGTAAGGTCCAGGACATTAAGAGTATGTTCCGAATATACCAACTGAAATTTAATGGGATTTTATTAATACGGATATTTACGCTAAACCAACAGATAGCCATCTTTATTTACCCTTTTCTAGTTCTCACCCAGTACATTGTAAAAAGGCAATTCCTTATGGGGTTGCCCTACGGGTTAAACGTAATTGTTCCAATGATGAGTTTCTCAATAAGAGGTGTGCCGAATACAAAGGATATCTTAAGTCACAAGGCTACAATATAGATTTGGTAGATAAACAATTTGATAAGGCCCTAAACGTGGAAAGATCCGAACTCTTGATTAAAAATGTCAAGCCTGACAAAAGAGTTTTCCCGCTAGTACTGGACTATAACCCAATCCTCCCAGATATTCAAAGGGTTATCAAAAAGCATGTTCACTTACTAAGTTCATCGCCTGAGATCATGGATATTTTTCCATCTAAATCAATTTTTCCTGCATATCGTAGAACGAAAAATCTCAAAGATATTTTAGCACCTTCTAAATTTCGCGGTGACAGAAGGTTAGATCAGGCACAGAAAGAAATGGGTGGTTGTTTTAAATGTTCTGCAAGATGTGATTTATGCCAAACATTTTTAATCCAAGACTCCAAATTTAAGAGCTTTGCCACAGGCCGTATTTACAAGATCAATCAAAGATTAACATGTACATCCAAAAATGTTATATACTTGGCCTCATGTAACAAATGTAAATTGCAATACGTAGGGTCTACGTCAACAGAATTTAAAGTACGTTTTCGTAACCACAAATCGTCTATGCTCAATAACAAAAAAACATGTGAGTTAGCAATCCATTTTAATTGTATTGAACATCAGATTTCGCAAATTAGCTTCATTGTTATTGAAAAAATCATCAGCCAGGGAGACGCTGCTTATCTTGATCAATTGTTATTAACGAGGGAAGCTTTTGTTCACACTCAACCCTCATGGCCTAAACAAAAGACGTGAATTCAGATCTAAGAATCGCATCTGCTATAACACTTAATTAGCTAATTATAGTACACTTTGTAATGTAGATGTTTTTTACAAATTGTTGTATTTTCGCTGTTTGCGCCTTCTTGTTTGTTGCCATTTACTTGTTACATAACATTTTTGTTTTGCATTTTATCATATTACATAACCTTATTTACATTTTCCAGTTTGAGTATAAATATTTGTGACTCTGTAAGCTTGTTAGGATTTTTGGCTTTTTAAATTTTTATCTGTAAATAGTTCCACCTGAAGAAGGCCGAAGGCCGAAGGCCGAAGGCCGAAACGTCGACTGAATTAAACAGCCGGAACAGTTAGAAGTTTGTTTCTATGTCACATCTTCGTACACTTATCTATATATATATATATACAATTATGTATACAATGTGCCCTCCCGGTTGTTACCATAATGGCTTTATGGCAACTCCTGAACTTGGGCACAGGATGTACGGTTACACATTGTTGGATTGCATTGTGGAGTCACAAGAGTGCTCAAACTGCAAGCAGTGAGCGAAGCAATATGCCAATGGTGAACACCTCTTACGAGGCTCTCCACCCAATCCAGAGAGTGCTCAAACTGTATGAACAGTGAGCGTAACATACAATTATGTATACAATGTGCCCTCCCGGTTATATATATAAGTTGACTTCGGTCGTGTATCATGAATTTGATCCTTTAATAGTTGGCTTTCAAATGGAGTTATAGGCTTCCCCTGCCCTGTCACCTCGAAAGAAAAAATCCCGGAAGGCCCACGTCTGGAATCACAAAGCACCTCTTCGATTGCCATGTTGCCAGCATGGTTGTCCTGATGGTGTAGTGGTTATCACACCTGACTAGTGTGCAGGGGGCCGTGGGTTCAAATCCCACTCAGGGCAAATTTACTTTCAAACATTTATTCATATATATATATAGCTGAATTTTTGAAAAGGTGGTCAACGAAAATTACAGCAATTTCACTACAACTAGCCCAAACAAGGGTTTTTATGAGCCCGATCAGCCCGAAAATCACCGAGAAGAGAGAGAAGAGGGAAAGGGAGCGAGGGCGAGAGAAAAAAAGACTAGCAGCAGTCTTTAGTTTTTATATTGGGGGTTTTAGAGAGAGTTTTTGAACGACAAAAAAACAAGGCCAAGCATACTCACGAACGGTAACTTAGAGCGACCCCCTTTTCAAAAATCCAGGTATATATATATATATATATATATATATACAGTATATATATATATATATATATATATATATATATATATATGTATATGTATAGTTTTACTGAATAAATGTTTGAAAGTAAATTTGCCCTGAGTGGGATTTGAGTGGGCAACCACGAAACAGGCTTGTCGGGATGAAAGCGTAGTTTATTTGTTTCTTTCCTCCACAAACATATACTTCGCTCTACATTAATGTATTGAGCACTGTTTTACGAATATCTAGTTCTACACTTTATATATATATATATATATATATATATATATATGTAATTTGAAGATTCTGTAATGTGCAAAGGACGATGTTGGAAATAATTTTTGTAGAACAACAAATCAAGGAGTCCATTTTGCACGTGCAATTACGGTCAAGCGTAGTATTTCAAACAATCCTATTTTTACCAAAATCAAGGTAACTATTTTTGGAGACACGAGAATTTAGTTTTATCGACTGAGTCGATAAGCACAGGCGTACGAGGGGGAGGGGCTTGGGGGGCTGCAGCTCCCCCAGTCGTAAAAAATATAGTATTATTCGGGAAAAACTAGGCGACCATTCGGGCACCACAGACACAGTAAAATTGCTGAATTATTTTGTGATTCAATGTCTTAGGTTGTGTTCTATTGGGAACAACCGTTTCAACCTGAACCGGTTTTGGTTGCTTTGGTTGAGGTGTCCCAATAGAACACTTGCGTTCTAATTCACTACGTTCAAAAGAACGTAAATTATTTTCGCCTTAGTACTATGTTGTACCATTTTTGTCCCTTTCAGTCATTTGTCTAAAAGAATTCTGGTAAAAATTAAGTTGAATTTTCATTTGATTTGATGATTTGAAATATAATGCCCATCTTATATAAGCTCCTCCCCCCCCCCCCTCCCCCTCCTGAGGTCGTCAATTTAAAAAGCCCCCAGAGGACGATGGAGCTTTAACTGTAATATTATTATAGTTTAATCAGCCCTGTGTGCAGAGGGCCAAGCACTTGATCTGAGACTGATCCAAATCTTATTTCTCCCCCAAAATTTATTATTTTTTTTAATTTTCCTTTTTTATTACATATACATTGTAAAGCGCCATTGAGCTCTTGGATATGGTGCTATATAAATTGTATTATTATTATTATTATTATTATTATTTTTATTTTTATTAAAACATCCATACATTATCAGCAGGAGCAGCCTGTTATCGGTGTGCGGTAAGGGAGGTGCCCCCTTTTAGAAACAATAGGGCTCTTAATTCTGAAGTACTTTCCAACATCAAATTTGTCATGTAATCACAACGAAATTCAGCCCGGGCTGAAATTCGCCATGTAATCGGCCCCTAAGGAGATTCCTATTTAAAATTAAACGCGACAATCGAGCAATAAGATTACAAAATCCGAGCACGATAAGAGATTTATTTCCCGCGAAATTACAAAAAAAAAGTTAATGATTAAATCGGGAAAAACTCTTCCCCAACCCCAAGCGATCGCATTTAATAACAGTTTCCTCTCCCTGACCCGGTGAAGACAAGGCTTGGTTACCAAATTCAGCCTGGTGTCTAAGCCTCCCAAGAAAGTGATCCCAAAAAAATTTTTGGCCGCCCGTCCATCCATCCAACCAAAAAATCTCGGTTCTTCACGCCTGGCATGCACAGGTATCCCATCGACCAGAGGATACCCAAATCCGGTTGAAGTGAGGATGGCGTTCTCCAAACGTCGATCGCAATAAATACAGTATTGTTTCTCAAGTACTGTACAGTATTTGTTTTGTTTTGTCAATAATTAATGGGTGTTTGGTTCGAGTGGCCGTATTAACGGGGTAAAATTATAAAGGATTATACAGGTTGGGATTTCAGAATGTGGCCGTTGGCCATATTAACGGGGTGGCCGCATTAACGGGGTTTTATTATAAGAAAATGTATGGGCGTTTCGCCGGGACAAAAAAAAGTGACCGTAATAACGAGGTGACCGTAAGTACAATGCCGCCACGTATAATGCCCGGGGGTGGGGGGGGGGGGGGGGGGGTACTCGGGTATGTTTTAGGTGGGTATGTGCCGCTCCGGTCTCCAAAGCTAGACCCCGTCAGTTTGAAAGAATATTGCATTTAAAATTATATCCCGTCCTAGAAATCGGCCAATTTTTAATACCCCATTCTAGGGTCCACCTACCTGGAAGTCCCCTTCCCGGATAAAAGCCAACCCCCTCACCCCCCCCCCCCCCCCCCCATGTATACGGTAAACACAGTTACGTTCGTGTTGCAGTTACAATTTTTTGAATTTGGTTTCGTTCAGAACATTGGAATGAATATTGACTTATTGTGGCCCGTACGAACCTTTTACGATATCATAAGTTATGTAACGCAATGTAAAAACAAGGAGTAACGATAATCGATGTATTTTAAAGTTGATGTTTGCACGCTTACGTGAGTTAGAGCCAGTTGATTACGCGGCTTTGCTGATCATGAATATTTGTGTGTGTGGGAAATGGGATTTGTGATCCCGGGTTATGGACCCTTCACGCTCAGTAACTAGTATAGGGTGAAGTAGAAAATGCTTTATCTGAGAACATGAAAGGCGAATGCAAGTTGAAATTTAATTTTTCATTGTTAAATACTTTAAGACATGCAGTTTCAACAATAAAGTTCCTGTTTCCTGCTTATTTGTCATTATTATTATTATTGCTTATTTGTCATTATTATTATTGTTATTGTTATTATTATTATTATTATTATTTTAGTAGATCAATAATTGTAAACGTAAGATTGTTTGAGAATTATTAATTGAAAGGAATAATGTAAATAGTGTTTTGATTGAATAGTTTTTTAAGTGAAATTAATTGTAAAATAAGATTTTTTTAGTTAGCTTGGTTATTAATAAAAGATTCCGTTGTTTTTTTATTATTATCATTATTATTAAGTTATTTTTATTTCTTTTTTTTGTAAAAGTCATAAGTTTTTTTTTCTATTTTTTTTTCCATCCGCATTTTATCATCCGCATTATGTTATCCTCATTTTATTATCCTCGTTTTCCTATCCGCCATCCGCCGCTATCCGGTCCGCGTTTTACAGACACCCATTAAAATTCGGAATGAATTTACAAAACCGACGCGTAAACTTGAAAACTCTATTCAAATTTTCAAAAATACTGGTCACGCGTGACGGAGCATGGCTGTAAAGCTCAGGTCATCTGCCATGTTGTCATGGCGAAGTCAGTGATTTGTAGGGTTAAATTGCTTGAAAGAACAAGAGATATTTTGTTCTTTTACCGCTGCATTTCTGAAATTCCTGCCTTATTTCTGAAATAGTTTTTCAATAATTGCTTCCTGCATAATTTACCATTTTTAAAATGTAATCACCTTGTTTTTATTGCAAACAAATACATTTTATGCAACGCTGCACAACAACACAGGAAGTGCGAATCCAGGCTTTTCGCGGACAAGATTCTTGGAATTGATTTGTGTTTCGTAGAACGTAAACAAGATCCTACAGAGACCCCAATTTCTAGAAATAATTTCTTTAGTTGGTATCTCCAGCGAATATCAACCTCAACATGGCTAAATATGACAGCCGAGGAGTTCCAATCTTGGGATTTCATAATCCAGCGGGAATAACTCTTTACCCAGAGGGCCTATACTCTTATTCTATGGGCAACACACGAGCAAAAGACATAACAGAACTGCTGAGAACTTCGAAAGAACAACATTTAGACTTGCTGCTTTTAGCTTCGGGTGATGTGAGGAATATTTTATATACCGTGTCGGAAATTTCGCTGAGAAAACTTCAACAGCGTCCTGAAAGTTTGAGCGCCCATTTAAATGATTACGATCCGTCGATAGTAGCTCGGAATGCTATCTTGCTCGAAGTTGCCGGTTCGATAAATCCTGATGTCTCGGGAGATATGGACTTTTTATGGAATATCTGGTACAACATGACGCTTTCTGAAGCAGACTTTGTCCGATTGCGACAAATTCTTTCAATCTTGATCGAGAAGAATTTTGATGGCAGTGACCAGAGTGTTTTAAAGTTCAAAGAGGGCGCCGTTCTTCAAGAGTGCTGTAATATTTGGAAGGATTGGATGCAGCTAGATCTTAACGTAAAGAGCGTGAAAGAAGACAGAAAGAAGCTTATTGAGAAAAGAAGTCTAAAGCTGCTGGGCTTAAATGTGGACCGTCAGTGCGATATTGTTGTATCACAAATGATGATGGGGATAAGTGACGAAACAGAATATATACTACAGGATACTTCAACGCGAGAGCCATTTTACACGGAAATAAAACACTGGTTCATCGAGGGCTCCACGAGCGACGAGTCAGACGAAATAAACCCAACCTTGATTGCCCCGTTTATTCACAAATGGAAGCAACATTATGGTGCATGTGCCTTTGAAAGTTATCTCCCATTCGAAAAGTAGGTATCAGCAAAAACCCATAAGTGACCATAAGTGGGTTGAAACGTGCAGCTGCCTCTTGTACGCTTCAAAACAAGCTTCCGATTATTCAATTTACTAAGAAGTTGTAACAGCCATATTTGGAAAATCAAGATAAAAACATTAACCAATCAGTTGGCTAGAACAACTTGCTTCCAATCTGCCTGGACCGAGGGGATCCAAATATGTTATTAAGCAAAAAATGAATACTCTGAAACTGTGAATGCGCGTTACACGTTTCAACCCACCAATGGGATTCTGATCTCGGTAAACCGTTACCTAGCTAAAGGGTTCAATTCCTACTGTTACCATTCCCCCAACCCCACTTACGGATAAGCTCTCGAACAAAGTCGGCCCTTGTGGCCCCGGGGTGGGAAATTGTTCAATAAGGCGGTCCTACTTATATGGTCTCGGGAACCCCTGCCCTCCCACTTGTAACAGCTGTCCCCATTAGAACACCAGCCTCCCTCGGAACGCCATTTTTTTTGCACGTTTTGTCTCCGCTGACTTAAAACACATGGGCTCCGGGAACAATTTTAGTCGTCTCGTGTTGGGTAGGCGAGCCAAAGTGTTTATATGAGAAAAAGTTGTCCCGCCTGCCAGGGTAACTCAGGGTTACCCTACCTGCCGAGGCGAGACAACTCGCCCACCCGAGTTGTCTCGCCCCACGAGACGAATTCGCGATTCTTATGGAAACAGTTGGCTGAATTTTTCAAAGAAATAAATGAAAAGTTAGATCGGCCAGGGTAACTCGGGGGAAGGGTTGTCTCGGGTACCCGAGACCATAAAATGGGGCCCTTAATCTGTAAGAACTACTCACGCAAAAACTTATATGGGGTAAAAATAGATTTTCTTCGCTCTATCCCAGACGCGTTTCTAACGCTGCTAAGATTAATATACTGAGAAATAAATATTCAGATCGATGAAAAATCATGAAGAGCACCCGAAACACCTTCCGACTGATTTTGTTGACTGTGCTGCCCATTTCCTTAGTCGCAATAAACGTGAAAAATATTTCGAATGGTACGCAGAATTGAAAAGGAAGCGTTAAGGCCCGTCTACGCAAGCTATTTTTTGCGCAATATTTGTCGCACTTTTCGCCGTATACAGTTTTTGTCGCGCGCAACAGAGTTGTATGTTAAAATCGCGTGTGTAAACAGGTTGCGATTTTTTAGCGTGATTTGTCCCAAAACCTCGTGGCGGCGATTTGTGGGAATTCTCATCAAATGTCGCACCCGAATCACACAGAAATCGTCGCTAGTTCACACTTGCGACAAAACCTGCGTTAGAGAGTGCGAGAAAAATCGCATGTGTAAACTGGCCTTTATCAAATGTAGTTCCCCTAGAGTCTTTTTGCATATACTGGCCAGCAACAGGAAGAAGCGAGGGTTCTGGGGACGTGTCTGGCTTGAAATTCGAAAGTCGTAGTGTCGTACTCATTCTCGTACTCCTACTCAAATTTGAAGTCCATAATTAAATTATGGATCTAGCCAACCACCCAACAAACGAACCAAAAATCCTTCTGAAATATTCACGTCTGTAGGTACAGGATACCGAGCAAACCATAATATTTTTATTGCGTTCGAGGTTCTTTAATTGGGTGGTTGGCTATATCCACTAGTCCTTCCTCGCACGCAATGAAAATAACGTACATCGTACCTAACCTGATACTTACCCAAGTCCACCAAGGCTGACAATGGGTGGGAGGGACGGGGCAAGACTCTGCGACGACTCGCTTAACAGCAAGGCAACGGTTCTGCAACAAGCGGCTTGAATGCAATACGATGCAAAATGTAACACATGCCACAAATAAGATAAGCAAAAAAACTTATAGGACGCGCGCCGTGCAAGACATGTACTGTCACGAAACAAACCGCTGACTGCATTGACTCGAGTTTAACTTTGCCAAAATTGCGTTCAGGCACGTTTAATCTCATCGTCAAAAGATGAGTTTGGGAGCTGGTGCCTAGAAAGCTGGTGGGGGACCTTATGCGATTTCAAGGCAAGCAGGGAGGTATCTGTGGCAACCCTCAGAGCGGGAATCACCCAAGACCACCATCTCCACGTGCTTTGAGAAGGAGAGACACGTGAACAGGGTGACATGGAACCTCCGACCCCAAACCTCTCCAAGCACCAGCCTCGCTCCCCTTGGGTAAGCACATACCGCAAAGGTCGCAACATCAGAAATCCCGATACATGAACCATTGGGGCCAGATGAAAAAAGCCAACATTGTGCTACTGGAACAACAGGAAGCCTGGACATATGTGAATGAAACCGCCCTTGACAAAGCCTTGATTTTAACGTGCTGACAGGAAGAAGATTATGCGTACACATGTCATCCAAAGCAATGTCGCTAAACAGCCAGATGAGCATGCATTAATAAGTGAAGGATCGTGATGATGCGGTTTTTTAAAGGTAACCAATTAGTGGTAGGGGAGCCCTGACAATGCGTAAACCCCAAATCGCATGTTTTCTACTGTTTTTTCGCCAACTTCAGATCCATGGCTTCGTAGGCGCTGCCCGTTTTGAAAACCGAGGCAGTGCAATGCGTCAACGTTTGTGTTAAATCGAGGAGTGCCCCTCTGAATGCAGGGCGATACATTACACAACCTTAGGCATTTTACTCTCACAGTGAAGCCTTCAACAAATACGCGAGGAGAGTCTGCAACGATTTACCGGAACCATAAGCAAGATCTGCAAAAGCCAACGTAAACAAATCAGTAATGAGTCACAATGCATAGGTAGATACATCAAAAAGGTCAGCCCTGCTTCTTTGCCCATTTGTTGAAACGTTTATTTGTGTTGCACGTTTTCGGTGGCAAAGCAATGCATCCTCAAAAATTTACACAGCAAACAATTAGCAAAGATCAGCAAGCCAAAAGAGCTTAATGTGCGGCCCATGTACCTCTTCTATAAAACTCGATACGGACATAGGCCCAAACCGCCAAATGCTTGAAATCCTTGAAACCCTCTGGTAACATTGCAATCAGTTTCCCACAACTCGCTAAGCCCAAATTGATCAGCGAGGATCTGGAGGCACTCCAACGAGTTGTGAATGAGCTCGGCATGCATGCATCCCATGATGAATTCAGTGTGGACGAGGGCCCATAATGCGAGCCATGCTGAACAAGACGGTGTATGAAGCTTGCTTCCAACCAGGTCTCGAAAACAAGATGACATAGGTGAACTGAGGGAATTATGCTTGCTTTTATCCTGTTTCGAAGGCGGCAAATCGGTGAAAATCCTATGGTAGCAAAGCAGTGAGTCACCCACAATTCACAAGGCCCTAAATTGATCCGCAAAGATCAGCAGCAAGCAACTGAGTCGTGAACGGGATCGAAGTGCGGCCTGGGCAGCTCATGCGCCCCTTCGATGAATTCAGTGTGCTCAAGAGCAAACAATTACAGGCACTGCAAAGTGAAAGGCCGGACAAAGCTGGTCGCTGGCAGGTCTCGAAGACAACCTACCTGAACTGAAGGCAGTACATGTATGCTGGTTTTTATCCTCTTTTGCAAAGGCTACGAAGCAGAGAAAAATCCCATGGTAGCAATGCAATGAGTCAACCACGAGTTGCAAAGCCCAAAATTGTGTAACAAGCAACTGAGTTGCGAACGAGCTTGAAATGTGGCACGTGCGCCGTTTCGATGAACTTGGTACTCTTTAAGCTGCCAGACTGTGCTATGTTCTGCCAATGACAGTTAGCAGCCTAAGTCACTGCTAATGCCTCAAAGGTTCAAGCTGACCAAGCAAGAATGAAACGCCAAAGTGATGCTTTTGTGAGGGTTTCTAGCCATCCTCCGTTGCAACGGCAACAAATGACTGAACATCCCTTGGTAGCAAAGCAATTAGTTCGCCATGACTCACAAAGCAAAAATTGATCCGCATAGATCAGCAAGCAAGCATAATACATATAGATAGGCTGAGCCTAACAGCGTCGCTCTCTGAACAGAAAGCCGATGATAAGCTTAGCTTAACTAAGGTGAAAGGTCGGAAGCACAAGAATTAAGATTGACGACCGGGCTATTTTTCAATTTTAGCAATTCTAAAAAATAGTATTACGCGACCGCCTGCACAGTACATTTAGACCGTACAAAAGTTCACAAAACAACTTTTTCTGGGTCTAGAATAACTAGTTTGACTAATTTCCGAATAAAATACACCTGTTGTGTATCAAAAATTGCCCGAGAAACTGATTTAGAAATCAAAATTGCAAAAAATACACAAACATATTTGCATATTAAAAGGCGACGCGAGTGAAGTTAGAACTATAAAATCCAAGTCTTGTTTTGTTTACATAAAATGGCTTTTCAACCTATGTAATGAATGAACAAACACATAAAAATGGACAACACAATCTTTTTTCGAAAAATTTTATTTAAATCTCCACAGGTTTATGTTTAAAAGCAAAACGCGAACCATTTATAGCGCATCGAGGCCGAGCTGTCTTCGATGAAAGAAACTGAAGAAATCAAACGACTGAATATGAGCACGTTTTATAAACAATTATCCAAAACTAGCGAGAACACAAAGAAAAAGTCAATCACAGATTAATGTCAACATAAATTCCCATCGAAAAATGTTTTTTGTTTTACCTTTAAGTCCCTCAACTGCTTAAATCTCCGCGTCTTCAGTCCTGAAACCCAAAGCGAGAAACATCTCCCCGCGTTGCTCCGACATTGACAAAAACGTATGAAGTTCCTCGAAGCAAGACTTTATCCCTGAAAGCTCCTCTTTCCCTTTATAGCAGCTTCTGAGTATCCCTTAATTAGTATCCCTGTCTTGAGTAGGAAACCGCGAAAAAATGCAGGAAAATAACGACTTTAATTTAAACGGCGTTTTCTCCGCTTAGTAAACACAGCAAAACATCAATGAAAGTGTTTACCGAGCTGACGTGACCTTCGACCGTGTAGCCGCGCGAAAAACAAAGCCTCGCTTTCGTTTCAAAATTACTAAGATCCCGGATGTTGCGTAACGTCATACGCGCATGTTTTGCGACGTCATACGCGCCGCGAGCTTGTCCTGCCCAACACTTGGACGCTCGGACGCTCGGACGCTCGGACACACATGTTACGGACGCGCGCCCGCGAAAC
This sequence comes from Dendrophyllia cribrosa, assembly GCA_024195265.1. Taxonomy (NCBI): domain Eukaryota; kingdom Metazoa; phylum Cnidaria; class Anthozoa; order Scleractinia; family Dendrophylliidae; genus Dendrophyllia; species Dendrophyllia cribrosa. The sequence goes on along the minus strand of JAJLRJ010000013.1, from coordinate 19,180,829 downwards.
ATTCCGCTAGCCATGACTATGAAAAATGACGGGCATAGGTTCTATGAGTATGGGGCTCCGCCGCGCGCCTTCGGCCCGCGAGAGCTCCGCTATTAGTTGCGAACGAGCTTGAAGCCTATGCGCCCCTGCTGAATGCGAGCCCATATAAAGCTGGTCACAACCAGGTCTCTAAATGAAGATAACATGGCAGTACTGATAGTATCAGGTTGGAAAGGCGATGAAGTAGTAAAACCCCATAGTAGCAAAGCAATAAATCCGCCATGATTCACAAAGATCAATAAGTACGCAAACAAGTTGCGAACAAGCTCAAAGTGTGGCACGTGCACCCCTTCGAGTAGAGTCAGTACGGACGAGGGGCCCAAGCCACAAAAATGCATTAGGTTTCGCTCCTGGACGAAGGTTGGCCGTTGCATCACTGTGAATGCGGGGCTGGTTAATTATAGCTGATTGCAGCAAGGTCACACAATGAAGATGACACAGCTATACTGAGGGTACGGTAGCATGAAAGGAGAATTTTTCAGGTATCCCATGATGCAACGCGAATGAACTATTATCGACTGAAATTGCGTGACCAGTCATTTGCCATGGAGTTGCTCGAAGCGAGCGCATCGTCCACTGCGTAGATTTTAGCAGTCAAACATATATCACATCGTCCAATCTGGCTTGTTGTAGGTTCCTAACGGTATTTAGTACACGTTTGCTTCCCCAGAAAGTAAAGAGAGCGGCGATTTTGTCTATTCTAAACACGGACAAATTGAAAGACATCGATGAACATCCGGATTTCCAGCAGATGAAAAAATATTTCCATCTTCCATATCACTTGTAAAAACATAAGCATCAAGCGATTTGTTAGCTTCGAACCGAAGGAAAGTGTCAAACGATCATATGATTTGACCAAACTCATAAAATGAAGCTACAATTGCACCAAATACGATATTTGCTTCGACTGTAAAAACCGAAGCAAAGAATCCACGCGATCGAAGCGAATTTTAACAACGTTTTGGCGCCGATTTTGGCCAAAATTCTACGGTCATAAATTCCTACTAAACGTGGGGACTTTAGGGGACCTTGTATTGCATTTAAAAGAGTCACTCTCCGGGCACTATCAGGCGTAATTATATGCTAATGTCCCCAGGAGTAAAAACGAAACACGGCAAAACAGATCAAGGGTTAAAACACAACAAAGAAACGAAGCGGATCAGCCATGCATGCCACTCAAAACAAAGACAAAAATATTGCGATACATAGGTAAACAGGCTCGGATCAAATGATATCTAAGTAAACTTTAATGTACATAGAAACCAAATAACGATTCGATTCACCTTTTATCGCGTTGGAAACGAAGAAAAAGTCTCGCGAAGATCAGTAAAATTTTACCACGTGTACTCGCCATCGCAGGAAATTTGACACATCAGGATCGATAATTACGCGCTAGGCGTCATGGGATACCTGAAAAATCCTCCTTTGGTAGCATGTTAGCTTTTGCCCAGTGTATGGGAATTCATACATCAATGTAACACACCATAAGACGTCAGTTGAGTCCTCAAGCAGGTCACCAAACTGGTCGCAAACCAAGTCAGCCATGTTAATTTACTCTCATTTTTTTGTACTCCTGTACGCCTATTTTAAACCAACAGCATGTTTTTTTGCACCAGATTTTGCACCAGGTCTTCGCCTTGCCTTCCTGGGGACCAGTGTTGATCTATGTTACCTAATAGCTGCATGTGTCAATGACAGCGGGTATCTTACGTAAATCTATTGTAACACTAAACCCAGGCAACTATTGAGGATAATCGAAGAACGATAGTAAAATTTTTTGCCCAATTAGAACAGAATGACCACCATCACACCAAGAAACGATTCTAAAACATACATGTCCACAACAACCTTTGAATCGAACGGAGCCGTGATGATTTGCAAGGCTATTTATATGTGCAAAAGATACATGTACATAAGCTCACTGAAATTAGGTTCGATTTCCGCCCCTTTCTCACGTCCGGTCTCTGAGCCTCCCCGAGAAGAACGGCTGGACGCGTGGGCCAGCGATTGTGTCTGTGACGTGAATTCAAAATTTAATTTATGCATCGCTACTGGTCACCGGATATGTCAAACACACGTGATGGAGCGCCAGATCTTGTCAATATGTCTATATGAAAATTAATGTGAAATACAGTGAGCTTCATCTACAGCAATGAAGCACAATCTCTCTTCATAGACTTCACTCGACAGCATCTTCCTCCATCGATCAGAACACAAAAAATGACTCCGGTGATCCAAAGACGATCTCGCAGTCTCCCCTTTCAACGGCTTTTTTCGCCTCGTCCTTTTGATCTTTGCCAATAAACTCGGCAGCAATGCCTATTGGTTTTAGGAATTGTAATTGATATTCCATTAGCAAAGTCAGGGGTGAAATAACGACAGCAATGGACTTAAAACTCGTCTCTTTCACAATATCGAAAATCATTGGTGCGGATTGGAAAATAAGGGACTTTCCTGATCCCGTAGGTTGAATAACGAACAAATCAGTCTTCACCGTCAACCAGCTTTTCCAGCGCTTTCCGTTGTAAAACTTTTGAGATATCTCTACAACACGATCGCACGCCAAATCAAACAACTCTTTCGCATCCGCCATTTTGAAATTATGCTCTAGAAAAATAATTTATTCGCCTGCTCGATTTGAGCAACAAGTTCACGCGTGCAGCGGTCTTTTCGGGGGAGAAGCGCGGGCTCGTTTCCTGAACAGCGGCTGTTAGTCGAGCCTAACTGTAATTTGAGTCTATACAACGGATAGAAAAGTTAAACGCGGAACAAAAAGTCAGAATAGAGCAGACGCGAATGATGCGCAACGACTACAATAAACGGATCTGTAAACAAACATAAATATGGACAAACAACAAAAAGAGCGAGGAGCCTACCTTGTCTGTACTGGCCATTTACCGTAATCTCGCCCGCGAACAATCGAGGCCGACGAAACGCCCCCTGGCCTAACCGTGGCCACGTATAGGTTTTGGACTAGTCTCATTCGCGACGGCAACGAATCAGTGAAACGAACAAATGATCTGCGAACCGGCTCGAAGTGCGGACAGACTCGCAAAGCAAACGTGGATCCGCACAGATCAGCAAGCAAGCACCTGAATGGCGAACGAGTTCAAAGTGCGACTCAAGCGCCCCTTCGATAGCATGAGTCATTGGTGGCTCGCAAAGCAAATGTTGATCCGCAAAGATCAGCAAGCAAGTAAATGGGCGGCGAACGAGCTCGAAGTGAGACCCAAGCGCCCCTTCGATAGCATGAGTCATTCATGACTCGCAAAGCAAATGTTGATCCGCAAAGATCAGCAAGTTAAATGCTCATAAAACGTGCTAAATGAATGCATCTAGAATCCATTGTTTTGGGTATTTCTTGGTGTTGCGGAAGCCATTGTTGGTTAGCTTTTGTGTTGTGGTGTTGGTATTGTTCAGTGTCTTTTTAATCTTTTGTTTTACGTAATTTGGTGATCACACCATCCACAACACCAAGAAACTACCATTGTTTTAACTTTAATTTCATTTTTGAGAAACTTGTACAAAGGCATCTCACTTGCATTTTAGCCACATTTTGTGAATTTTTTATGATCATGAACGCATATAATTCTCTAGGAGGGTGTTGTAATATTACTGACCAGGGACCCCACGGTATTGTGGGTGCCTGATTGTTTTCAAGGGCCACCCCGGGTATTGTTTTTTTTGGGGCTGCCATGTTTGCTTAGGTTAAGAACATGTGCTTGATGTCAGAGTAGTTTTTGTTCAGTTTTGCTAACGGAACATCCATTTTCTGGAACTATAATGTCGATTGGGTTACTATTCTTATTTTGCACACTTTTCACATTAATGATGCCCCCCGAATAATACTAAAACATGTAAAAACTCACTGTTTTCCGAAGTTCAGAGCCTAGATGGATAATTTATGCACAAAGCAAAGTTGACTCCATGGACATCCAATCAATTGGCATAACAAACGCATTATTTCTGGTTTTTATTAACCAATGGGGAATTGAGTACAAAACTATAAATAAAAAAAACAATTTATTGAGTGGAAGACCAAATTAAGCTCTTCTCACGATCACAGAACCATAGATGGATGACCGTCACGTGATTAAACTTATGGCGAACAACTGGCAGGGGTGGTTGGGTGGGGTTAGCTAGATCACCCCCTCCCGACGTCCCCATTTAAAAGATTTTAAAGAGGTGAGCCTTCACTCGTTGCGGTCAGTTGCATGAACTGTATCCAACATCCCCTCCCCTACCAAACTTCCAACTAAATATTTTTTTTTTATATATTCGGAGATGATACTAGTTTATTTTTATTTATTTATTTATTTCTCTAATTTTGTTATTTATTTATTTTTATTTTTTATAATAATTATTATATTTTTTCATGTTCTGGGATGTTCCGGAATGTTCCATGTTCCTGGTTTTATCGACGGCCCTAGAACATGCGTGTTTGAACGTTTTTAACTCGTGAATACGCAAAGCGTTGAACGAGTCATAGCAATGGGAGACAAATATGCCAATAGACCAATTCCGATATATTAAAATTCATACTTGGCTCCGAGGCTTAGGGGAATAAAACAAAAGAAATAAATTATTCATACCTGAACCTCGATGTGATTTCTTTTGTTTTATTCCCCTAAGCCTCGGAGCCAAGTATGAATTTTAATATATCGGAATTGGTCTATTGTCACTCCTTCCGTCTATCAGCTGTTAACATTGAGCCCACCACATGTACTGGTCACCTGCCTTACCCATGGGAACAGCGTTGGAGAGAGGGGAGGGTGGAGAGTTGGACACAGGGGGTGGGGGATCGGTAGAGCAAAACTCCTAGGAGTGGGGAGGGTCCGAACGTTTTGTATGCACGCGTTGGCTCATAGGGCCTATTTTTTTGTTGTTGTAGCAAAGACCTACTGCGATGTAGATCGCTGACAGTTGCCTGTAAAGAAAGTCTGAAGTTGCTGGTGAAACGCTTCCAGCAATACAAGAAGAGTCACTCAGCAGCTTTGAAGGTACAATGCATTCATCTTTTTTATCCTTCGTTATTCTGTTCGTCTGTTCGTCTGTTCGTCTGGTCGTTCGTTTGTTAGTTTTCGTTCCTTTGTTACTTTTGTTAGTCGGGTTTTTTGATTACCGCCCATCTTTATTCGTTGATTCTTGTCAGCATCAACTATACAACCAAATTATAGAGAGAAAAAAACAGAACACGTTTGGCGATCAAGTGCAAGGTTACAAGGATGGAAGTGGATTACAGTTCATCAAATTTGATTTCGTGACAGGTGGACGAGAAATCAAAATTGCTAAAGTGACTTTTTTATGTTGTCACTTTAGTTTATATGTCTTTGCTTTCATCGTTTTTGGCGATTTTTTCTTCCTATTTCAAGCAAGCTTATAGCAAGCTTCTAAGTCATAATATATCAGACGAGAGACAGTGTCACTTTAATAATACCAATATAGTAATGCCCGTTATAATAATACTTATGGGCCTTTTCTAAGGTAACCCTGTGGTCTGGTGACGCCCTATCTCTGTGTACAAGTGGTTTCCCTCCAGAACTGGCATTCGACGTTATTGATACCAGTAATGTCGGTGATCATATCGGATTGCTCAATGTCCTCATTTGCTGTGCACCAAGGCTCAAAAAGTACGTTTGGTCCTCCATCATAATACAATGTTTTGTGCTGTATGACTTGTTATATACATGTGTAGTGTATGTAATACTTCTCTTGCAATAATTCTAAGTATGAGTCAATACAAAGATTGTTGTTGTTGTTGTTTTTACGAATATTTGAGGTTATAAAAAGGCAACTAACTTCAATTAGTAAATTGTTGGGAACATAGAAAACACAAATCTGTTAAAGTTGACGAAGGTTATGATTGTCCAGGTCTTTGAAATCTAATAAAGTAAATTAGAGGATCGACACTGCTTTGGTTTGAGTTTGACAGTGCAAACATATCTTTGGCTTCTTAAAGAAATACAGTAACTATAATTATCAACTGACGACATAGCTCTTTGAATGCTATAGAGCGTCGATAATAAGTCATTCTTTGATCCCCAGGCCAAACGAGTCGCTCTTATTTACATCAAGCTTGGTATGGGGTAAGGGCTGTCAAAGTATTGAGGAGTTTTACAACAAATCCGTCGGTGTCCCAGTTCAACTTCTTCCAACAATCCTTGGTTTGAAGCTGGCTGTTGATCTGGAATTAGGTAGCAGGTATGTTAGACTAAATAATATGTTTTTTTAATTTCAAGTATTCGCTTATCGTGCGCCCGTATGATATAAAAGTGATAACAGTTACTGCTAGAATTGTATGTAAGACACTTCTTTTTGCTGCCCCTTTAAGAAGACATGCGTGTTCTAAAATATAAAATTGATGACTGCGTTAGTCACCGCCGTCAATGAAATTTTAGTGTCTCATAACTGCCGAGTGGTGATTTTGTTGGTATATGGCTCGCAAATCATGCCTGCATGGACATCTTTCAGAAATACGCCAGCATTTGAGGTGGCGGGTAGGGGGAGGAGGGGTGGTAGGGACATTTGGGCATCTTGCGGAAAATTTAAGTCCTGGCAAAACGGAGAGCCCGAGACGAATGTCTAGAAAATTCCCGGAGTCGCGTATAGACTTGTTCCGTGCATAGTCAAACGCACTTGCAAGTTGACACAAGCTTCCAAGCAACTTGCGTTTTCCGCTTACCATGGGCTTTGCGGAAACGGAAAATTAAAAGAAGTCCATTACCTGGCAAAACGCAGCTGTGGAAAGCCACGGTCACTTGCATTAACTTATAATCATATCGATAACATTTATAGCGTTTGTTCAGAGTTCATCGATTTAAAAAAAATGTCTAAGAAACACGTAAGTGTATGTTGATATTATTTACTGGGCTTCTTTTTTTTCTTCTTTTTTTAGTAAGCTGCCAGACAAATTTCACTTTAATGGGGAAGAGACTCTCTGTTGGGTCAAAGCAGAACCTAAGAGGACTACGCTGACGATAGGTTGGGTTACGTAAAGGAAAAGAGAAGGGCCAATCTCTCAATAAAACTATTTTTTATGTCAAATTATAACTCTTGGCCTGGTTGCATAATTGTAAAAAGCGATCAGATACGTTTATATTTTATCAAAGAAAATATTGTAATCTAGAGGTCGTTTTATCACTCGCTTGACCAAAGGCCTTGCAATGGGTATAAGAAACGCTAAGAGAACACACTATACAACGCCTGAAAAAGGCCACTCTCACGTAGGCTAACTGTTAATTCTATTTGTCCTGGGCTTTTCGGAGTTCCTAAGCCTCCCCGGGCCCCCCTTCGTAACCATCAAGAGCATTAAAGCTCTGACAGTTTAACCTGGAGGGCGTACGGTACATCCAAAAGTGTTACCTTTGCGGCCCTCAGAATGGGACCATGAGTTTTATGCGGTAATGCATCATTACTTCTGCAACGCCGCAATCTTGGATCCGTCATCTCGGATTTCTTGATTTTTCCAAAACCATCTAAATTGACTTAAACGTAATAAAAACCAATAAAATGGTGTATAGAATGTACCAGTTATGACGACAAACGTAATTTTATCATTGAAAAGTAAAAAGAAAATCCAAATTTCCAAAAAACATGCCTGTCAATGTATTTTTGTCATGGAAACATCAAGTCACGTGAACAATGAGCAAATTGTTGCCACATCGATTTAAAGCCGATAGTTGCGACGTTTGTTGGCGTTTGCTGTAATGTTAAAAACAGTTATGATTGTTAAAAGTTAGCGTTGGTACTTTTTTTGCAAGTGAGACAACCTGTTAGTCGGACCAACTTAGCTTATGATGTACAGGAGGTCCAGTTTAAAATTACCAATTACAATTGCAGAGAAAAACAGTGATGTTGCACAGGCCTTGCTGCGCCTTGTTGAGCGATGCTTTAACCTGTTGAAGGAGCGGGAATGTCAAGTGTGCGGAGTAACTTCGTCGTCGCCGCTTACCCTTCTCAGAATTATCCACCAGATGGAGCCACTTTTCATAGGTGGAGGTATGTTAACTATGGTAAATGTTCCTAATACATAGGAACTTACAGAGGATATCATTGTGATAAATCCGTAAAAAATGTCCATACAATCGTAAGATAATATCCGATTCACTAGTGAATAGCATTGATATGACTTTACGGGTTGTGTAGCTGAAGGTCTCCCGAAGTTGAAGTCAACCGAAGGGCCGACTCCCTCGTTCCCAATATGATAACAAAAAATCCTGAACACAAACGATATCAACAATTCATATATGTTTAAATCTGGGGTTTCGAGACGGAAGGGTGGAAAAATGGTGTCGGATACTAGTAATACTCTACTACCTCTTGATCTATCAGGCTTTCTTTCATGACCGAGCGACGCCAGCACAAGCGCTTATGGGAAACACCTTATTATATCTTATGTAATGGTTAAACAGAGTCTGCAAGCACAAGCAAATGAATAGGATCATAGTTTCCTTTTTCTGCTTGTGCTTTTGCTTGTGACGCTTACAAAAACGTTTCTACGAAAGTTTAAAAACAATATTTTAGAAGTGCACATACATATGGTGTGCACTAAATTTTCGCGTTTGCATTGGTTTCTTCTGAATAAATTTAATTCTGACTTAATGGTACTGGTACGTACTGATGTCCGTACTAAAGTTTTTTTTTTTCAGGTGAACTTTATGTCACGAATGCATTTTTGTTTTTGTTTATCTCTTAGCCACAGCAATATTCAATATTCTTGAAAGTGAGCTACCATCTGATTTCAACAAAAAGTTTGGTCTTTCTTGGAATCTGTTGAAAGCATCAATTGGAAGTGAACGAGGTAAGTTAAAATAACGTGGAAACGACTGACGAACTATATGTATGCTTTAGAGCATTGCTGGTCATTACAATGAAAAGCAGAATAGACCTCTTGTTGCGGATAATTATCGATGCATTGTGACGAGAAGGCAAAGGGATCAGAAATAACAGTTTGTGATGAACATTTTATTATTTTTTTATTATTATTATTATTCATAGCCAAGTCCCGTAGCTGTATGTGTTCTAAGTTAATTGTTCTACCTTCTGTCAGTCTTCAAGGTTAATATTACAGTAGAATCCCGATTCTTCGAAACCTCGATTTTTCGAACCTCCCAATTATTCGAACCAAAACACGTTTCCCCTGGATTTGATTTCAGTCGATGCCAAATTCGATTTTCTGAACTCCCGATTTTTCGATCCAATTACCATTTCCCTAGGAGGTTCAAGAAATCGAGATTCCACTTCATTTATCTTTTCCTTTCAGAGCCCGTTGTTGAAATAAAAGCAGCCACCAAAATTTCGATAGCCTCACGGTTCACGGTAACGCCTATGCCGATGCTGTGCATTACAGAGGACCACGACACTTTGGAAGTGGACCAATCTCAAGTAAATGCTTTTGTTATTGAACAACTATATTTCTATGTATTAGACTTCGTATTAAGAAAGTATCAAAACTAGAAAAGAAATTCTGGCCAAATTACCGAGTCTGGTGGTGGAAGGGCGAGAGATTCCAAGTCTGATATCTGTCTTCGTGTTGTTTCCTTAGACAAGATACCTTGCTCCGCGTTGGCTCTCTCCACCTAAGTACCAGCTACCAGCGACATAATGCTGGGGTTAAAATTGCGATGAACTAGCACTTCTTGGCGTGGGGTAGCGATACTCCTAGTTGCTTCATGCTAAAAAACCTGGCTAAGCTTCGATGGTGTGCAACCTTGCCACACCGTTAACTCACAAAGTAGTTGCAGTACTACCATTCCTTTATTACTCATGCGCGAAGCGGCATGAGTAAGGTTCCGGCTTCGTTTTTCTTCGTCATTTTTTTTGGTGTCACATTTGTGCATGTAAATTTATGCACGCATATATTATTACAAACCGGGTCGTCAGGTTACATACAAATTCTACAAAAGTGGCTACCGCGCTCGGCAATGTGCTTGGTTTTTGAAACCATATTTTTGTCTTATCGGAGTAATAACACACTTTTAAAATATTCAAAATGGAAAGAGAAGGCTTTAAAGAATACTCAGAATCCGTTGTAGTGGAGAAAAAGGATAGCTTTAAGCGACGAAATCTCTCTTCGAGGAACTTCATACATTTTTTTCTTCAAAGCGGGGCTGTTTCTTTCGAAGAAGCGGAGTTTTAAAGAATTTTCAAGCAGCCGAGTCAAGCCGAGGTACTTTACCGTAAAAAAAGTTAGATTTTTCGATGGGAATTTATGTTGATATCAATTTGTGATTGACTTTTTGTTTGTGTTATCGTTAGGTTTGGAGAAATGTTTATAAAACGTGCCCAAATTCAGTCGTAATAATATCTGATATTATCAGTAGACAAAACGAGACCTAATTTTACAGCAGAATTTAGTTTTATCGACTGCGTCGATAAGGTAAATTGACCCCCGTAAAAAGATTCAAATAGCTGACGTTTCGAGCGCTAGCCCTTCGTTGGAGCGATTCGCTCCGACGAAGGGCTAGCGCTCGAAACGTCAGCTATTTGAATCTTTTTACGGTGGTCAATTTACCTTATCGACTCAGTCGATAAAACTAAATTCTCGTGTTTCATCCCCCCACCGACGCAGCACCACAGTTTCTCTAGAAACTAACCCCATTCTAACTTCACAGTCGTCGCCTCGCTAAAATTAAAAAATAGCCCGGTCGTTTACTGATTTCATTGCTTCTAAAAGTAGTCTTTTCAAATGTAACAGAAAGAAGTCACTGTTTGGGAAATATTAGACGAGTGTGGATTTGATCAGGAATCAATGAATATATATATTTACGGCGAGTTCTTTAGTGTGTCACGCAAAATTCGTTGAGGGGGAAGGGGTGCGTGACCCATTTAAAATAAACAGTAAAACTTTCTTATGCAAGCGCATGAGTATAGGCTACCAGTGTAGCCTCTTGTTCCTTTAAAAGGCTAAGGTGTCTGGTAGCCGATGAAAACTACTTTTAACCGTTTAACTGCCAGAGTGAATTATGGAGACTGTAGTATAGTTCTAACGTTTGCGTCTGTTGACAAAATCCTATGGTGTGACCATTCAAATGAAACCTCTTCGGCAGTACTTTTGCATGGTACCATTTGTTTTTCAATGTTTTGCAAAATGAAGTTTTGGATTTTTATTGAATTTTGATCTTTGACACTCTTGGGAGTCAAAGGCTAGTTAAAAGATTGGTTTGATTTTAACCTTGTCTTATTACAGTGGCATTTTGGTCTGCCTATACCCGTACGCGTGGAACCGACCTTTTCAGTGATTTACAACAGCTTGCGATACGATGACAACACTCACGTGGTGACATTCCATCTTTGTGAAAAGGACTGGGATGAGCTCAAGTCAAAAGCCTCAATGTGGATTGCTTCTTCTGACCTGATTCCAGTTATAAAACGGGAGCCGATTTTTCTTGGCGGTGAAGCTGTTGAGACAACTGGACGAGTTGATCCTGTAGAGAAATTTGGATTGTTCTCTGTGCAAACATTCACTGAGGCTGAATCGAACAACAATTGTGAAATTTTTAAGGTTAGTGTTGGCTGTCCAAGTCTTGAAACCGGAAAAACAAAACTCGAATTTGGCCTTACAATCGTCAACCCAAAATTGCTTCCTTCTAAAGTGAATGTAATTATCTTTGAATTATACTCCACTCAGTCCAATTACTGATCTTAAACCATATTTGATATAGGTTCTAAAAGTCGAGGAAAACAAGTTTTCATACTGCGCAGAGCTTGAAATTTTGGATTCAGTCAGATGTAAAGCAAATGCGATGAAGATAAGATTTCAACCTGTTGCGTGCCCAACTAAAGTTACTATATACTTTGGAGGAGCTGAAAGGTATGTTAATGTTTTCCCTGTCAGCACCATAAATCCTTGCGCGCACTCACTGTTGTCCTCGGCCGTTGCTCAGTTATGAAGAAAACTTTAACACCAACTTGTCACATGTTGCTTCATTAGCATATATAACTGTTTACGACTCAATGAACTCCATAAAAAGAAGAAGTTTGCAAACTTAGAACTCTCCAAAAAAAAATTTGAGAAATGTACCTTTTAAAAGTATTAAGATTTTAAATTTTTTTTCCCAGTAAATTTTATGGCCGCCTTCGGAGTAACGATCGTGATGCCGCGAGTCTATATCAAATGCACCACGTGGTACATTTATCAGTACCACCTGACGATTTTTTTGTACCACGTGCTCGCACGTCCTTTGTACAGTGTTTGAACTCAAATACATGACAGGAAAAAAAAGCCATCACGTGGTACAGACAAATGTACCACGTGATGCATATGGCATAACGATCGTTATTCTGAAGGCGGCCAAAATATTCATGGGTGTCGTGGTTTAATGGGAAGAGTATGGCTGTGTGGCCAATCTTGCCACCACCCAGCTATACATTATTTGTAAATTGTACAGTTTTTGAAAGGTTATTTCTCCACTAATATTTACACCGATTACTAATGTGGCATGCTGTTTTAGTTTGTGGGGTTCATTTGTTGGCAGTTTATTGTTTGATTTATGCTAATGAACCAAATGTAAACAGTGACGTTATTGTTTGGTTGATGGAAGTCACATTTGCCGTTACTTTACTTCAGCAAAAACGCATTTAATTGTTAAAATTAATGGCATGTTTCGATCGTTTCAATGATCATCATAAATTACTAATTTTATAATAGTGAATTTTTCTTAGTTGATGATGATTGTTAAACCCGGCGATCGAAACATTTATTTTAAAATGTGTTATCGTGTTTCTCAAAATCTTACCCTGTCTGCTTCAATTTATCCAGACCTTTCAAAAAACCATTGAACTTCTTGCTAAACGATACATCATAAATAGCAATGAAAAATATCCTTTAAGGTTCGTTCACACCGCGGAGCAAACGCAAACGTAAGCGCAGTAAGATACGCATGCGTATTTGAGCTTCCCAAGATGACAGACGAACTCGTAATGCAAAGATCCCAAGATGGCGGCCGACGTTTTCGTTATAGTAGCTTGCGTTTTCGTTTGCGTTGCTCGTGTGAACCATGCTTTAGAAGTCGTGAATAATCCTATCAAAGACACCGGAAAAAAGCGCAGTCTACCGAAAGACAGTATGTATAATCGCTAACAAATGCTTTAAATGGCCTTGTCATTGGTTAATGCCCCTTTTATTCGGACAGGGAGCAGTGCATCATGTATTTTTCTTGTGCTGTCGATGAGGGTGCATCAAAATTCCAGATTTCAAGCAAGCAGGGAAAAATCCTTTGCCACATTCCGAAGAGGGAAGAAGGAACCGTGGGTGAGCTGGTGATAAAATGCCCCGCACCACTTCCATTTCACGTCATGCCATTATGGGAATACAAGCTGATTGGCACGATTACAAAGTATGCGTAATGTAATAAAAACATAATTATATAAATTACTTTAGAGCCACTTTGTACAGCCTAATAAACAGCACCACGGGAAATTTCTGCTCAGTCACATTTTGGGATTTCATCCACTGACTGAAACGTTAGAACCACCAGCTTTACAGCAATACAGGTTAATTACTGCTCAATAGCTTGATAATCTTTAGATTTACTGATTAATCTTATCAGTTAAAATAAATTTATTATCTTATCTTATCTTATTTGAATGATTAAAGAATTTCAGTGGAATTTTATCCTCAGAGTCAAACAATTATTCACCGAAGTGGCGAGGTAAATATCCACAACTCTTCACTGACACTCAAGTGAATAATTGTTTATTATATGTCAAACCAGCGGATACAAAAAAAATAGTTATTTTTTTATTAAAAATCTCGCGCGCGAAATCCCGAACAATGCCCGGTGGCAAATAGCAAATACAATTCCGAGATTGAGTATCCAATCAGAGCGGGCAAAAAGACTATTCACTGGTTTGGTATATACTAATAAACATGCCAATAATTAGCCTGCGGACAGGCTTCCAGTCGGACGGCGGGGTCATACGAAGAAGGGAAGCCTGCACGCATCCTTCAAAATCGCGGCTGCCACCCACAAGAACCCGCGGATTCCTTAGCTTGTCAACTGTCAAATTTTAACCGTTCGCAGGCTTAGCCTGCTTAGCCTTCTGTCGTTAACTTAGAGTAAGTTAACGACAGAAATGATAATAATTTAGTAGAAGAGAAACAAATTTAGCCCTTTGAAATATATTTTTCAGTTGAGGTAAAACTGTTGCAATTTGCATATGTCAAAAGTAATTTAAAACCTTTTCCTGAACGCATAACGCAGCTATTTCATAAAACATCTCGCGATCAGACACCACGAAAATATATATCCAATTTTGTTTTTCATCTGTATCCGAAACATAGAAAAGAAAATTAAATGAAAAAATGATTGCTTTAAGGTTATTTTAGCCCAAGAAACATTTCCTAGCGCTTTGCGTCCAAACGATATTCTGAACTGATGAACTCGCGTGCAGGCTCCCCTTTGCCGGCGCTTCGCGCCGTTAAATAGCGCCCCTCCGAACCAGGAGCCTGTTCGCAGGCTAGCCAATAATCACACTTTTGGATTTCATTCACAGACTAGAAAGAGAGAACCTAATTGCACAGTATAATAAACAGGCCCATAGGAAAGTTATTACATTTAGAACGTGTAGTCGGGGCCTAATATTAAAATACAAATTCTCCTTTTATGTTCCCATACATTTTTTTTATAGCAGCAGTGGGGAGAATTTGTTAAAATATCTTGAGAATTTATCTTGGGTGATCATATCCTTAAATTCTCGTGACCTTTTTGATGGCTTAAGCATTGATGTAAAAAGGAGAAACTTGATGCTGATCACTGTTAGGGCTTAAAGGGTTAAAGTAGGTTGTTACCGGACTACAGGTATTATTTAAAAATAATGCTATCTTCGTACTGTACAATTACAATACCTGCGTGAATCCAAACTGTAGTCTGGCAATTTTACACCGAACGTCATCAATGTGTTCACCCGTACCCTTTTCTCTGGAGCAAGTTTCAAACTTGCACAGACAGGCAGATCGAAACTTGTCTGGAAGGCAGACATAGTCCGGACGGAAGGCCGGACTCTTCGAACGCTGTTTTTGTTCTGTTAAATTCAAAATGGAACCGGTACAATGTGAATAAAGCCTAGCCTAACATTAATGTTTATACTTCTTTTCTTCCTATTTCCTGAGCGATTTTGACTTCAGCTGATTTATACTGCAGAGTCTGTGGTCAAATGCTTCGTACCAAGCGTGATTTTGAACTCAACGCTAACGCTCAAAGAATGGGTGCACCGCCATTTTTGGACCTCAGAGAAACCATTTCAAGGATTTTTAAAGGACACATAAAGGAAACAAAGGTATGACTACAGTGACTCCTGCGGATATTCGTTAAAATTAGCTGGTTTAATTAGCGTCTTTTCCTTATAAGGTGATTAAACTAATTAAAATGTACTTTTGCAAACCCTTAAGACCCTTGCCATATAGAGGACTAGTGCACGACTTTCGTTGTTTTTCTTGTCGTTTTGCCTTAAAGTTTGTCTTTTGAAATAAAAATCATTCTACAGGGTCAAAAATCGTCGATATTTCTTTTTTTAGATTAATACTTAAAAAGGCCTCGCTTGCTGAAAACGCACACTCGATAGACTTACTTAATAAATGGTTTGACTAAGAAATTTCGTTTCCAGCGATTTTTTAATCTAAAAGCCATCAAGCATGCAAGACGAAGTCTTAAAAAAAATTCACTATCTATCTGTTGTTGCTGCTCTTAAAGATTGATGTTTTTGTTTTCGTTGATTCAAAGATTCCCAAGATGTATTGTATCGACGAACGTGGGCCCATTGAAGAGCCGTACGGTCAAACACCAGACGTCATGGCAAGGAAAACGGGTTTCGTTATCAAAATAAAGGAAATGTACAAATGGAAGAACCTGCCTGTTGCTAAAGTCCTGTTTTATGATTGTCAACAATTTGCTAACCAGCTTCGCAGTGATGCGACAACTGCCGCACGAGTAATGAGCTCCTTCTTCTCCGTAACTTTGCATAACAAAGTGGAGAGAATTGTTGCTAATCAACAGGTGAGTTTTGTTGTATCATAATCTCCTGCTTTTAAGATTTTATAACACAGGGGCGGATCCAGGGGGGTGGATTGGGTGGCTAGCCACCCCCTTTAGACCATCGGTAGGGGTTTCATTAAGGGCCGGGCAGTCGGGCACCGGGCAAATTGACCCGCTGTAAACACAATTTTGCCCGGCTGCTTTGAACATCTAAACCTTATTTTTGTCACCAACAAGTTAAATAATTTACTAACTTGGCCTTTTTGATGTGTGTTCTAAAACATAAAGCATATTTCAACTTAAAAAAACAACGAGGTTATTGCTTATTTACCTCCCGTTGCTCCCTGTACAGAAGAAACGTGACAAACAACTGAAATTGCCCAACAATGCATTGCCAGCTTAGTGCTCTGCAATATGTTCTGCATGTCACTGAGTTGCAAACAAGTCCCACGTGTGTTATGGCGACCGGAAAAAGGTCAGAACGGTCGATTAAACAATATTTTTGTACTCAACTTGATAACTTGATGTCCATGACTACAGATATCTGTATTCAGTTGATTAAACAAACAAAATACAATGTTTCAAGCAACATTAAGATGCTTAAGTTCGTGCTTCAAAATGCAGGAAAATGCATCTCCGGGAGACTAAAATTAAAAAATTTCCCCGGGGGGGGGAGGGGGGGGGGGGGGGCATGCCCCCGGACTCCCCTAAAGGGGATGGGCCTTCGGCCCTTCCAATCATGTGTCCACCTGCTCAAACTCATTGCCCTCCTGTTTAAAATCTTAATGGACTTTAATGAAATCCCTGCATCGGTTTTAACAGTTTTCTTTTTAATTGCAACAATTAAAAAAAAAACAATTATAGACTTAGGCATATACCCGTAGCCACCCCCCATAAAAATATCCTGGATCCGCTCCTGTAACAAGAAACTGTACACTGCTTGAACTCGTGGCGCCTTTAACTCATTGCAGCATTGATTCCCGAGTGTTTGGAGTGCTTTTAAGGAGAAACATAAGCTTAAAATTATGTCTTATCAAAGGCTCCTAAGAGCAAACCCGTGAAGAAGAAATGCCAACGCGTAACGCAATATTGCCGTAAGCTTACGTTTTCACACTGACACGGTTCGATATATTTTTTTAAAAATTAAACGTTAGGATTTTTGAGGAACGCAAAAACAAAACAGTACATCACTTTCATAATGTCCAGTCCGAAGAAAGAGGAAAAAAAGAAAGGACTTGAGCGTGACTTGAACTCGGGCCTTACGGGACTAAGCCACAACCTCAATCCACTACACTATCGAGGAACACATGCTCAATTAAGACTAAATTGTATTATTTTAAGGTAGATACGCATCAAAACGCGTGTCTCGGTTGAAAAATCCTTTTAGATCTATTTTAATGTTGCACTAAAAACTCCAAATGTGAAACATCTTTAAGCTTATTGTTGTCTTTATTCGTTTACATCAAATTAATTATTGTTATCGCTGGATTCACGTTGTTCTTGTTACGAAACGTATTCGTAACAAAGCATTACTCACTAAGATTATAGCTGATGGAAGGAGCGAGTGAGTGAATGAGTGAGTGAGTGAGTGAGTGAATTTTATTTAGCCACCGTTACCGATAACCCGTTCATTACGCTTGAGCGTATACACGGGTTTAAAAGTAAGACTACACTACATTCACTACATTCAGTAGCCGACACTTCAAAGCTCGATCGCTAAGCAAATTGCAAGTTATATAAAACACAAAACTTGCCGGAGTAAAAATCCCACAGGAATAAGCGGCGAACACAATATCAAACGGTCCTATTCGCCGTTCCGAGGTTGCGTGGGAGATTGGGTCAAGTTACGTGTCGCAAAGCATCATAGGGCTGTTTTGGGGGACGCTTCTCTATAACTCGTCGCTTTTGAGGAGTCACAGTCCAAGGAAATGTCGAAGGATGTTGAGTTCTGGACATTCTTTCTCCCCCAGGGAAGTGATCTCCACAAATCCTAGTGTTTTGTGCATCCACCTTCAAATTTTCGTTGCGTATGAGTTTTTTATACAAACGCCTCGCTTTAACATCACTCGGCAACGTGTGACACTTTCTATCTGGCGAGTTCCTCCAGTTATGTGTGCATCCTGGCACATAACAGTTAAAATTTACCCATTTTACAACAACCAAAACACAAAGCTACGAGAGCTTCGTCCCCAAAAACAGCCCTATGATGCTTTGCGACACGTAACTTGACCCAATCTCCCGCGCAACCTCGGAACGGCGAATCAATCCATGAACGCCTTACATTGTCTTGAAAACGTGCAACTGTACGTTGTAGTTCTTTATTTTGCTTCTCAAGTCAGCACACGGAGAGATTTTGCGGTATGTATTTCATGGCTGAAAGCCATATAGTCGTCGACATAAACTAAACAAGAGGCTACCAGTAGCCTATACTCATGCGCTTGCGTAAGAAAGTTTTAACGTTTATTTTAAACGGGTCACGCACCCCTCCCCCCTCAACGAATTTTGCGTGACACACATTGCACCATCACTCAAGACATGTTGATTGAAGCTACCTATTTTTCTGTGCTCGTTTTGAATATTTAATTTATTGATTCCTGTTCTAACCCACACTAGTCTAATACTTCCCAAACCGTGAATTATTTGTATTACATTGGGTTATTCCAGAAAGAATTCCCCCCCCCCCCACCCCCCACCGACGGATGGCAAGATTTTTTTACCCCTCCCCCTCCGCCCGGATTTCCTGACCCGCTAGACTCCCCCTCCCGCCTGGATTTCCAAGCCCAGAGACCCCTCCTACTGGCGGGATTTCCAATTAATTTTTGGAAGCCCAAAATATACAGGTAATGAAAAAAAAATACATGTAATCGCATTCAGGAGATTCTGCTTTTATAATGTCAAAACTGTGGTGATGAGTGCAATAAATTGGTGAAACATTTTAAAAATAAATGTTACGTGACACATCATGGAAAAAACCCTGTGATTTCAAGACCAAATCGAAATGAAATTTTTCTATAAAGCTAGTTCCTGCTTTGATTTCGCCATGTATCTTCGTACTGTACAATTACAATAAGGCGGCGAAATACGAGATACAAAAACCCTCAACTTGTCGCGCAACATTGGCAAATTTGTTGCGTGACAAGTTGAGAGTTTGATGAAAAAGAGCAACAAAGGCAAAATTTGTTGCTCAAAGTTGACCTGCGCTCTACTTTTCGCAACAAATTTCTTCAACCTGCAACAAATGTTTTTGTTGCGCGACAAGTTGATCACGCATGGTGAAAAACGGGAAACGTCGACCAAAACTTGCAACGAAACAATGTTGCGCGACAAGTTGAGGGTTTTTGTATCTCGTATTTCGCCGCCTTTAGTTTCTCCAGGCTTCGTTTCATGCAAATTTTGTGAAATGTAATTCGATCGCGTGTGAAACGTAATTCGATCGCGCGCTGTTTTTTCATGATCATGAATCCAAAATATTTTTTCTCAAGGTCAAAACGTTTTAATGAAACTCGTATTTCCTTGAATGAAAATGTCTTTCCCTTGAATAAAAGAGTTAAACGCTTATCAGAATTGAGTGATTTTCTGATTCCGGAAGGCTTGGCGATTTTTTTTATCCTAATTGCAGCGCGGAGCGCTGGTAGCGTCTGCGAATTATTATTATTATTATTATTATTTTTTATTTTTATTTATTTATTTTTTTTTTTTGTTTTTAATTTTCCATTGCGTTAAAATTTTATGTTTCAGTTCACTAAATTCAGGAAACCTTTCAATCATTTTACATGAATAAAAGTACTTTTGAACTAGTACTGTGAAGATTCCGAATTTGCGGCTTAGTAATGGATTGGTCTCTGGGGGCAGGTTATAATCTTTGAAAAGCATTTGTTGACTGGACAGGTTAAAGTCAGTATTATGTTCATTGTTAAACCATAGTGTACATTCACGGTAGAAATTGGTGGCAATAGAGCATTCCAGAAACGCGTGTTCTAAGGAATCAGGGCGTTTACAGAAGAAACAGTGATCGTCTGACGCGATTTTAAACCTTTTAAGTTCCTTTTTTGTCACTAATATTCGATGTAATAATTTAAAAGAAAATTGTTTTAATTTATTATCTACAGACAAACGAGATATATTACGGAATAATTCCTTCCATTTGTTCGCTACGTTTGGATAGGTTTTGGACCAAGATTTAACAGATGTGGGAACAACATCTGTTTTTTCTTGGAACAGAGCATAATAATCTTTACAACGCATTTTATCTAGTAAAATGGACTTAGTATTGGAAAGGTTAAATACATTACGATCATCTAGAAAGGATCCTAGTGGCCTTGGGGTGGAAGCTGATTTGGTTTTAAGGTTTGTCGGAATTGATGCCAAAATTTGAAAGTAATTAATAAAGTTTATATTGATTTTATATTTGCGTTTGAAATCATCATAGGTAAGGAATTTCCCTTGTTCATTTAAGATGTCATGGATAAAGTATATTCCAGATTCAACCCAGTTCTTCCAGTAGAGCGATTTTCCTTCAATAGTGATGCTTTGGTTGTTCCATAGAATAAGGTCACTATTGTACTCGTCGTGAACTGAGTAAGCTGAACGCAGTTCTCTGAAGTAATCAAGCATTTCTAGGTAGAAAGATGAAACATTTCTATCTAAGTTTTTGGTGTCATTAATTACATTTCAACAAAAAGGTCAGACCCCCATATCTGTTAAAGAAAGCATTTGGGATAGCCTTCCAAGCATCATTTGAGTCATTTAGCAATCTACTTATCCAACTCAACCGAAGCGCTTTCACTGTAGTTCTAAAGTTCGGGAAGTTTAGGCCACCTTTGCTTGGCTGCTGAAATAGGACATCTCTTTTTATTTTATCTTTTTTGTTTCTCCAGAGGAAGTTAAACAGCTTCTCTTGAACTCTTTTAATTACTTCTTCAGGAATTGTTAACATTGAGGCGGAGTAAATCAACTTTGAGATACCTAAAGCTTTAACTAACAAAGTTCTTCCCATAAGAGTGAGATCCCGAGATAGCCAAATGTTCAGTTTCGTTTCCATTTTCTGAATTTTAATGAAAAAATTTTCATGATTATTCTTATGATGACTATACGAGATATGTGTTCCTAAACTTTTGACTGGTTCCTTGGTTATATTTATATTTAAAGGCTTTGTTTTATTGTCCTTCAGCGAACCTATCCATATAGCCTTTGTCTTTTTTGTGTTTAGTTTAAGTCCTGATACTTTACCAAAGCTATCCAGTATTGTCATACTCTCTGTTAGTGACGTTGTGTCCTTACATATTAGCGTTGTGTCGTCGGCAAATTGACTAAGTTTGACTTCCTCCGAATTTGGAAGCTCGATTCCCTTAATTCTAGGATTTTGACGTATTTTCTGCGCCAGTAGTTCCACAGATAGAATAAATAATAAAGGGCTGAGAGGGCAACCTTGGCGTACCCCCCTTGATAGCGGAGCCTAGCCGGGCCGAAGGCCCGGCTGCGGAGTCCCATACTCATAGAACCTATGCCCTCATTTTTCATGGCCATGGCTAGCGGAATGTTTCGCGGGCGCTGTCTGCAACAAAAACATGTGTGTCGGAGATGTGTGTCGCGCAAGGCTAGCGCGCATGCGCGTATGACGCCACACAACATCCGGGATCTTAGCGGAGGACTAGCTCGCGGGCGCGTATGACGTCGCAAAATATGCGCGTACGACGTCATGTTGAAACCAAAGCGAGGCTTTTTTTTTCGCGCGGTTACACGGCCGAATGTCACGTCAGCTGGGAAAACACTTTGATGTTTTGCTGTGTTTACTGAGCGGAGAAAACGGTTTAAATTAAAGTCGTTATTTTCCTGCATTTTTTCGTGGTTTGCTACTCAAGACAGGGATGCTAATTAAGGGATACTCAGGAGCCGCTTTAGTGGAAAAAGAAGAGCTTTCAGGGATAAAATCTTGCTTCAAGGAACTATATACGTTTTTAGCAATGCGAGAGATGGGTTCGTTTTACGGATTTCAGCACCAAAGCGGAGATTTAAAGAATTTCCAAGCACAGTAGTCACCGGAGGGACTTAAAGGTAAAACAAATTACATTTTTCGATGGAAATTTATCTAGATATCAATCTGTGATTGAGTTTTTGTTAATGTGTTCTCGTTAGTTTTGGAGAATTGTTTTTAAACGTGTAGCTTAAATTCAGTTGTATTAATTTCTTGAATTTCATCGAAGACACGGCTCGGCCTCGATGCGCGTTTTCCGTATTGCTTTTCAACATAAACTAATGGAGATTTGAATAAAATTTATCGAAAGAAGATTGTGTTGTCCATTTTTATGTGTTTGTTCATTCATTACATAGGTTGAAAAGCGATTTTATGTAAACAAAACAAGACTTGAATTTTATTATAGTTCTAACTTCACTCGCGTGGCCGTATGCAAATATGTTTGTATTTTTGGCAATTTTGATTTCCAAATCAGTTTCTCAGGCATTTTTTGACAAGCTACAACTGTATTTTTTAACAGTAGTCGTAATAGTTATTCTAGACGGAGAAAAAGTTGTTTTTGTGAACTTTTGTACGGTCTAAATGTACTGTGCAGACGGTCGGGTAATACTGTTTTTGAGAATTGCTAAAATTGAAAAATAGCCCGGTCGTCAATATTAATCTTAATTCTTGTGCTTCCGACCTTTCACCTATTAGTTAAGTTTCATCTTAGTTGAGCTTGTTCAGAGGGTCTTCAGAGGGCGCCGCTGTTAGGCTAAGCCTAACTATATATATTACTTTGAAATAATTTGTCATGTAACCTCCATTGATAACTCCACTTTCAGTATCTCTGTACATCACAGATATCCATTTTTTGATATTTTGGCCAAAGTTAAAGAACCTTAAAGTGTGTTGGATAAAATCCCACTCTAAAGTATCGAACGCTTTTTCGAAGTCTATGAAAAGTAAGATTCCTGGGACTTTTTTTTAGGTCGGTGTATTCCATAAGGTCATTTAGCAATCTCACATTTTGACCAATATATCTTCCCTTGACAAAGCCCGTTTGGTCCAAGTGGATCAATTTGGGTAACGAGCTCTCTATTCTTTTCGCAATAACTCTAGCCAATATTTTATAGTCAACATTAAGAAGTGTGATTGGGCGCCAGTTATTTAGAATAGTAAGATTGTTTTCATCTTTTGGAATTAAAGTGATAACGCCTCTCCTCTGGGATACCGACATTTTCCCTTCTTTAAAGGCTTCATTGAAAGAGTCCAATAGATTGTCGCCTATAAGCTCGAAAAATGTTTCATAGAATTCTTTTGTAAGGCCGTCATCTCCTGGTGTTTTACTTGGTTGAAATCCTTTAAGGGCATTTAACAGCTCTTCTTTTGTTAGATCGTATTCTAATTCATCTCTCTCATAATGGGATAATTTTGGATCATTCAGTTCAGCTGAAAATAGGTCAAATTCCTTGTCTATTGCATGGTCTTCTGATAAAATATTAGAAGTCAGAAAAGTCTTGTAAACGTTTTCCATTTGACCATTAATTTTTTTTATGTCCGAGACGGTTTCACCTTCGCTTGTTTTCAGCTGAGTTATAACTTTCTTCTCATAATTGCGTTTTTTAAGATTAAAAAAATATTTTGTTGGCTTCTCACCATTTTCTATCCACTTAACCTTAGATCTAAACATCGCCTCCTTTCCTTTTAAATCGTATATATCTTTCAGTTCCTTTTTGAGTTTTTCAAATTCATTTAAAACATCATCAGTAAGATTTTCATTATTACAGATTTCTCTATCTAGTTCTTCTAACTTACATTGAATGTTATTTTCCTGATCTCGTTGCTTTCGTTTTTTCTTTTTCGAATAGGAAATTGTTTTGTTTCTGATTTCCATTTTTAGTAATTCCCAGTAGAGTTGTTTGTTCTCAACATCGTGATAATTTTCTTGAATATCCGCATAGCTGTTATTTATAAGATCGACATATTCTTTGTCTTGCAATAGCGTATTATTAAATTTCCAAATCCCAGGTCCACGCTTAAATGTTTGGTCAATTTGTAAACTGAAAAAAATAGCTTTGTGATCAGGTGCAATTGACATGCGAGTTTCAGCTTTTTTCGCAAAATTGAAGAGTTGTTTTGCTACTAAAAAGAAGTCAATTCTGGACTTTAATTTTAGACTCTTGGACTCATAAGTGTACGTTCTTGTATTCGGATGTAGTGTACGATAAATGTCGATCATATTCAACTGCTGCATTAGACTTAATAATCCATTTCTATAATTTGTTTCTTTCCATGGCAAGCCTCCACTTTTATCCTGGTAGTTTAGCCCTGTATTCCAGTCTCCCGCTATAATGACTCTGGTTATGCAAGCTTTGGACATCAACAATTGGCTTAAATTTCTTAAAAAGGGAAGTTGCTGGCGATAATCAGTCGGTGCATAAACATTCACTATTGAGAACTCTTCGGTTCCTAGTTTTAAGTTGGTAAAAATAAAACGTCCTTCTGGATCACTTTCTTTACATTCAAGCAAAAAGGTGCTATTCGGATTAACCAGGATACATACACCTCTGGAATGCTCTGAGCCGTGAGAAAATATTACTTGGCCACCCCATTCAGCACGCCAAATTTTCTCATCCTCTTTTTTGGAAAAGGTCTCTTGAAGGCAGAAAATTGACGCTTTTTGGTGTTTGAGATACGAAAACATAGCTCTTCTTTTTTCCGCTTTGCGCAGCCCTCGCACATTCAGTGACAAAATCTTCAATAATGACATCCTTTGAGAAAATAAAAGAAAGAAAATACAAAAAAAGAACCTAACAATACTTAAGCTAATTACACAGATAACAGTGCCAAAAAGAAAAAAAAACAAAACAAAAGACACTGTAACAAAGACTAAAATGATAACACTTCTTTATCTCTCCTGGGATCTACCGTTCAACCGAAAACAAAGCCTCTATCGTAACAAGGTCAAGAAAAAAAACTAAATACAGCTACCGTATCTTTAAGAGGTAAACATAATTGCTTACAAGGATATAATTTCATTTAATAAAAGACAAATGATGGGAAAAGGTTGAAACTTTTGAGATTAAAAACTATAATTTCTCAATATCCTCCCCCGTTTTAATTAGTTTCGTGGAGTTGCTCGCAGGATCCGTTTTTACAAAAATTTTTCCATCTTGAGTCCAGATTTTCCAATCTGCAAATTATATTTATTTATAAACATCACAAAATAATATTTAAATTCAGGGAGCGATTTTAGAATACCCAGCCACTTATTTACATATTCCTAAACGTGAAATAATATATATGAAATAAATCATATAATAATATATGAAATAAATATAATATAATAATATATGAAATAATACATATAATATAAATAATACATATAATATATATGAAATAAATCATTCTTCATTTGATATTCCTAAACGTTTGGTAGAACGAGGCATATGAAAACAAAAGAAACCATTCATATTCAATGACATGCAAATAAGTGGCCAGGTATTCTACAGTTTTGCCCAATTGTTCAAATAGAAAACAATGCGTATTTGCAAAACGGTGCATCTAATTTTTTTGTCAATAACTAGTATGACTACTCCGAATAAAATAGTATTGAAAATTGCCCGAGAAACTGATTTGGAAATCAAAATTGCAAAAAATACACAGACATCTTTGCGTAAGGCGACGCGTGTGAAGTTTCATAGAACTGATAAAATTCAAGTCTTGTTTTGTTTACATAATATCATGGAAAATTTCTCCAAAACTAACGAGAACATAAACTAAGGAAAGTCAACCACAAATTGATATGAACATAAATTCTCACCGAAAAATGTAATTTCTTTTATGGTATAAAGTCCCTCGGCTGCTTGAAAATTCCCAAACTCCGCTTCTTCGAAAGAAACATCGCCCCGCATTGATAAGAACGTGTGAAGTTCCCCGAAGTAAGATTTCGTCGCTTAAAGAAAGCTCTCCTTTTTCTCCACTACAGCGGCTTCTGAGTATTCTTTAAAGCTTTCTCTTTCCATTTTGAATATTTTGAATGTGTGTTATTACTCCGACAAGACAAAACTATGGTTTTGAAAACCAAGCACATGCCGAGCGCGACACCCATTTTTGTAGAATTTTTATGTGACCTGACGACCCGGCTAGTAATAATATGTGCGTGCATAAATTTGCATGCACAAATGTGACACCAAAAAAAATGACGAAGAAAAACGAAGCCGGAACCTTACCTCTTGCGCTTCGCGCATGAGTAATTATGCGTGCATAAATTTGCATGCGCTAATGTGACACGAAAAAAAATAAGAAAACTCAGAGCCGGATTTACACCTCGTGTGCTGCGCCACGAGTAATTGAAACTCTTTATTGGCGTCTTTGTTGAGTGGCTAGTGCATACTTGAAATTTGTAGAAGATGTTATTGTCTTATGAACTGAAAGACGGCCCGACGGATTGACGGAATGTCTAGCCGACGGACTGACTGACTAAAGGATTGATTGACTGACCAAGTAAACGTCTGACTGACGGAATATCAGACTGTCTCACTGACCTACTGACACACTGACTTGACGACCGACCTACTGAATGACTGACCAAATGAATGACTGACCATCCACCTGACTGGCGACTGGATGTTATGGACTGTTGGACGGACTACTTGACTGTCTGTCTGTCTGTCTGACTGACTTACTGACAGACTATCTGATCTGACTGACATACCGAATGACTGACTGTCTGTTTGACTGACTGACTGACTGACTGATCGACTGACTGACCGACTGACTGAGTGACTGTCTGTCTGACTGAGTGTCTGGCCAACTGACTGTTTGACTAACTGACTCACTAACCGACTGACTGACCGACCCACTGACTGATTGACTGATTATATGACTGCTGACTGATTATCTGATTGACTGACTGTCTATCTGACTGACTAATTGTTTTACTGACTGACTGACTGACAAATAGTAATAGTAATGAGAATTTGAATTTGAATGGGAATGGGAATGGGAATGGGAAATAGTATGTCTTTATTGTGCTTCACTCTCCAAAGGGAGGTATTGGTCTACTTACAATAAAGAATAAACATTATCAAGTATAATAAAATAATTATTGGAAACTTACTTCAAAAAGATTAAAGATACAAACCGATTAACGTTTTAATTAATTACATTTTTGTTGATATCTCTTTTTTTTTTTTTTTTCTGGAACAGACAGACTGACTGACTGACGGATTGACTGACTAGGTGGCTGCTAACGGACTAACTGTTTGAAGAAGAGTCATTCTATTCCGACGCATAGGATGGAAAAATCAATTGTCTCCATAGCTACAAATGTATTGCACTTGCACCTCTTATTGTGGGAAAATACATCGAGATTATCGTCTGAATTCTTCGGATTTTCCTTCTCATCCTGCACATTTCACTGACCTTTATGGGCAACCGCTGATATTACGCTATCACTTAATCAAGCGACAAGAACTTCTGTATTTTTCATCGTCGTGTTGTAAATGTAAAAAATGTAAATGTTGTTTATAGAGGACGAGCACTTAGCTATGTAGCTATGTAGCTAATTCACAGCACGCCACTTAAATATGGAAACAAATATTGCAAATTGAACATAACATGCAAAAAATCCCAACTGGCATGAGGCAGACCGGTTGGCTATTTTATAATTGTGGCCGAGGAGTTTAACTCGGTGTGCCGTGAGTTTAACTCGGTGTACTATCAGAGCGGGACATGAACTCGAGACCAAAATTGCAACTTTACATCATTTACAGTAAATAGCTTAAAGATATTTTCTTCTGAGTCACAAAACGGTAAATAATTCATCTTAAACCGTAACCCATCCTTGAAAGTGGTCGTGATCGTTTAATCTCCGGTTTGACTGGAAAAAAATTGGTATTTTGGAAATATGGTCGTTTTGGAGCGGGTGGTCGCTTACAAGAGGTGATTCATCGCCCAAAATGCCATTGTCTTTCGCGACATGTACTTCCAGTGCCTAGATTTTCAACGGGCGGCATAAGAATTTGCATATCTATAACTAGTCGCATATGATTGGTCAACAGATTTAGCTTTGGGAATACTCGAGTCTCTCCGCAGATTTCAACTGCTGTCAATCAAACGGTTGGATGCGTAAAGTAATATCAAGGTGCGATAAAGTTAACAATGGCGCTCTAATTAAAGGCGGGCCGCGCTCTTTACAATTCATTTTGTCAAAAATTCGTGTGTAGCGATATTTTTTGTTTGACTCCACAGACTCGCGATGTTAAGAGAGCGATGGTAAAAACGTTATTTCAGTTAGTTGAAATACTTTTATGCAGAACAGGGGCTTTTCAAATAGCGAGCGCGATACGCGGGTCACTCGCTTGCAGTTCACTGCTCGCGTTTTTATTAAAGGCGGGCCGCGGCCTTTACAAAGAATTTTGTCATAAATTCGTGTGTAGTGATTTTTTTTATTTGACTCGATAGACTCGCGATGTTTAGAGAGCGATTGTCAAAACGCTATGTGAGTTAGCTGAAATAGTTTTATGCAGAACGGTTTTTTTAAGTTGTTCAAATAGAGAGCAAATTTTCTTTTTTCGCGACAAAAAAAAATAAATAACAAACAATAAGCAAACGGCCGCCGCGAGCAGGCTCACCCCCGAGGGAATATATTTTTTTGAGGTAATTATTTAAGAAGCTAAGCAGACGTTTTAGAGATTCGCGTTTTGACAGCACTTGCACTTATTGCAATCCTTCGAAAATTTCCATGAGGCTTTCTGAACAGTCGCGTTAACACAACCATATGATACAACAAAAGTCGGCTAATTATTTAACGAGAAATTGCGCGTCAAAGTGCGCCAAGAGCTATTTCCCATACAAACAAGATGCTGAAATAGCGAATTTTCATGTTAAATTTGACAGTTGTTATAGAAAAGTGAAAAAACAGACGATAGTACACAAGGTTTAATTCATCTTTCTTCTATAAAAGGCATATGATACAAGTAGTTTACGAAAATAAGTTTACGAGTACAAGAGCAAAACGTATACCCTTCTGGACATTTTCAGGCCATTTTCTTTATTGTTTGACGCGCGTTTTCGTAATTAGCTTTCAAATTTAGCGCCGGCAGCTCATCAAAAGTCCCGGATATGTCGCTGTATTTTCGGCGATGTGCACGACATGGGGGCTCGACTGTATCAGGATAAATGAAAACGATTTAAATAACGTATTACCGACACTTCTTTACTGCTTTACTGCTGGTAACATATTAAAACCTTTCCTTTTAACAGGAGAAAAGCTTGTTACGTAAATTGCTGTACACAAATGCAGCAAGAGTTACTCAGGATAATGGCTCTTATGCGTGGAAGGATTCTTTTTTGTCTCCATTGTTTCCAAGAGAAAGCACTCTTGTTGGGCTTGGTAAGTTAAACATTCTGACCGTAGCAACTAGAAATGATCTTTTTTAATTCATTCTTTTTTTTTATATTTGGTGCTCTTGTTGCTCTTGTCGCTCTTGTCCTTTTAGGATTAGTATAGTTTTCATCACAGCCAAGAACACGTTACAATTATCAATCTTACAAGTGCTGCGTGATTCAAGACCCAATACTGCAGTGCTTCATTCAAAACTAATGTTCCGACTCACACAACTCTTGTAAGAATGAAAAATAATTATTCCATCCCTTTCTCGTGACGTGGCGTGAGCTGCCTTTGTTTTAACAAAGTTTTTAATTTGGATTTCTGAAGTTGAATTGTTATAATTTACTATTAAATAATCTCTCAAGTCTACGTTTAAATTAAGATGTGCATTTGTAGCTTATTTGTTGTTATATTACAGAAGCAATGGCAGGGTATGCAGAGACTAAATCAACTGAACAAGGGATTACACCAGATGGCCCCTCTGATTTCTTATCAGGCTTGTTACAAGGTGAAATGGGTTCCTTCTTTACCGGCTTGGATCACACATCTACATGTAGCCCCCCTCAGTGGGCTCCTCCTCTTAGAGAGCCAGAATGCGCCTTTTGTCATTCAAAGACAGGCGATTTAAAGAGATGCTTGGGATGTAAGAAAGTGTTCTATTGCGGAAAGCAATGTCAGAAGCAACACTGGAAGAAACACAAGCCTGAATGTCAAAATCGTGACAGCAAATAGGAAACAATTAAGGATTTCGTTTTCGGTGAAGCAACTTCTGCTGCTTGTATCACATTACGCGCACTCAATAATTTCTTGAAAAACTTGATTAATTTGTTATTCACAGTACATGTAGCAACCCAGGGTTGGCATCGCATCGGCTTACTTTTTATGTCGTGAATACGCGAAGCGTTGAACGAGATATAGTAAACGGTGACAGATTCACTCATTCCATTGTCGTGTTAAAAGGTGATTGCTGTAATCGAATAAGTGGCGTGACTCTGAGTAGAAACAGTCAAAGAATAGACGATTTTCGTATTCTCGGTATTGAACTGGAACTAGCTTGCAGACGAGGCTCATGCGGGGCATTCTTTTCACATGCAAATATTTTTTAATGATATTCCCCCGCATGAGCATCCATTGCAAGCTAGTTCCAGTTCAATACCGAGAAAACGAATATTGTCTATTGATGAGAGAGACAGCGCTTGGTTTTGGCTGGTTGTTTTCTTTCAAATACGTCCAGGTTATGGACTTTAACTTTGGGTTTCCACCTCCATGGACAATCTAAAGTGCGACTGGAAGCTGTACAGCCCTGAACTTTGCTATCGTTTAAAGTTACGCAGTCAGAAATTCTCACATAATTTTCACGGAAGGTTTCATTTAAACCTCCTAAGAGTATTCGATCTTTGTTTGGAAATGGCAAGCGATTCGAAAAATTATTTTTGTTTTGTAGTTGTCGAATTCTCCGAGCTTGTGCTTACCATAAAATCGCTATGTTCTCGACACTTAAAAAATCTGTGGCCAGTCACACGGGCACGGTTTCAAATGGACTAAATGCCCGGCAGCTAACGCTTGAGAGAAGCTCGGGTCTAAAAGAGTCCTTAATCCTTGTATCGAGGTGGCAACTGATTCAAAGCTAAAAAATCCAAAATATTTTTTCGAATCGCTTGGCATTTCCAAACAAAGATGTTAAGGAGGTTTAAAAGAGGCTTTCCGTGAAAATTCTGTGAGAATTTCTGACTGCCGGGCATTTAGTCTATTGAAGACCGTGCCCGGCTGCTGGACATATAGACACTAAGCGCAGTGACGCCGCTAAAGTCAAGTTAAGTATTGTCAAAAAAGCTTGAAACTTACAAAACTTCTAAAGAAACCGTACGTTGATTCGTATTCACGAGATGGCTCTTAGAGCCCTTTGATTTAATTTTAGTGCTGAGGTAATTCAGTGCCGGCTACACAAGGAAAATTGGCGGCGTTCATTTGCAAACGCCGGTGACATCCCTTGACGTTTAACAATTATCAGTGGAGGGATATAATAATTTGGATAATCGTTTGGTATGGACTGCAGACCTTACCGCCTTTCATTCTGCAGCTACAGCTAGCTAATAATGTTTTCTTCGTTTTAGTTTTTCTATTTTGTGAACACTTTTCATATATTTTTAAATTGCATTCGGTAAGAAATGATCATGAAACCATCCTCTGCTTAAAATACTCAAAGGTACAACTTTACAAGAGCTAAATAGGGATTGTGTGTGGCCTCAAAGGGTGTGCTTTTTGAGCAATTGCGGTCTGTAGTTGGGTATTCAATTTGACGATTTTGGGTATAAAAGGTAATGATACACGGTTCAACATTTGTTAAGCAACGAATGTTGAACGATGTTGCAACATGTTTAAAGAATTAATTGAGGTCTTTCAATAATAATAATAATAAAAATAATCTATATTTATCCTGCGGATACAAAAGTAACAACTGGTATAAACCCGTGTGTGGCCAAATAAAATAACTATGCTATAAACGTGTGACTAAGGATAAAAATATAATATACTAAAAACTTTAAAACTTTAAAACCATCAAAATGAAATTAACTATACATTATAATGTATTTCAACAATCCGTACAACAATGTGCAACTTGTTGAACTCGACAGAGCCTGTCTCTTTTTTTTTGGTTCAACGTTCAACATGTTGAATGGCCTATTTCAACATTAAACATGGCACTGATACAACATATGTTGATCAACAAATGTTAAACCATGCCTTCTGGCCTCATTTTGGCCTGTGCCGGAGTCGAGAGAACACACAGAGACCGGCTTGAATATCAACAGATGTTAAAGAGCCAAAAATGACGTTTGATTAATTTGAGCTTATTACCTAATCGCTAAGTTTAAAAAGTTTAGTAACAGCTATCGTTTTGTCGTTTGATTGATTTGCTTGTCATATACTGATGTTGTGATCTAAAGGATAAGGCTAGTCGATGTTAGGCCACACGTCTAAGGGGTCAGTTAAGGCATTTAACAATAGTTTCCACGGTGGACATGTTTGGGTTGTTCAATTCAACCTTGGCCAAGGCCTAACCAAGAGCGGATGTCAGTGCTAATTTCGATATGGGTTTCTATTTGGTCTACTTTAGTCCGGTTGGTATATTGCTTGGGTTTGTCTGGTTAACGGTTTTGTCCCAATGGTTTATGGCCTTCTGGTACTCACGGTCCGCGAGCCCAAACATGTCTACAATAATTGTAGAATAAAGATATAGGTTCGTTTCAGCTTGGTAGTCAGTCGACAAGTTGTGGCCTTGTAACCTACTGTCACACTAATTGAGCTTGGCGCTGTATAAGAAATCCCCAATAAAGAAGACTCTTGGTACCATTCGTTTAGCAAGCGAGGCTTTATTACACAAAACATCTTATTGACTTGGGAAGGAATACTTGAATGATACAGAAAAATAACGTTCAGCAGAATAGAATACACGTCTATGACGTGCTAAATGAATACAACTGTGCAGGTAGAGGCCGACCAGCCGTACAGGCTTTATTTGATTCAGGAAAACGGACCGCAAGACTCTCAAAATGTAAGAAACAATGCGATTATACACCGGACGTGAAAAACCGGACACCCTACGCCACTGACCGAACAGATCGTGGCCTTCCAACTTTGCGCGATTGACTGCATGCGGGACAGAGACAACCACATTTCTGTTTATCGTCCCGTCATTTTCGTTAACAGGCCTGTCACCTCCAAATCTAAATTCTTTGACCAGGTACTTGTTTGCGAGCGAGAAAGATTGTATTAACGCCCAAACGTACCCAGAATCGGAATCAAAATCACAGTAGACTGGGAAAAGGTTGTTTTGGGAATCGTACAGGTCGTGCATCTCAGGTATTTTGACGCCATTTGTTGCCAGATATTTGCAGTTCTGGGGATGTTTTTTTTGTGTTTTTTTCGCACCGCTGACCAGTGTTATAAGCTGGACAAAAGCAGTTGAACCTCACAGTGGTGGGGTCACAAATCTCTTGGTAGGTCCCTCCCTGGCGACATGGATTGGTTTGGCAACATTTGTTGATACACTGATCTCGACCTGAAACGAAGCTTCGTCCATGCTATTTAAAACAAAAAAGGGAAGATATAATTCATGCACGATTGCTCAAAAGATACTAGAAACTCGTTATAAAAATTTCGCCACCACTAATATTACACAGCACATCCATATGAACATTTTGCAACGGGAAGATGGGAGTAGTCGGAACAATAACCAGCTTTTGCTGGCTTCCCTGGGTCAGGTTTCCAAACCAAGGAAGGAAAGGGTGAAGGATTATTAAAATTATGGTGGAAATATTTTGCAGAGAGATTTACTTGAGACTTTTAGTAAATAACAAAAGTAATTGTTTGGGTTGAAACTGGGATTTTAGCGTAGTACAAATTAATTTAGAAACATGGCAATACTTACTACTTTGTACTAGCGCACCAAATCATAACTTACTCCAGGGGTCAATTCAATAAAACTTTTACAAGTGTAATTTACAAGTGTAGCTATTGTTTTCAACCTCTGAAACAATGGCTACACTTGTAAAATACACTTGTAAAAGTTTTATTGAATTGACCGCAGTTTTGTATTTAAGTTTTGTATTTACGTCGCTCAGTTGACAATTGTCTGCGGTCAGTTTGTTGTGTAAGTGGTTCATAGAAATAAAGCGGCAATCGTCTATGCATATCACGTGACAATGGGTGACTTTGTCCACTGTCGAGTTTTTAAACCCGTGACCTTCAAGCACGTGATCGACTTCAACTGACAAACAGCAGGTTCAATAAGCTTGTGTGCGAAAACAAGATGGCTGAGTCGATAGCGGACATGGCTGAACGGCAAGTCTTGGATACGATTGAAAGAGTGAGGTATTTTAGGAAATACTATTCCCTATTTTCGAATTGCCCATAATACACTTTGTTTTTGCCCCCCAAATTTTGCATAAACTATTGTTTGTAAATGCTCTTGGGAGGAGCATTTCAAAACAATAGTTTACGCAAAGTTTGGGGGGGCAAACAAAGTGTATTATGGGCAATTCGAAAAAAGAAAATTGTTAGAAATTCAGTAAAGTTTTCATTATAACTCCATACATCAATAGGCCATTTGCACGATGACGTCATCAGACTACAACTACCAGAATCCTTCAGTTTTTTGTTTTGTAGTGCAAATTAGGGCTATTGTTATTTAAACCTCACTGGGATTACAAAATTTAAATAAGAAAGGAAAAACGAAATTAATTCTGGTAGTTGTAGTCAAATGACGCCATCGTGCAAATGGCCTGTTCTCTAACGGCGTTACATGAATATGATTATACGAAAGAAAATTGTATAAAACCGTAGCCAGGGTTAATCATAATGAATAATTATAAGAACGTTCTCTGCCTAACTGTTTTAAAATCCGAGCTTTCGGCTGCCTATCACTGCAGTCTTCGAAGGGTGAAAGAGAATGGTAAAAAACGCATGAATTAAAAAGAGTGTGGTTATAAAGGTAAAACTTGAATAAAAGAGAGTAAAAGTTTGATGGTTGTTCAAAGTCCACGCTTGCAAATCAATATCAAATTGGTTTTCACGTTCACTACAGGGTCTTACTGGTGGCAAAAGAAGGCCCTTCCGAATAGCAGATCACGTGATCTTAGTAAATGGCCGTAGGCAAGATTCAGGGAGATTTAAAGCTCAGGTCATCTGCCATTTGTTAAGGTTTCCTCTCGCCATGTTGAAAATATCACGGCGAAGAAGACAAATCAGTGATTTGTAGGGTTAAAATACTGCATTTCTAAAATTCGTGCCCTTCTGAATTAGTTTTACCAATAATTGTTTCCTGCATAATTTACCATTTTTAAAATGTAACAAGAAGCTGTACACAGCTTGAACTCGTGGCGTTTTTAAATTATTGCAGCATTGTTTCCCGAGTGTTTTGAGTGCCTTTACGGAGAAACAGAAGCTTAAAATTATGTCTAATCAAAGACTCCTAAGAGCCAACCAGTGTAGAAGAAATGCGAACGCGTAACGCAATATTGCCGTAAGCTTACGTTTCCACACTGACACGGTTCGATATTTAAAAAAAAAAATTAAACGTAAGGATTTTTGACGAACGGGAAAAAAAAAAACAGAACATCACTTTCATAATGTCCAGTCCGAAGAAAAAAAAAAACAGGACAAAAAAAAAAATGAAAAAAAGAAGTCTGGAGGGTGACTTGAACTCGGGCCGTCCGGGGCTAAGCCTAAACATTTATCCACTGAGCTACCGAAGAACACTTAGTCAATAAGGTCAAAATTTTATTATTTTAAGGTAGATACGCATCAAAACGCGTGTCTCGGTTGAAAAATCCTCACTAAAAACTCCAAATGCGAAACATCTTCAAGCTTATTGTTGTTTATATTCGTATAAATCAAATTAATTATTGTTATCGCTGGATTCACGTTCTTGTTACGAAATGTATTCGTAACAAAGCATTTAATACTCACGAAGTTTACAGCTGATGGAATTGAGGAGCGAGTGAGTGAGTGAGAGAATTTTATTTAGTCGCCGTTTCCCGGGGGGGGGGGGGGGGGGGGGTACTCGCAGAAAAATTGGGTAGGGGTGTGCGGCCCGCTTCCCAAATCCCTTACCCTATTTATGACCTCACCAAAAATTTGATACCCTATTTATGACCTGACCTGAGGACGGAAAAATATAGATTCACGAATCACGTAAAAAATAAATCTCATTCACGCTTCACGCAAAGCAAAAATGCCCATTCACGCGTCACGAAAAAAGTATAAGGGACCCTCTGTGAAGGGCTTTTGTTGCTTGTATTTTCTAGCCTACAAACTCAGCCGCTGGAGAGGAAGGCAAAGCGCGGATGGAAGGAGGGGGACATGATAAGGAAGTACCTTCTTCTAAAAAAGTGCATTCAAGGCTACAGTGCAAAAATCGTTACCCTATTTATGACCAAAATGGCGGCAAAATAGCCAAAATCGATACCCAATTTATGACCAAAACGGCTGAAAAACCCTACCCGCACATACCTATATAGCCCATATTAGGGAGTACCCCCCCCCCCCCCCCCCCCCCCGGGCACCGTTTCCGATAACCCGTGCATTATGCTTGCGTGTATACACGGGTTTAATGGGTGTTTCTTGGTGTTGCAGAAACTATTGTTGGTTAGCTTTTGTGTTGTGGTGTGGGTATTGTTTACTTTCTTTTGAATCTTTTGTTTTACGTCATTTGGTGATCGCAACACCAAGAAACTGCCGGTTTAAAAGTGAGACTACACTACATTCACTACATTCAGTAGCCGACAATTCAAAGCTCGATCGCTAAGCAAATTGCAAGTTATATAAAACACAAAACTTGCCGGAACAAAAATCCCACAGGAATAAGCGGCGAACACAATATCAAACGGTCCTATCCATCCATGAACGCTTTGCATTGTCTTGAAAACGTGCAATTGTACGCTGTAGTTCTTTACTTTGCTTGTCACTGTCAACACACGGAGAAATTCTGCGGTATGTATTTCATGGCTGAAAGCCATATAGTCGTCGACATAAACTAAAATATGCATGCATAAATTTGCATGCGCTAATGTGACACGAAAAAAAACAAGAAAAGTCAAAGCCGGATTTACAACTCGTGTGCTTCGCCACGAGTAATCAGCTTGTTTTTATTGCAAACAAATACATTTTATGCAACGCTGCACAACAACACAGGAAGTGTACTCACAGGAAGTGTATCATTTTTATCGAATCCAGGCTGCTCGCGGACAAGATTCTTGGAAATTGATTTGTGTTTCGTAGAACGTAAACAAGATCCTACAGAGACCCCAATTTCTAGAAATTATATCTTCAGTTGGTATCTCCAGCGAATATCAACCTCAACATGGCTAAATATGACAGCCAAGGAGTTCCAATTCTGGGATTTCATAATCCTGCGGGAACAATTATTTACCCGATGGGCATTTACTCCTATTCTATGGGCAACACACGAGCGAGAGACATAACAGAACTGCTGGGAACTTCGAAAGAACAACACTTAGACTTGCTGCTTTTAGCTTCAGGTGATGTGAGGAATATTTTATATACCGTGTCTGAAATTTCCCTGAGAAAACTTCAAGAGCGTCCTGAAAGTTTGAGCTTCCATTTAAATGATTACGATCCGTCGATAGTAGCTCGGAATGCTATCTTGCTCGAAGTTGCCGGTTCGATAAATCCTAATGTCTCGGGAGATGTAGACTTTTTATGGAATATCTGGTATAATATGACGTTTTCCGAAGCAGACTTTGTCAGATTGCGACAAATTCTTTCAAGCTTGATCGAGAAGAATTTTGATGGCAGCGACCAGAGTGTTTTAAAGTTCAAAGATGGCGCCGTTCTTCAAGAGTGTCGTGATATTTGGAAGGATTGGATGCAGCTGGATCTTGGCGTAAAGAGCGTGAAAGAAGACAGAAACAAGTTCATTGACGAAAGATCTCAAGAATTGGGCTTAAGTGTGGACGGTCGATGCTCTAGCGTTGTATGGCAAATGTTAATGGGGATCAAGGACGAAACAGGACATTCAAACGTCGTTTCATTGGAACCAACAAATCCATTTTACACGGAAATAAAACACTGGTTTATCGAGGGATCCACAAGCGATGACTCGGACAAAGTAAACCCAACCTTGATTCGTCCATTTGTTCACAAATGGAAGCAGCACTATACTGCCTGTGCCTTTGAAAGTTATCTTCCATTTGAAATGTAAGTGTCGTAAAACCATTATTATTTAACGTTGTTAATAAGTAAAATATCCATTCGCGATCGGAAGGCCTTAAAAACTGTAGTTTTCTTCAGAAAAATCTCGTCTAAAGCTGTCGTGACACCGGAAAATTTAATGCCATTTGTTTTTTCGTAAGGATAAAAAACGCCGCTTTGGGTTCGAAATAAAGTCGGCTAGGATTGATTATATTTTTCGGAAAGGAAAAAGATTCCTTAATTTTAAGATCCGAAAAGATCGAACTGTACCAGCATTTACATAGTTTCTTTCAAAGGCAATAAAATTGTGTTTAAAAAAAGTACAACGCCACTGGCTAATCGACAGATGAAATTTTGAAATAAACACGAGGCTTCAGTCTTCGCCCTCAGCTCATTTCAAAGGGACAGTACTAAACCACGAAACACCGAAACGAAACACCGAAACAACGAAACAGCTATTTTTTCCTTCCGGTTTTTCTGAAACAGTGTTTTTTCAAGTGATTGAAATTCTTTGAAGTATGTAAATTATTCGTATTTAATTTTCGCAACCGAGTGCTTCAGACTTTTGGAAGCGAGTTTTCACATTTCGCCAGCGAGTTTATTACGACAGGGTGCAGAAAACCTTGCGGTAAATCGCTTACGTCTAGAGCGTGGTCTAGCCGTACAAACGTGAACCTCAAACCGCAAACCTGACGGCAAGGCATTGGTCACGTGACTTCTTGACGTTCGCGGTTCGCGGGAAATGCCGAAAAACCTCAATCTTTTAGGGAACCTCTATAACTATTGTTATAACAAATTGACGTTAAACTGTTGGAAATAAAGTCTAAATTAAAATTTTTTAAAAAGCAGGTGCAAATATAATTTTAGTGTACAAAAAAGGAATATGAATACCGCCTATTTTCGCTTTTAAATTTCCCGCGCGCCGCCATTTTGAATATTTATGACGTGTTACGGTTGTCTTATTGTTGCATACAAAAGAACTTCGATTCTTAACAATAGCGGCAACCGTAACACGTCATAAATATTCAAAATGGCGGCACGCGGGAAATTTCAAAGCGAAAATAGGCGATATTTATATCCATTTTATTTGTATACTAAAATTATATTTGCACCTGCTTTTTAAAAATTTTTAATTTCGACTTTATTTCCAATTTGTTCTGACAATGGAGGTTCCCTTTAAGGTCTCTTATAACGGCGGAATAATCATGGAATAACGGGTCTTTTCCGTAAAAGAACTAAATGAAACAGCCTCGTATTTTTTTTCTGATTTATAAAATACACACTGGCAGCTGCACTGATATGAACAGGGTGGGTTAGTGGTCCGCAAACGCGGAGGAGAAGGGATGGTCCGAAGATTGTTTCGTATTCACGAGTTGGCTCACGGGAGCCTTTCATTTGAACGGCTTTCTTTTCTAGGCGAGACCTGCTGCGATGTAAAACACTGGCAGCTGTCTGTAAAGAAAGTCTAAAGTTGCTGGTGAAACGCTTCCAGCAATACAAGAAGAGTCACTCAGCAGCTTTGAAGGTAATTTCCCTTATTGCTAAACAATTCACTAGTTAATGCGTTGATCTATTTGGATGCGTTACTTTTAACCAATCTAAATCTGGATTCTGCGATCGAAAATTCGATTTTTCGTTCCATTTAGTGACAAACCAATCTAAGATTGCAATCTCAACGTCTGGAGGTGGATCGTTCACATTGTATATTTGAATCTGGTTTCAGATTGTGCGTTCCTGCGTTGAACAGATTTCAGATCATAGCAAGTGGTCGTTTAGAACCCGCAAACAGGCAAACAGAAGCCCTTCGCAAAGGGGCCTGGAGAGACGATAAACAGAACGGATCGATCTTTTTTCGAATTTTTGTTCCAGCTAACATGAAAATCCAAATTATCTAAATCTGAAACTGGATTGTCTAAAAGAAACGCTACCTTTATCTGTTCGTTCGTTGGTACTCCTGTTCAGGATTACTCAACAGTCGCCATACTGAATCGGCCATTTTGACCATGTTGGATTTCATGAGAAAATTAACTCTGAAGTAATCAAAACGTGTAAAACTGATCGTAATCAAAACGTGTAAAACTGATCGTAATCAAAACGTGTAAAACTGATCGCAATCGAAACATGTTAAACTGATCGTAATCAAAACGTGTAAAACTGATCGCAATCAAAACGTGTTAAACTGATCGCAGTCGAAACATGTTAAACTGATCGTAATCAAAACGTGTAAAACTGATCGTAATCAAAACGTGTAAAACTGATCGCAATCAAAACGTGTAAAACTGATCGCAATCAAAACGTGTAAAACTGATCGCAATCAAAACGTGTAAAACTGATCGCAATCAAAACGTGTAAAACTGATCGCAATCAAAACGTGTAAAACTGATCGCAATCAAAACGTGTAAAACTGATCGTAATCAAAACGTGTAAAACTGATCGCAATCAAAACGTGTAAAACTGATCGCAATCAAAACGTGTAAAACTGATCGTAATCAAAACGTGTAAAACTGATCGCAATCGAAACATGTTAAACTGATCGTAATCAAAACGTGTTAAACTGATCGCAATCGAAACATGTTAAACTGATCGTAATCAAAACGTGTTAAACTGATCGCAATCGAAACATGTTAAACTGATCGTAATCAAAACGTGTAAAACTGATCGCAATCAAAACGTCTTAAACTGATCGCAATCAAGACGTGTAAAACTGATCGTAAGCGTGGATGTCACTGAAACAAAATTAACAGTTTTGATTGAAATGGTAGAGGAGATTCAAAATGTAAGTACACATTACTGTTTAAACTTGATTGCTATAACAAAGGTCACATTTCATCAAAATGTTCTTCTATAAATAAGAAAGAAAAATTCATAAAGTTTGGTGTAATAGTTAAAACACCTTACGTCAGCACGGTCCCCTTCTGTACCTCCATCTGTCCCCCTCTTCCGAGAATATGGTTAGAAGTTGGCCCGTTATAACAGTGCTTATATCTCCTTTTCTAAGGTAACCCTGTGGACTGGTGACGCCCTATCTCTGTGTACAAGTGGTTTCCCTCCAGAACTGGCATTCGACGTTATTGATACCAGTAATGTCGGTGATTATATTGGATTGCTAAATGTCCTCATTTGCTGTGCACCGAGGTTGAAAAAGTATGCGTTTGTGCTTCACGGCCTTTTTATTATAAAAATCTTTGTATTATACGATTTTGCGACGTCCTAGAAATCAACTAAGTTCAATCACTGGAAACATAGAAAACACCAAAGCGTCCAAGCTCGCGAAGGTTAAGATTACCCCGGGGTTTCATCACACTCGAGAAAGTAAATTAGAGGGAACGGCCTTAATTTGAGTTTGCCTGCAGTTCTGATTTTCGGAATGCTAACGAAGATCTATTTCGCGGATCAAGTGGGCTTCCCAGGCAACTCAGAGACCGTGCTGGGAGACAATTTGAACTTAAGAAGATACTAGATTTCAAAAGAAGCAGGAGAATGCCAAGGGAGAACGTGCTATTTAATTACCCTCCAGAACCCTCTCAATTTTCCCACCTTCGACTCGTACAGTTTGCAACAAAAGAAACCTAAAGTGGAGTTAAATTGGCTCCTTACATTGAAGTTATTTTGCTATAAGAGTAATCATTAATTTAACCCTTGATTTGAAGCTAAATTTGGAATTAAAACAACCTCTCAAAAAGGAATTATTCTTAATCTGAATTTTTACTCCACTTTTGAAGTTATAATCCTTTGTAAGTTACAATGTGGAGCAACGTCGCCATTGTTTTTTTTTTTAACGAACTTCGTTTCAATACCCTGTTGACTATGTTCAAAAAACGAGGTATAGTAGCAAATAGTTAACAGTAGAGAGCTACAGATAATCGGGGTTTGGCAGGAGGTAGCTTTTGGCAGTCTTGATACAATTCAAGTGACCATACACCACTTTCATAATGGCGGCCGATTTATTTATTCTTTTATATGTATGTTAATTAGCCTCACTGGCCTCTTTTTAGAGTAAAAATTCTTTTGAATTTTGCACACGCCAACGAGGCCAGAAAGGCTAATTAACATACATATAAAAGAATAAATAAATCGGCCGCCATTATGAAAGTGGTGTATGGCCAGAAATTCCGGTCATCGCAACGGCGCACGCGCGGATTTACTTGGCAATATGGCCGCCAAACATTTAAAGGAAATGTATGACAGAAATAAAACAAAATAAAATAGAGCAAGTTCTGTCTTACCGGGAACAAGTGCCGCGCTTTGGTCGAGTTCTTGAAAGCTTCCTCGGCTATTCTGATTAGTTGTTTTTCATTAACAAATGTTACTGGCCCTGCTTTTCATCGATGTTTATTTTCGAAGCTTGGCTCATACAATGCTCTGTATTACAGAGGCTTGAAATCCAATATTTGCATCCCGAACAGATTTTGATCCGCCATAGAAGATAACATGATCGGGATATCTCAAGTGCCGCGCTCGTTTGAGGACAAGCACAGTATGATGTACCATTTGGCCAATTTTCA
This sequence comes from Dendrophyllia cribrosa, assembly GCA_024195265.1. Classification (NCBI taxonomy): domain Eukaryota; kingdom Metazoa; phylum Cnidaria; class Anthozoa; order Scleractinia; family Dendrophylliidae; genus Dendrophyllia; species Dendrophyllia cribrosa. Next base: position 19,138,244 of record JAJLRJ010000013.1, on the reverse strand, counting down.
CCTTCGATGCTCTTTTCTTCGCCCTGCTTTTTGCCTTCAAAAACAGTTCAGAGTAGCACAAATCAGTTCTACCGAAAGCGAAGATATCAAATGTCACGCGAGCGTCTCGTGTGTGTTGATCCGAGAACCACATGTCGTATTCTTGGGCACAAAACTCGCATTTTGCAGCAAATTCCGCCATGTTTGGTCGCCATTGACTGTCTTTATTGAACTGATGTCTCGTCTCTGTGTTCGACCGCAGGCGTGTCTGCTTTATTATTTAAACCTGTCGTCTATACATCCATTATATGACCCCAAAATTTTTTTTTTTTTTTAAATGATAAATTCTAATTAAATCCTAAAAAAGTGGATATTAAAACTTTGTTTTAATATTAAAACTATTATATTAAAACTTTGTTTTAATATCCGAATTGCAGCAATTACAGTTATACAAATGTATTATTGCATTTTGTATACCTTTTAAAAGAAACAAAAAGCGGTTTCTGTCCGCCATCTTGAATTCCTATTTTTGTAAGCGAAGCCGCGCACCGGTACGCGGGCTCAAATGTCCGCGATTTCTGGCCATGTTTACTTACAATTACATTAGGCTTGAGGTCCACTTTCAGTCTTTGGAAAGACGAGACAATAGATTTTCAGGTATGACTGCGCAGAGCACGCATGTTAAGATGCAAATTACTTGCAAGCACAAGTTGGTATGCAGTTGGTTAGCTTGATAAACAAAGATGCGGGACTAAAGTACGACATGCATAAAACGCTTAGGCCCGGTTCAAACGTCGAACTTTACATGTGCGAACCTAATTTTTAGGTTCGGCACATTTAAAGTTCGACGTATGAATCAATTAAGATCGACGCTTTTGTATTTGGGTCGACTCTGCCGTTCTATTCGACTGAGCTTGTCGAATAGAACGGTAAAAGATCAACTTCGATTCATACGTCGACCTTTACATGTGCCGAACCTAATGCAAACATTATGCATACATTAAATTATAATTTTTTTCCCACAAACCAGCTCGATTTCAGGTAGATGCCATGCGCAGAGACTAAATTTGAACAAAATGGCGAGGAAAGAAGAGAAATCTTGTTTACTTCTGTATGCCCTATGGGACGCCACGTGTTTCAAAATTCATACTTTTTCTCACAAAGTTGTTGAAATGAACACATTTTATGTGAAATGAATACAAAGCGCATTGAAATGCCAATATTTGTAATGAAAAGTACGTGTCCATGATGAATCACGTACACATAGTCTGAAAGTTGTACTACATACACTGAAATCTTCGGGCATCAGCTCGAAATATACTCTGTTACAACTACAACTTTGCACAAGGAGTCTGACTTTTCTCCATACTCTCAATGCAAATCTTGTAAACTTTTCACTGTGCTTTTCGCACCGAATCTCACGCTATGTTGCACATTTTCTCAGTATGTGCAGTGAACACGTTTTCAGTGTACTTTGCGAACAAATTTCACAATGATAATACTTCATGTAAACCTTCCCAATGCGTCCCCGAAATTATTCGAGTCAAAAGTTCGGCAAGTCAAGACATGATGTCAAACAAAGATGGCGTGTAACAGTGGAACTGCTTCAGATATCGTGCCAATCTATCCTTTTCAACCCTCAGGGTATTACTAACCTCGCCAGGGCCTTTTGTGGCACTCGTGATCAACAGACGCCTCAAATTCATCATTCTGTCGAAGAAGAAACGGCATCAATTTTTAGACGCTCGAGCACTACGCGAAACATCCTTACAAACTCCACTTTAGTTTCTGCAGCTGAATTTACCACTGCTTGTTCTTTTGGAGATGGTAATAATATCACTTCCTTGGTGTAAGCACCCTTCATTTGTTTGCTATTTACTTTGGTCGACCCCTTGCATCTAAAGAAAGGAAGAAAATAAGTGTCCTTAACTTGATTAACTCAGGCGGTAATCAAACACCGAGGGAACTACTTTCACAACAACAAATAGTTCGAAATCGAAGTTCGTATTCTTTTCGTACCTTTTAAGAAATGGATAGTTGCTATTATAGTTCCTCCGCATTGTAAATTCCGATGCCGTTTCTTCTTCGACAGAATGATGAATTTGAGACGTTTGTTGATCACGAGTGCCACAAAAGGCCCTGGCGAGGTTAGTAATACCCTGAGGGTTGGAAAGGATGGATTGGCACGATATCTGAAGCATTTACACTATTGCACGCCATCTTTGTTTGACATCATGTCTTGACCTGCTGAGTGCTGTACTTTTGACTCGAAGAATTTCGGGGACGCATTGGGAAGGTTTACATGAAGTATTATCAAGGTGAGATTTGTTCGCAAAGTACACTGAAAACGTGTTCACTGCACATTCTGAGAAAATGTGCAACATAGCGTGAGATTCGGTGTGAAAAGCACAGTGAAAAGTTTGCAAGATTTGCATTGAGAGTATGGAGAAAATTCAGACTCCTTGTGCAAAGTTGTAGTTGTAACAGAGTATATTTCGAGCTGATGCCCGAAGATTTCAGTGTATGTAGTACAACTTTCAAACTATGTGTACGTGATTCATCATGGACACGTACTTTTCATTACAAATATTGGCATTTCAATACGCTTTGTATTCATTTCACATAAAATGTGTTCATTTCAACAACTTTGTGAGAAAAAGTATGAATTTTGAGACACATGGCGCCCCATAATGCCCTGTATGCCCTGTTCTGTCTTCGAGAATGATGAAACTGTCAGGGGCTGGAAATCGGACAGTTCATTCGCATATTGTGAGCCATGTTTCCGAGAAGTTATAGAAAAGAGCGAAAAGGTTGCAGGTAATGATTCTAATGAATCCCGCGCCTTCTTTTACTTTCACGGAGGGCATTAGCGAGGAGAAATTCGTCCGAGTTGTTTCCCGCGCTATATCTCCGCGCTATATCTCCGCGCTATATCTCCGCCATGTTGATTGTCTTTGCAATCCCTCTCCGGGCTTTTCAGAATGTAGCATATTACCAGGTATAAAGGTTTATGCTCGTGACTGGTTTGCCTTGTTTGATAGGCTGATATGCTTATGGATTATTAATGAGGTTTGAGTGTACGTTAATGCTATCTAAAGCGTGTTGGGTATTTTTTGTATATTCCCAGGCCAAACGAGTCAATATTGTTTACATCGAGCATGTTATGGGACAAAGGATGTCAAAGTGTTGAGGAGTTTTACAACAAATGCGTCGGTATCCCAGTTCAACTTCTTCCAACAATCCTTGGTTTGAAGCTGGCTGTTGATCTAGAATTGGGTAGCAGGTATTTTGGACTGAATATAACCAATTGTTTTAATATTTTCACTCACGGCAAGTATCCGCTTGTCGTGCGTTATGATATTTAAAATAAATGCAGTTTTTTTCATTGTTAGTAACAGTTGCTGTACTTTTGTTTGGCTGTTCCATTTAAAAACATGTAAATTCTAAAATTGTTTACTCGACGGCTACGTTTTTCACCACCGTCAACCAAATAATTGGTTATTATTATTACTCCAGTCAGTTCTATTGCCATTGTATATTTATCTTGAGTCCTTGTCTCAGACAACTTACTTACAGTTTTTACCTTGTCTTATTGCATGCGCATGTTGAGTTTGATCCGTTTTCAATAGCCCATTTCGAAAAATACCATAATAATCTTTTATGTGCAGGCTTAGCCTCACCGGAGTGTAATTATTCAAGTCTCCTTAGTTAGAATGGCACAATGGAATTCAGAGTACATGTAGGAACGTTGGGAAGTAGTATTGTTTGTTCGTATATAAATGTGCAGTGTATGCCAAAAAGTTGAAGCATAGCACGTGCAGTTCGTGCTGAAAACAAAAGAAATTGGAGAAATCAGGCTTACATCAAGCACCACCCAAACCTGCACTTTAAAGACTATTATAGTATTTTTCGAAGTGGTCTACTGAATGTCGTAAAACCGAAACCAAAGTGATTATTCTGGCCAATCACAGCAGATGCAGACAATCCAATGAACCATTCAGAGCTCGAAGCAAATACATGCTGGCCAACGTCAAACGCTGGGAAAACGCGTGCAAGCATGTCTTATTAAATTGGTTTTGGTTTAAATTCTGTTTGGTTGAGAATGTGGCTTGAGACTTTTTAGCCAGTCATAAAGCGTAGCAAAGCTAAACGAAAGCAATCCTCGGTAGGAAAAAAGATGGCGACTGGTACATTTACCCATAATTCTTAGCGCATAAAAACCTTAATAACGTTCATAAAAATGTAAAGAAAAGTTATAAAATCTTCAAACCTAGTCTACACATTGTCCTTAGTACTGGAACAAATATTGTAAAAATTTGGCTTTCTTTGTGCCTTATGTGCTGTGTTAGGTCCGCAAGGTATTGTGGTAAAATGGACAGCCGCCATCTTTTTTCCTACGGTGGATTTCGACACTCAATTGAAAACCGCTCTAATAGCATAGATAATCAGTTGCCTATGAACTGAAAGACATGAAGAGACAGATAGAAAAGAAAAGCGCAGTAAAGTGATTAGTCAGAGTTCTTTTCATTTATTTCGTAAACGATATACAAATGTTTAAATGGACACTGTCTTGGCTGATATATCGTGTTTTTTTATGATTATGGCCAGGTGTTGGCTTTAAGCTTACTTTATTATCTTAAAAAAGGAATAAAAAATTGCCAAAAGTGATGAAAGCAAAGAAAGATTAACTGAAGAGACGAAATAACGGTAAAAAAAGTCAAAACTCTGTCAGAATGTCAATTTGGATTTCTTGACCGCCTGTCACCAAATCAACTTCAATGAACTGTAATCCACTTTTATCCTCGCAATCCTGCACTTTACCTCCACAGTACTGCTTTTGATTTGCTCTATAGAATATTTTTTATCCAATTAAGTTGTATATTTGGTGGCATTTAGCGATTTATTATATAGGCAAACTGGTCCTGGATGAAAGGAGCATTCTGATTGGTTCTCTCAGCGGTCCGAATTTAGCAATACGGACCGCTAAGATGGACCGCTTACGAAGCAAAGTATCCAACACAGCTCAAATTGTTTCGGTTTTCGTGGAAAACATAAGAAAATGTTTTAAATTTTAAGTAAGAAATCTTTTAACCGTTATGTCGGAGTTGTACAACGGAAATAACGAGCTCGAGTTTTATTATCCAGACGAATACGCAGAAACAGACGTACGCGGAGAAGCAAGCGCTGAAAAAAATTACGAAGAAAACAAAGAAAACAAGACTGTCGAGTACCGTGAGTTTATTGAAGAACAACAGGCAAGAAGTACAAAACAAAAACTAAATCCGACCTAAATATCTGGGAAAGATTTTGCAAGCAAAAGAATGAGTCCAGAAAGCTGGAGGCTATACCCTTGGACGAACTTAATCTACTACTTTGTGCTTTCTTCAAAGATATAAGAAAGAAAAATGGCGACGAATACGAGCCTGGAACTCTAACTTGCCTCCAAAGAAGCATTCAGCGTCATCTTAACACCCACGGGTCACAAGCCAATCTCATCCAGGGGGACGAATTCAAACTATCCCGAGAAGTCCTTTGTGCTAAAAGAAAACAGCTTGTAGTGAAGAGAGGAAAGGGCAATCGTCCCCAAGCGAGCCGAGAAGTTAGCGCAGTCGAAGAAGACAAGCTGTTTGCCGAAGGAGAATTTGGCGACCACAACCCGGTTGCTCTGCAGCGCACACTCTGGTGGCTCCTGGCTTTACATTTTGGTTTTAGAGCCAGAGACGAAAGTAGAAGGCTCCAGCGGGGAGATGTCAGCCTTGAAAATGACCCGGACACAGGCAATGAAATGCTGGTTTGGCAAGCAGAAAGAGGCTCGTAGACGCGTCAAGGACAGGACAAACCAAGTGGTCGCCGAGCATTTAATCCCACTGCTCAAGCAACTGATAACCAGCGCTGTCCAGTCATATTATAAACTGTTCAGAAGTCACAGGCCCATTGAGATGAATCAGCCAGAGGCACCGTTCTACTTGGCCGTAAATCATCAACGAAAGTCTACTGATGCAGTTTGGTACAAGAAAAACTCGCTTGGCAAGAATGAAATCGGGAAGCTACTCTCCAAGGCTGCCAAAAAATGCTGTTTTACCGGGAAGAGTGACCAACCACTCGGTTCGAAAAACCTGTATCTCCCGATTGCTGGATCAGATGTCCCTGAAAATTACGTCGCCCAACTAAATGGACATCGTAATTTAAAAAGCTTGGATTCCTACAAATTGGCTTCCATTCAGCATCAACGGAGAATGTCGTTATCTCTTAGTCGATCAACGTCAACAACCACAGGCGAATCCAAAGCAGCTGATAATGCCAAAATAACAACACAAGTGGAAAGTTCCAGTATGACGGCAACCAAAGAAGCTCAATCGGCTGTTTTTCAAGGAGCAAATTTCCAAAACTGCTCCTTCAACATCCAGATAAGCATGAATCAGAGGCCCATGAATCAGCCACCGCTTCGCAAACGCCGAGCCATTTTAAGTGACGATGAAGACGATTAAGTAATGCTCCACATAAGAACTACTGTAAACTTCATTGTTCTGCCGCATTGGCTCTTTCCCACATAGAATATCTTTGATTTCAAGGATAGAGGAGGGGCTGATGGTTCATAATTATATTTCAGTATAAAAATAAAGAAAATCCATTTGCGTCAAATAAATTTTAGGAAATGTTCGTGCTTAACCAATCAGAATAGCAGAAGACAATAGCTTATTATTTTGCTTATTTGATGAAGTTCCCCAAATACAATATCTTTTAAAAATTGCCTGTTGTGCGATTGGGTCTCAAATTACTTGAAACCTTAGACAAAATGCACCTTGGACCTTAACTTTTCAGCAGTTTTTGAGTCTAAGCCAATGAGATCACTAGTTGTAACAATGGAAAAAGTTGACATTCTATCGTGCATTGCGGTTCAGCACTTTCCTTCTTGTGCGGATCATTACTTAATTGTAAACTTGACTTAAAAACTTAAATTTCATTAAGGTTACAGTGTACCTTCAGATCAAAAATTTATTGAAATTTTTTTTTTTGGCGTCAAAATAAAGTTTACAGAATGAACTTTCATCCAAAAAAAATTATCGAAAAATAGTGAAAATTGACGGAGAAATGACGGTATAGCTTTTGTGGGCGGAGTTTGTTTATGAAGCAATATGTTTTACTAAGCGGCTGTTTTCTCAAAGGTTATTTTTCGCTTGTAGGGGACACTTTAAAGAGCTACAACTCAAAGGGAATTTGTTCGATTTTCCTCAAATTTGGACACAAGCTAGGCTAACATATAATCAACAAAAACGTGTCGGCGAATTTCTTATTTCCGAAAACGTTTAAGTCAAGAGCCATTTCCGTGCGATCACTTCAACTTTTTTTCTCCCTTTTTCGAAAATATTCTGTAACTTTTCACTGCCATTGAATATGGGAAATCGCCGACACGTTTTTTTAGCGCTTCGTGTCCGGACACCCGAGAACAAATCAAATTAGCAAAAAACAATAATCGCTTTGAGTTATAGCGTTTTAAAACTGATTCGGACATTCGAATTTAGACGTCGTAAAAAATTCGACAATTCATTTTCTTACCAAATGGTTTCCATATTTAGATAGCCATCTCTATAAGCTGTAATTTGATATCTGGGTTTAGGTATATTAAGTGTAATCTTAAGACGCTAGAGCTGTTATACTGGAGACACCCCCGAAGGTACATGGTAACCTTAATTGTCATTCAATCCTTTGTTCACTATTCGTCGCTTTTTAAGAACTGCATTTCCGTATGCAAAGAATTTTCATTAGGACTTCAACACGGTCAAAGTGTGTAATTCATTATGTATTCCACACATGCGCAGTTTAGACCTAATACTACCGCGGGAGACCTGGAACTAACTAGTATCTTAGCAACCAAGTGCAGACATTCCTCCTGACTGATCCAGTTTCTTTCCGTCGATCAAAACCTGTTTTAAATCAGCGAAAACGAAACATGCGAACGAGAATGGCTTTCGAAAACTTTGAACCTGACTGTAAAGCAGAAGCGTTAGCGATCGATGATTATGGAGTTTGGTGTGTCTGCGCCGTTGTTCCTTCAACCTGAGAGGCAGTGATGGTTTCATTTGATGGCTGAAGTTCCGAGTGAAAATGAGCGCGAGATTCGCAAAGAAACGATCGCAGTAAAAGATGGCGTCAAAAGAAAACGCTCAACCTTTCGAGCAAAAATATTGAATGAAGCTTGTTTATAGTTCCTGCTCCAGTGATAAATAAATTATATCTCTTGAGTAAACGCCATGGTTTATAAAATGCTACAATGCAACTTCAGCCTTCCAGAAATTTATTCAAATAATAAACACAGAAACATGACAATACGCATCACTGATCACTTGATCGACCATGGCAGGGCCCGGCTCAGGATACCAAAACGAAATAAAACCAGTCGATTTACACCACTCCCATGGAATTGTCTTAATGTTAAAGTCTTTTCGAATATATTTCGCTTTGAAATGGTAAACTTTCGTGCAAGGACGGCTCGCTTTCTACTTGTAAACAAAGAGCTCAAATTACGGCAAGAGCTTAAAATTTGCATAAAATCCTACACGAACAAAATGTGATCAGATCTCTCTGAATTGTGAAGATTACAACATCCATCTTTTGACCTCTGAATGAAAAGAATCGTACTTGTATTAAAAATATCGCATTGGCTATTCGTACGGCACCGGTATGGGGACTTCGATTTGCTATTCGTACGGGAGTATTCTTTGACGCGAAATATTTCTAAGTGTCACGATGAGTCGCTCGCGTGAGTATACAGAGACTCAGCAAATTTATAGTCTGAGCCAATTCAACATCGCTTACCAGAAGCGCTTCGTAAAGCTAAACGAACTTTAATATTGTGGACCAACAAAAGTGAAGAATAACATCGAAAATTGTCGAAAGTTTTGGACTCCCGTACGAATAGCAAATCGAAGTCCGCGTACGGGTGCCGTACGAATAGCCACTTCGTAAAAATATATGTCAGCTTCAGATTATCGAAACCTCAAGAAACCGGTTTTCCTTTACGGCCAGCATTTGAGACTCTCAATTGGATGTGACGTAAAAAACGTCAACCGTTACTAGGAAACAAGGCTCATAAATATGTACGAACCCCACTCAAGTGGGGTTCGCATAATTACACACTTTGACCGTGTTGAAGTCGTCATGTTAGTATCAAGCTTTTCGAAGTTTTCGATTGACGAAACATGTCAAATTTTGCTTGTCAAATCTTATCCAAATAAAAAGTCGCATTTATTTTGAATCAACCAATCAGAATTACTCCACGTGGTTTTTGTCTACTGTATGCGTCAGCATGTTTACCTGCGTCAGCACTGACTTTTCTTGCTCCGCGCGCACAGCAGAGATAAACAAGATTTGCGGACTCAAAGCAATACCCAAGAAAACCTTTATAATAAAAACTTTATTGAACTAGCTTGTTCGGTCCGTATTGGGAAAATATTGGTCGAGTTCTTTTTTTGCAAGTTTATGGACCGAGCCGAAGGCGGGGTCCATAAACTTGCAAAAACATGGAAATAAGGTAAGCGAAGTTTTGTTATTTCGGCGGAACGGTGTCCCTTTAAGAAACACGAAAATGTATCTTGGTCTTACGCTATAATATATATAGATAGGCTGAACCTAACAGCGTCGCACTTTGAACAAGCTTAACTAAGGTGAAAGGTCGGAAGAACAAGAATTAAGATTGACGACCGGGCTATTTTTCAATTTTAGCAATTCTCAAAAAAAAAAACAGTATTACCCGACCGTCTGCACAGTACATTTAGACCGTACAAAAGTTCACAAAAACAACTTTTCTCTGTCTAGAATAACTAGTACGACTACTTTCCGAATAAAATACAGTTTTTGTTTGTCAAAAATTGCCCGAGAAACTGATTTGGAAATCAAAATTGCAAAAATACACAAACATGTTTGCATAAGGCGACGCGAGTGAAGACAGAAAATCTAAGTCTTGTTTTGTTTACATAAAATTGGTTTTCAATCTATGTAATGAATGAACAACACATAAAAATGGACAACACAATCTTCTTTCGAAAAAGTTTATTCAAATTTCCATTAGTTTATGTTTAAAAGCAAAACATGTACCATTTATAGCGCATCAAGGCAGAGCTGTCCTCGATGAAATTCAAGATAACAACACAACTTAACTTGAGCACGTTTCATAAACATGTCTCCAAACTTAAGAGAACACAACGGAAAAGTCAATCAAAAATTGATATCAACATAAATTCCCATCGAAAAATGCGATTTATTTTACCTTTAAGTCACTGGACTGCTTGAAAATTCGTTAAAACTCCGCTACTTCGGTTCTGAAATCCGTAATAAAAATAAGGCATCTCCCCGCATTGCTCCTGCATTGATAAAACGTATGAGGGTTCCTCGAAGCAAGATTTTATCCCTGAAAGCTCTTCTTTTTCTACTAAAGCGGCTTCTGAGTATCCCTTAATTAGTATCCTGTCTTGAGTAGCAAACCGCGAAAAAATGCAGGGAAATAACGACTTTACTGCTCCGCTAAACACTGCGAAAGATCCAACTTTTACATGTAAAGTGTTTACCGAGCTGACGGCTGTGTAGCCGCACGTGTGGCGTCATACGCGCATGTTTTGCGACGTAATACGCGCCGGCGAACTAACCCTGTCCAACACGGGCGCACGGCACATGTGCCTGCGAAACATTCCGCTAGCCATGACCATGAAAAATGACGGGCATAGGTTCTATGAGTATGGGGCTACGCAGCGGCGCTTCGGCCCGCGAGTGCTCCGCTATTAATCTGCCATCTTGCTTTTTTTCTTGTTGTAGTAAACTGCCACACAGTTGGCAAAGAAATGACGAAATTCTCTGTTGGGTCAAAGCGGAATCAAAGCGGACTATGCTGACAATAGGTGGGGGTAATATTTCAAAGCAAGAAGAAGGACCAATCTTTTGATAACACTAGTTTTTATTTCGATTAACCACAACTCTGGGCCCGCTTGCATAATTATATTAAAATGCAAGATAAACACAGGAAGCCCTTACATCTGATATGATAAAACATGAATAAACGTTTAAGTTCAGACATTTAAGGGTGGCCCCCACTGTGATGGAAACGATGGAAGCGGAATCGGAATCGCAGGAAAGTTATGACCAAGTGGAAATCAAAACGACGGAAGCGAATAGTACGCGACGGAAGCAGAAGCGGAATCGGAAAAAAGGAAACCTTTCGATCCGATTCCGTTTCCGTCGAGCTACAGATTCCGATTGCGATACCGTTTTTGATTAACATTAGAAAAAAACAGTGAACAATAACGGAACGTTGCAGCATTAGTTTCTTTCTGTCCTTCCATCGACCATAACTCGTTCTCTCCCTCGCCCCTACCTCATTGGTTAGATGAAAAGCTTTCTAAGACTCTAAGTCTATCCACTGGTTGAAATCCTATAATATCAATGTACTTTTTGCGAAACATTCTAACTTTCTCTCTCAGTAGCCTGTTCTTGGCGTGTTCAACAAGTAAAGAGTAATAAAAATATCAATTTTTTACGTCATATACCCTTCGTCAGCTCTCGCACTCTTATTTTCTCTTGTCTCGATAACGAATACCTGAAATAGGCTTCTCTCACGGACCGGCTAGTCGAATCAACTTTTTTTTTTCATTTACGGTTGAGTAGTATATTTTAATTTTGAACCATTCCATTTCAATTACAGAGAAAAACAGTGACGTTGCACAGGCCTTGCTGCGCCTTGTTGAGCGATGCTTTAACCTGTTGAACGAGCAAGAAAGTGTAGTGTGTGGAGCAACCTTGTCGTCGCCGCTTACCCTTCTCAGAATTATCCACCAGATAGAGCCACTTTTCATAGGTGGAGGTAAGTTAACTATGGCAAATGGGCAATAGAAGAAGATAACACCAGGGTTGAATTACCCTATTAATGTCTTAAATATGCTTATTGGTCGGTAATTCCGTTATTGTCACACATTGTCAAAGGTGACCGTTTGCGAAAATTAGTCCATAGGAAGGTAGCTAAAGGTAAATGTAAGTACGACTTGCCTGCCATAAAACAAATGTTGTACAATACCCTCAGTACTTTTCGCACTTACTTCTTATTAATATTTCCTTAATAACAAAATATCAAGATTTGCAAAGGCATTAGTCAAACCATTGCAATTGCCAAAACGAAAACAATGTATAAACATGTCACAACATCGTTAAATCGGGAGGAAATCCATCAGTGATAAAGAAGGATCTTAAGTTGTTCCTAATCTATTTTGATTCTTTGACAGAAGATTGGTTCCATTTAATCTTTGAGAATCAGATGTAATTCTTGTTTAGTTTTCTCCTTTTTAAAAGGTCTTATAGTCCTCAGTTTACATCCATGGAGCTAGTTTCTACTGAACAAATTTAATTTTGTCGCACGTTCATTTGCGTTTTTTATTTATCTCTTAGCCACAGCTATATTTGATGCTCTTGATAGTGAGCTAGCAATTGATTTAAATTTCTACAAAAAGTTTGGTCTTTCTTGGAATTTGCTGAAAGCATCAGTTGGGAGTGAACGAGGTAAGAAATAATCGCCTAAATTACAGTTGTATGTTTAGGGACCTGGTCTTTTGAGTGGAAGTGAGGCTGAAGTTGACTTTGTTTTGATACAGACCTTCCTGCTTTTCATATGTCAATCAAGTTGTTCTAATGCTAACTAGTTTTTGTTCAACATGATTTACATATGGCAAGTAGCCCGTTGGGCTTCGCAACCGAGTCGTTTGGTCCCAGTCCCCACCCAGCCGCTCGTAGCTTTATTACTTTTTTTTGCATGGGGTTGGTTTCTAGATAAACTGTGGTGCTGCGTCGGTGGGGGGATGAAACACGTACAATTCTAACACCTCGGAAAAAGATGTTTTTGAAACACTCAACGTTCGCAAATCAAAATGGACACCCCCAGAGAGCCAGTTTTCTTCTCTAGATTTTTTCGTCAAAATATGTCGTCACGATGTCCAAAAACTTAATTTCAACCGCCACACCAAAATTTCCAACCTTTCAACAGGAGAGTGGGCAGCGCTCAAAAGTCTTAGCAAACGACGCGACATTGTTATCAAAGCGGCCGACAAAGGCGGCGCGGTAGTTGTTTGACGGACCGACCTTTACCGACAAGAAGCTTTTCGGCAACTTTCTGACACCGCTTTCTATGCCAAAGTTGATAGAGTGATTTTCGTAAGACCGTGAAACAGTTTCTAAGTTAGTAGGCACTAGTAGACACTATTAGACACTAATTCCATTGTTTTCGTTTGTTTAGTTTTAGCTAATTTTGGCTAATTTTGATTAATTGCTAGATACTGTTTCACGGTCTTACGAAAATCACTCTAAAGATCTCACTTCTACCAACCAAAAAATTGTCAAAGAAACTATCCAAGACCTCATTACTAAACAACAATTACCAGTTTCCGCCAACAATCTCATCATCACTACTCCTAGAACCTCACGCGTTTATTTCAAACCAAAAATATAATAGTGTATAGGAGGCTCTATATTCGTGACGGTTATCATGGACCTATTACCAATTAATAAACCAAACAATCCGGCCGACCAATTGTTTCCGCTTGTAGCTGTCCTACCGAACTAATTTCTAGCTATTTAGACAAAATCATGGCCCCCATTGTCAAATCACTACCCTCGTACATTAAGGACACCAATCACGCACTCGAAATTTTCCGGAATTTCAGTTTTCCCAGCGAAAACAAATTAATTTTCACTATGGACATTACCTCTTTATATACCGTCATCCCCAATGACGAAGGACTTCAAGCACTAAAATATTTTTTCGACCAGCGCTCCATTCAAAACCCAAGCTCAGAAACACTGCTCCGCTTAGCCGAATTAGTTTTGACACTTAACTGTTTTTCATTTTCCCAAAACTACTACAAAACAAGTAAATGGAGTCGCCATGGGCACCAAAATGGGACCAAGCTACGCTAACCTTTTTGTAGGCTACGTCGAAGACAAATTTTTTAATCAATACCACGGAACCAAACCCGAACTCTACGGCCGCTACATCGATGATTGCATTGGCGCTACCTCTTCCAGTAAAGAGGAACTTAATCAATTTATAACTTCTGTCAATATATTTCATCCAGCTCTAAAATATACCTGGGAAATTTCCGAAACCTCAGTCTTGACATTAATATTTCAATCAACGGTAACAGTTTATCCACAAGTGTGCACTACAAACCTACAGATTCCCACAGTTATCCTTTACATTCATCCTCACATCCATCGCACGTTAAAAATGCCATTCCGTATTCTCAATTTCTCAGACTTCGACGTCTATGTAGTGATGACTCTGATTTTTCCAACAAGTCGGAAGAAATGTGCCAGTTTTTCAAGAAACGTGGGTACCCTGACTCTGTTGTTAAGACGGGCCAACAACGTGCACAACAGATTGACAGACAATCAGTAATACTTCTTGTAATACTGCACTTTATCTCCAAACTACTGCTTCCGTTGCGTCAGTCCTCAATTTTAATTATATTTAATTTCAATTCATTTAAGAGCCCATAGTTGAAATAAAAGCAACTACTGAAATATCGATCGTCACTTGGTACCCCTTTACGGGAACGCCCATACCGATGCTGTGCATTATGGACCAAACTACGTTTGCTGCGGATCAGTTTCAAGTAAGTGTTTTTGTTATTCCACAAGAAAATTGCTACATTTGCGTATTGGATTTTGTACTGAACAAATTGAAAAAAAAAACAAAAAAGCAATTTTGACCAAACATTTTTTTAAAAAGTGATGAAATAATCAAACGACTTGCCTAAATGTTAAACAAAACAGTGAAAAGTAAATATCTAAAATGCTTATACCGTTTTGTTGATTGACGCCTGTGATGGACTGTCATTCCATCCAGGGTAGGGGAAGTATTAATACAACAGTCATCGACCTGATGAAGGGCTAAGCCCGAAACGTCATAGATGAAATTTACTTGACACTTTCACAAAGAAAAATTCAAATTTATTTTTCCAATATGTTTTTTTTTATTTCAAATTGAAGTATTAATACTCCTATTTGCTTCATGCTACAGAAACCAGGTTAAGATTTGGCTGTGTGGGTTGCTAGGCCTGTGGCTCGTGTTCGACTTTACCATGCCATCCTTCACTTCGAAGTCATTTTAGTTTCTTGATTGTTCCTTTGGTGTTTATTTAATTGTTTCATTCTTCGTGCTTGTCCTTTTTAACTCGTGAATACGCGAAGCGTTGAACGAGTTATAGCAGTGAGACAAAATTTCACTCGATCGCTCACTCGCCCCCTCGATCGGCTGTTGACATCGAGCCCGCGATATGCATATGCGGGGTTGAAGGGTGATGGACGCAGAGGGTGGGGGGTCGGTGAAGCAAAACGTCTAGGAGAGGGGAGGGTCCAAACGTTTCGCATTCACGAGTTGGCTTACGGCAGCCTTTGATTTAATCCTTCTATGTTATCTCCTTAAAATTATTTCCAAGCGGACAGTGTTCTGGGAAAGATGGAGTATTACAGTAAAATAGCCACAAATAACAGGTGGTAAGATGTAGGCATTTTCGGAGGCACTTGTCAATTTATATACTGATTTGTTGCTACCAGGGAATGTTAGAGTGAGCTGTAGTCTTTGTAAATCAGATTGTTTCTGGAGCTATTTCGCCTAGCTATTTCGCCTAATATATTTGATCTTTTTAAGCGCCTTGTTGGTCTGCCTTTGTTCGTGGAACCGACCTATTCAGTGATTTACAACAGCATACGATACGATGACACCACTCACATGATGACATTCCATCTTCGTGAAAAGGACTGGGACGAGCTCAAGTCAAAAGCCTGCATGTGGATTACTACTTCTGACCCGATTCCAGTCATAAAACGGGAGCCGATTTTTCTTGGCGGTGAGACAACTAGACGAGTTGATCCTGTAGAAACATTTGGATTGTTCTCTGTGCAAACTATCGCTGAAGCTGAATCGACCAACGATTATGAAATTCTCAAGGTAAGTCTTGGCTATTCAAGTAAAAAAAACGAGAGAAACAAAGCAGGTATTTGTCAGACGAAAACAACTCTACGAAACACTATATTGAACTTAATATTTAGATTAAATTAAAGAAAAATGCGTATCGTTGATATTTCGGCTTATTTTGAAACTATTTTCAAAACGGTAATAAAACATTTAAAATCAACAGCAGCCGAAAACTCAGACATAGAGTTTGTTTGTTTATAACTTGAACAAAACGCTGGACAAGATATTGTTCGGAATTATTTTTGTCTTGTATATTTTCCACATATCGGCTGGAAACGTATTTGTCAGACGTGCCCCGGCTGTTCAAAAGGTGGATAGAGCTATCCACCTTTTGATCAACCGGTTCGTTTACTCTACCTAGTCTGAGTAACGCGCGCTACATCCTAGGGTAAGGAAAGAGGGATTTTCCCACTCTTGTGAAGTGCAAGGAAATATGTTTTTCTAGAGTAATTAAACATTTTGCTGCTTTTGGTAGCGTTTTATTTCCTTTATTTATTCACCGAAAAGGGGTAAAAAAACACGTATTTTCATTCAAAAATGGCTTGACTTCTTGCTACGTATGACATCATATCTCATTACCATAGCAACCGATTATCTCCAAACTTTACCAAAATGTGTCTTAAGGATAATCAAACAACTAATGAAGTCCTCATGTGCTAGTAAAAAGTCGAAGAAAAATCTTGAGGGGGTGGATGCTAGTAGTTATAGAGTTGGCGGTACCAGATCAGTTTTGCGAAACTGATCTGATACCAAGCCAACTTATAACTACTTCCCATCTGATGGCACAATCACATGGAATAATCACATGGAAAAATCAGATTAAAAAATATGGAAATATTAAATGGTAAAATCAAATGAAACTATATGTTGATTAAAACAAAATGGTGCGTTTGTTTCATTGCGTGATTCCACATAATAGAATCCTTTGCGTGACACAATTCTCGGAAACACAGGAAGTCTACACAGGATTGAATTAAGGAAAGTTATTTTTTGATTTAATTCTTTTTCATTTTATAATGTCCATAAGCATATGAATTTATACCATCTTCCAGTATATATCTTTTGTCATCGAAACAGCTGAGTGATACTTTATTGATTTCATAACTTCCTAATTGATGGTTTTGACTTCTTATTGTTTTCATAGTGTGATGCATCTGTTTATTTCCTAATAACGTTTCTTTATAATCTTGATGCTTGATATTATTTTTGATAATATTCTTTTTGATTCCCTTAGCAGTCTTTCCTCCTTTTTGGTTGTCTTTTATATAACTATACATTTTCGATCTCAATCCGACGAATTCGGTTATTGGTATACCTGCTGCCTCATCTTTGAATTTACCAATTACTTTTTTATTTGTCTTGTCAAAATATTGTGAATCTTGAGCATAATCACTGTTATCGAATCTATTTTTATCCTTCCAGAAGTCTGAGTAGACATCTTCAGCTTCGATTTCATATGTAAGACTATCGGTGTCGGTAAATAGTAGCTTAGCTTTGTCTCCATACTTCTTTTTAATGTAGTTGTAATGAAAATCATACATTAACGTCTTGCTTAGATCTAAGATGCACATACCAACATATGCCGGCCTGTTTAGGATAAGTGTTTCCTTAATCTTATGAACAGCTACTAGGTTTTCATTGAATATCTTACTGCTCACATATGTTGGTTTAGCAGCCATTTTTAATAGTTTTTTCTCATCAGTAACTAGTCTCACATCTACTCGTTTTCTGATATTTTCCATTGTTTTTCCGAAGACTGAATTGTTCATTAGTTTGAAGAAGTCTTTCTCAAAAGAATTTTTAGCATTAGTTCTTTTCTGAGTGTTGAAATCAATATATTGCTTCAACCATGCGGACTGATCAAATTCAAGCACTCGGTGGACTTTAGTTATTTTCAATCCAAGATCTGTATATAATTGAAGGTTTCTATAGTGTAGAACATATTTTTCTTTGTTGCTTAATGTTGGTATCAATTTATGAACTAAACCAGTTGATATATTATATTTTTCTGCTATTTTTTTACAATATTCTGATAACATGTTTGTAGTTACTTTGACTTTTTCCGGTCCTAGCGGGTAGTCATTATGGAGGTTGTGTAGTTCTTAAGGATATTTCAAGTCAACTTCTAGTATTAAACCTTTGTTTCCATCTTCTTTGTACTTAGCTAAGTCTATCTTATCAATTTGTTTTTCTGTCATCCATCTAAAACCTCCAGTTGGAAGGTATTGACTCATTGCCCAACCATACAGATTGTTGGCATCAAGATACATGATATACTTTGAGGGCGCCTTCTCATCATATGTTTTCATGTACTTGTTATTTGATTTTCCATATCGATTAGCTATATAAGAAATACCACCTCTCATACCCTTTTCAATGAATTGAAACATGTCAATATCAGTCATCAGTTCCAATTTGATATCAGTCATTTTTAGCATAGCATCCCAACTAAGACCCGGACTTGTGAAATAGTGACAGGGGTCAAGTTTGTAGTATTGCAGGCAGGTCTTTCGAAAGTTTTCAAATACATCCGCTAATAGAAGGATGTCAGATTTAAGATATAAGTTATGGTATTCTCCCATGTTTTTGATAGAGAATGTTTCCCAAACAGTTTGAGCATGTTTATAGTCTTCATTACTAATATGTTGGTTATTTAGAATACTATAAAAGTCTTCTTTTGTTGGTAGCTTTTCATTGAATTTGTCAAAACTGTCCATGAAGTCTTATGGATATACTCCTTTTCTAGTCATTAAATTTAATTCTTTGTCTTTGAAATATTCAGATGTATATTTTAATGAATTTTTTGGTAGATTGCTCACTAGTTTTTCCAAACTTGAGCTCATAAATTGGAAACTATCAATAAAGGTAAGATGATTACCCAACATGAAAGCCATATACTTCTCCATGTTGTTAGGTATGGCATTGATATTCATTTGACACTTTTCACCTTTCTTATTTGTATATGTATGCTTCTTAACAATTTCACCAATCTCTTGCATTATAAAATGACTATCATAACCTCTTAGATTATGGAATATAACAGGAATTTTTATCTCTGCTGGATTTACTCTAAGTTTCAGATTACAATCTTGGTGCGCTGATCCTCTATACTTGCCAGTTATATGACAATGATCTCGAACTCGAATATCTTTCTCTGTATACTTTTTATCGCATATATGGCATTTATCAGCTTTTTGGAATTCTTCTTCATCCTTTTTTGTCATTTTTAATGGTTTGTTAAAATATTTTTTATTCATCTTACGACAATATTTGACTTCTTCAAGCATAGCTTCCATAAATTTATAAACTGAATTTTCACCTCTATACACTTGTACAGGTTTGGTGTATTTATCATCATAACAGCATACAACCTTATAACCATATCCACAATCAGTATGTTTTTGATACGATTCAGTATAGGATTTGTCATTGTTTGGTCTGCATCCTTCTATTTTTTCTACAATAGCTTCAAAATCTGCATAGACGACAAATGGTACAGGCAACTGCTTATGAAAGTTGTTGAATTTCAATATGTTATTATCCTTTGACGGCATTTTTATGGCTTGTTTTCCATTTATGATAATGCAATTTTCTTTATGATTTAATAATACTCTTTCACTACTGAAACATTGTAAACAATACATACAAAAATGCTTTCTATGTTCATGTTTTGTTTGATTGTACATAAATTTATTGAAGTCTTTTATTAATACATAATGTTTGTTTTCGCCTTCTGTTATCAATAATAAATGCATTTGATCTTCAAATTTTTCTTGGGATATGTAAATAGGAAATGGTTGTTTTTCTTCATATCCAAATACAATGATATTGATATTATACTGTTTTTGATTGACTGGAAATTCAATTCCTGAGTAATTCAATTTTTCAATAAATTCTTTATCACATTTTTTAATTCTCTGTGGGTATTTTTCTTGAGGATTCAAATGTCTAATGTGACACCATCTAAAACACTGATTGTCTTCGTTTTTCATGTTGATCAAACCTTTGGCACTATTTCTTAGTTCTTGTGGTAGTTTAATATATGAAGAGCCTCTCATTGGTTGATATCTTACAACATTAAGATAATGATTGTCAACAGATTCAACAGTCCAACCAGATCCCTCTGAAATCCAAACTGCAATTTTATTTAATATGTCTTGCTTTGACACTTGTAGTGATTCAGTGATCTCTAGATTGTTTATGATTGTTTGAACTAGACTGTTGAAATAGGCAGTTTTATACACTGTTTCTCCATTTGATATTTTTGTAAATGTTACCTTAAGCGTTTCAACGAATTTTAATCCTTTCATTGATGTTAATACACTGATCATATGGTATGCAACAGCCTTTCTTGTGTTTTGTAGTTGCATTAGTGGGTCTTTGTTGTTTTTTATGTCAATTTCATAAGACTTTGTATAGCCTTTAAGAGCTTTGTCTGTCTGCTCTATCTTAGTTCTAGGTGCTGGCACTGGTTTGTAAGTTCTAGATGCTGGCACTGGTTTAATAGTTCTAGGTGCTGGCACTGGTTTAATAGTTCTAGGTGCTGGCACTGGTGGTAAAATGATATTATCTTCATAGTTTTTGACCATATCCCTAACAGATTTTCTCGGTGTAGGAACTGGTCTCCTACGTTGTTTTTCGTCATCCACAATGATGATTTTAGGCTTTTTATTCTGTTGCGTTAATAGCAATTTAATGAGTTGAGATTTACTAAGTTTTTCAAGATCACTCTTATTCATATCTACAAGGTTAGATTTTTCTGATTTCATATATATAATAATTCTATAGATAATCTTTTAAATAGTTTTACAAATGTGCGTTTAAATATAGTCGAGAATTCAAATAATCCAATCATGGATCCTTCGAACTATAACTATGAAAAGAATTAATTTTGTGTGTAATTTGGATTATTTTTTTGTGTTATGTTGATGATTCGTTGCATTATATTGTTGACATTTACATTCTTCATATGCTTTTTTGTTTTCAAGTGACACCATTTCCCTGCAAGTGTATAATTTTTATCATTTTTACAAATATTACAATACCACTCTTTATTTAACATACATAAGGTTTTATGTTTTTTTAGTTCTTCTGTTGTGAAAACTTTTGGTCTACCGCGACCTCTCTTAACATTTTGATTTTCCATATATAATACTATACTATAGATATTATTTTAAATAGTTTCATAATAGTGCGGATAATATTGGTCAAGAATTATATATTTTGCATTATTGCGTAATAGCCAGAAACATTAATATTTTTGGCTACCAATGAATAGCGAATGCAAAGATATAAATATCTTAGAAATTTCTAGGATACTTGTAAATAGTAACATCTCTTTAACCTATTTTTTAAAACAAAGTCTCATTAATCACATTTTGCATTGCTTATTGTATTCACGTTTGAGATATTTGACGTCATCAACTTTTGTTTGTTTCAACACATTACATTCCTCATCGTATTTATTGTTTTCTATCTCATTGCAGATAATCTTCAATAACTGTTTCAATGTTATATCTTCATCAATTTCATGTATTTTTTTATGATAAAGTTTCAATAATTTTTCCTTATATTGTAACATATCCAACCTACGTTCATGATCGTATATTTTATCGTGAAGATTGTCTAATTCATCTTCGCATTCATTAATTTGAAATTTTATTTTTTTAATATATTTCTTAATACCACTCATGATATATATAAACATTATATATTTTTGACATCTTTTAACGGTATCCAGCTGTTAAAATCATCACTATATCCTTTCCACTTCACCAAAGCTTGTTTCTTTTTATAATCCCTCCGAATTACTTTATCAATACGGAAAACATCCTGCTTGGCTTTTAATAGTTCAGGTTCATAAAAACTCCCTTGTATGTCTTCATCATTGAGATCTTTTAATTTGTAAGTTATAGGATTAGTGTATTGTATCTTATCGACTGTAAACACTTCTTCAGTCCAGTTTGGTGTATAACCCTTGTCGAACACATTCCGTTTATACTTTGAAATTCTAACCTTATCACCAACTTTAAATTTTGGTTTATATGATAATAGTTCCGTATCATATAGATTGAAATAAACAGTTCCTTCATTCTTTTTCATAGATGCTTCAATAGGTTTCATTTTAATACTTGAATGCTTTGTACTGTTGTATTCATTTAATAGTTTTGGTAACATGTCTAAATATTGTGTTGTATTTTGAGCTGTAAATTGTTTCCACATTTTAGATTTTAATGTTCTGTTAAATCTCTCAATAATAACAGCTTTACCTTCATTGAAAGTAGAATACATCTCAATATTATTTTTCTTTAGCCAGTCTTTGAAAGTTTTATTATAGAATTCAGACCCTTGGTCTACCCAAATAAATTTAGGTTTCCGTTTGGATTTTTTAATAACATCATCAAATGATTCAGTAATTGTATTACCTGTTTTATTTTTAATAGGGATGCTCCAAGCAAATTTCGAAAACACATCAATGATGTTTAACAAATATCTATATCCTTTATTCCATTTTGAAAACTTCTGCATTTCTACAAGGTCAGCGCTCCAAATATCATCTATTCCATTAACAATAACACGTCTCTTTTGAAATTTCCGTTTGATTGGTTTATGTAGTTCATTTGCAAGGAGTTCAGCCCAATCATTACTCAACTCCTTTTTACGTTTTTTGACTTCCTTTTAACACCTAATCCAAGTTTTTGTTTTACATCAATCGTGTTTCTAGCCAACCAATGCCCCCATTGTCTTTCATTATACGGTACGTTGTCTAAAGCTTGAACCATTTTTCGGTCTGCCTTATTTTTACATTTCCTATCATCCTTGCAGACTGAATAATCGACATCATGTTGCATTGCTATTTCATCAGTTCTTCCTGTAGGTTGGTCATATATTTCTAATATTTGGCCAGTTGTTGGGTCATATTTCACTTGACTCTTTAAATCATTATATGGGCCAGTATATTTATGGCCGGGTAATGTCCAACCGCCTTTTGGTTTCGGAAGCTTCCCAATGGCCTTATGAATATCAATCCCACTACCTTTATGCAATGGATCTAGTTTCTTACTAATATCTGAAGTTAAACTATCTAAGGCTTGATCCAAATATTTATCAGCCATTCCTTTTATTTTTTGTTTAGCATAACCAGATTTAATTGCCTTTGATGCTCCGATTCTACCTAAATTATACAAACCTTTTAAAGCGCTTTTAGCTGCTATTTCACCAAGACTGTGACTACCTTCTATATTTAAAAAGCCCCCATCTTGTGAGGGCTCAATTAGTTTCCCTGTTTTTGTTTTATAAATTTGGTTTTTGTTATACCACATTCAGCGCAAGTGCATTTCAACATAGTTCGACCATTTTTAGTTTTCACATATCGTTCGCTTCCTGGAACACATTCAGTGACTTTCTTCTGTCTAACACAATATGATTTTACCATTATATATATGTTAGATATTTCTAAAATAATGTTCGAGGAATCTCTCATTCTTCATTGTATCATATATGTCAAATACTTGCAATAAATTATAATACGAATTCCCCTTATTCATTTCGTTCAGAAAGTATAAACAGAAGTAGCCACATGTAGACGTTTTTATGTTTTGGATTTGGTTGTTTTGGTGAAGCAGTGTCATATTCCTTCTTTTCGCATGATTTCCGATCTCTTGAAATGGAGGCATACCAAAACTGTCAAAATAATTTATCACGTTGTCTTTGACATATGTGGCCACCCAATGGCTTCCACTCATATATGAGGGTTCAAGATTGTAGATAAATAACGCCTGTCTATGGTTATGTGAAACTCTTTCATCCCTTGACAGAACATCTTTGATTGGGATGTTCAAATATCTACACCATTTTATTAGATCATGATTACTTAACGGGATGTCTTTGTGGAATTTCGGTTTTACAGTATTGCTCCGAGAAGAGGAATACCATTGAAAGGGCTGCTTTTCCCTAATAGCAAGCCTTCGCCCCTTTTGGTTGTCTTTTTTTTTTGGTTGTTTTTTTTTTAATCCCCATACCTATCGTATTATCGGGCCAACTCCCATAAAATGGAGGTGGTCTATATACACCAATTCTTGGAGCTCCCATACCCTTTTTCTTACTAGTTCCCATTCGTGGAGCCCCACTACCAGTTTTACCAGTCAAAGCATTTAGAAGGAGTGGAACACCAATGCTTGCCAACAGAGTGCCTAAAAATCCACCTGATTGTGTTTTTGTTGGTTTCACATGAACACCTGAACCTGATTGAAGGGCATTCAATATATCCTGTTTTTGTTTCGCAGATAAAAGATGCTTATATTCTATCAGCTTATTAATTTTGTCTTGTGGTACGAGAAAACCACCCGACTGTACGCCTTTGCCAGATATTGATTTCACAATCTGAGAAGCACCTTCTGAAGCCAATCCAGCAAGAGCTGATAGCCCAAGGGTTTTGCCTATAGTTGGTGCTAGTGTCTTTCCAATACTTAAGATAGAAGTTAGTAGACTACCTCCAACCTGTTTTCTGATATTACTTTTAACAAGTTTGATATCCATACCCTTATTCATCATACGATTCTTCTCCAATCTCTTCTTCACCATCGATGATACATATAAAACGTCATTGCCATGAAGAGATTTATTTGATAGTCTGAGAACAATAGTTTCCCTTTTTTTGAAAGCATTGCTAAGATTCTTCTTTTGATTGTCAGACAAATTTACTTTGATTTCAAAAAGCTGAGTCATTTCTTATATATAATATATATTATATAAAATTTCACATAATATATATGAAATAAGGATATTTATTTTACACTATAACCAATTCATTACCCACCTTGTCAATGACAACAGATTCTTCATATAGGACTACAGCATGAACATTGAAGTTTGCAGCTGCATTCTGGCTTAGTCTATACCTGAAGATTAGCTGTTTCGGATCTCTTGTTATTTTTTCAGTTTGATACGTAAGATTAAAGTAAATCAACCCATACAGAGAACTATAGTTTGCTAAGTTCAGCTGAGTTCCGCTGTTATAGTCATTTTTCCGCATAGTATATGACATCAAATCGTTAAAGATTCTCACTTTTGATTCTGTATCATACTCTGTTTCTGGATAAAAGACTCCATTTCCATATTCTAGTCTACAGTTTAAAAGGGAAGAGTTATTATTAGCAGCATTAAGTTTAAAAGTGTTCATTAGATAAGGACTGTCTTCTTCAACTGCATCATTAGGCGGGTTTGTTCTTTTCAAGTAAACAAAAATGTGTTTGACATTGTCAATACTGCTTGAAATCTGGAAAAATCCTGATGATTGTGTAGGAGCTGATGTTTCGTACATTTCCCTTAAATATTTCCACTGAGTTTCTTTAAGAAATGAACTAACGAAATTGTCATACAATGAATCCTTTGGGGTTAGTTTTGGCACCCATAGCAAAAACCTATTAACAACAATTCTTCCAGCATCAGTTCCATTAGCCATGTGAATGAGTTCACCATCGTTTTGTAGCTCAATGTTAAATTGTATTTGCATTGGTACAAGCATCTTATCTTCAAGTTCTTCAAAAAATGAGAACCTGTTCAATGGTATAATCACATTAATGTTTTTAGCACCACCAGTCCCATTGTCTCGAAGTGCTTGAGTTTGCAACCGGCGAGCTTCAAATCCTGTATTCGTGTTGGCTGTTGTAGCATTCGTGTCCAAATACCAGAAACTGTTTTTAGCGACTGATCTGCTATAATCATCAGAATACTCTAGCAAATTCTTCACAAAAGTGACCTTGGGTAGATTATCAGTGTCGTACACAATTTTCCCAGCGCTTTTAATCATTATGTGGTCAATTAAGGAATGCGCTCCATTAATGACTGTGATTCTGTCAGCAGCAGCATATCCCGATCCGTCTGCTAATTTCTGTACTTGGAATTGGACTTCAATATAGGCATTATACCAATCGTAGAATGATGACCGATCGTTGATTGTGAACTTGTAACCATTTTTGACCTGATGTTGACCGTTAGCTGGGGACCTGATTACATCATCGAGTTGGAATCGCACCAACTCATTTCTTTGAAGAAAATTATCTGTTCTAAATGACATTATAATATTATGTTAGATAAATTTTAACAATTAAAATATATATTCATATTAAAATCATTTTATTGATTCTATACTAATCTCACTCTACGTCTTCTCCTCAAACCATCTCCAGAAATGAGTCTATTCAGTATCATATCAGTACTTTCATCTTGCTGTTGCTGTTTAATGGGTGAGGATGGAACAATTGCTGTTTGTCTTGTAGCTCCTTTTCTCAAATTTGCCAATCTTTTCATTATTAGGTCTCCTGACTTCTCTGATACCGCCTTACCCAGTCGCTCACCTGCATGGGATATCCCCGATTCTAACGCCTTCTTTGCTATTGGCTTAGCAAATTTCTTGAAAACAGATGATGCCACACTCTTTAATGGTTTGAAAATATTATCAACGATAAGCCCAGACCCTTTGTGTTGATATACAAATTTACCAAGTTTTGGATGGTAAAATCTTTTGAATTCATACGGTTTCATTATACTATTATGTTATATTATTCTATACTTTTCAGAATTAGTGAGAAAGATGTATCTGCTCCATTCAGGTTAACTAATCTTCTTTTTCCATCAGTAATGTATACCCTGATACTACTAATATTATTCTTATTGACTGGATTGAATGTGACTCTTCGTGGTTCGAGGGTAAAGGAGTAACTAGGTTGGAGTACACTGGTCGAGAAGGAATAAATGATGTCTGTATCTTGACCGTCTACAAGTGAATCATTAATTAGGTCACAATGGATATTCAGGATATCTGTGTCTTGACTGAGATTGGGCACTTTCGGCCCTATATTTGTTTCATTAGATAATACTGTCTTATCAAACCCGATTAGATCATTAAAATTGGAATGCGTCAAATCAAGCTGATAATTCTGAGCCAATGTAATCGTAACCCTAAATGTTGTATTATCGAATTCAAGATTGATAGGATACGTATCACCAGTCTTCGTTATATCCTTAATATATGTATTGAAGTCTGTATAATTCCATACTCCGGCTGGAAAGGTGATGTTGTTAAATGTTGAACCACTATCGGAGCTATATTTGATTAATTGATTGTTGTATCCAGCATTAACATTAAACCATGTAAAACTCATATTGATAATTCTGTTAAGACCAATAACATATTGCATATTACTATCCAAAATTATAGGTCTAGTAAATTTAGTTGTAAAATCCTCAGGTTTATTATTCAATTGATTTTTTACACTATAAGATGATAAAACTATCTCTCGTTCCATTTATATAATAAAGTTACATAAATTATATTTTGAAATATTGACTATACAATTTACTATATTGTGACCTATTGATTTTCGACATTTTCAATAATGTGTCCAATATAGTAACTCCCATATTTCGCATCTCAATGCTGGTATTCCCTGCCAATCTTTCACCAATAATCAATTCCAATTTTTTCGAAAGCTGCTTTACATCATTAAAAAACATAATATTTCCACCTCTCTGTTTTCTTCCTCGGCCGTTGATTCCGGAACCTTTCATTGTTTGCAGTTTAGTCTCATAATGTTTTATGTATTCATTTAAAGTAACTCTTGCGTTGTCTATTCTTTTGTTTCGCATTTGCCTTTCACCTGATGATATCTCCCCCTTATTGTATTGTTTTGTATTGTATTGTTAATTGGCCCCTTTTTGTTTTGGCATTTTTTATAATCTTATTAAGATATGTCTTAGTCTTTTGGGGTGTTATTGTTGATTGATTCAATATCTTATCCACATTTTCATAATTGGTAATACCAAGATCATCCAGAATCGAATTACTTGTATCTTCATCATCTAATCCATAGTCCATCTCTTCTTCTTCATATTCTGGTGGTAATTCATCTGGTTCATCACCAAAGTACTGAGGATCAACATAAATATCCTTATTTCCTTCCAGAAGATCTTGTAAAAATTCTTCATATGTTGGTGGTTTTGGCACCAGTTGTTTTTCTTGATTTGGTGGGACATAATCACCAAATAAATCATCAACTTGCATGTCTTCGAAAGGGTCAACTTCAGGCATGTAGTCAATACCTTGGTCACCTTTTTTAGGTGCTCGTTTCTTTCTTATAGGTACCCTTAAATCTAAATTACTGTCGATAACATCATCTAATTTACTAGTTACTGGTTTGAATACCTTCGTCAACGATTCCTCTCAAGTGACTTAAGGCTTGGATTTTTTATCCTTAAAGGACCCCCTGCAGAGATTTTAAAGAACCCCATTCTTTCTTGATATAATAACTTTCCTCGGTCATAGAGTTTAAGGGAATAAATAATTGACTTGTTCGATCAAAAGAAAGTCTCATCAACCATCACGTGATATTCCCTGATTGATGACGTCACAAAAGATGTTTTTTGAAATGGGGAACGTTTGCAGTCGGAAAGTTTGAAAACTTTCGCAATCAAAATGTCCAAAAGGTCCTTTCCAATGTAACTCCGCCTTTTAAGGCGGTATCCGTCATATGTCTTGTCAGATATTTTGACATTTGTTATGTCACGTGACCTGTTTTCCTTAACTGGCGGTTTCCGTTGACACATGGACACGATTAAAAGGCGGCATTATTAAGCCCTTACTAGGAGTCATAGAAAAAGGAATAAACAAGATGGATATAATGTGACTATCTATTCCCCATTTTCGTTGAAAGATTTTGACCGTTATAAGGTAAATGCATGTCACGTGACCCAAACTTGACAAGAAAAATTTGATCAAATGGATACAAACGCGAATAACAAAATGCTTGCCAAGTTTCATAAAGATTAGATAAATGCTTATACTTGAAATAAAAATCCACCAAATTATTGGTTGAGTCAAGCCTTAACACACTTGAGCTGACTTATCTGCTGACCAAGATTATGTTTTGTGATTGCATCATGAACATAATTAATTTTATTTCCTAATTCAGATTTTCTTTTTGCAAGTTCTTTCCATTTAAGTAAACTCATTTTTATTATATTATTAGGTTACATAAAATTTGGAAATCATATATAAAAAAGAGCATTTTACACTGTGTTGTACACTGTGTTGTACACCGTGTTATACACCATGTTATATTGAAATAATATACCCATATAATATAAATGATAATACCAAATTACGATGCCGATGATGATGTTACCTCAAATTATAAACAGTTATATCCTTTCATGCCTGACCGATACTTCCGTTTTCTAATTTGCGGTCCATCTGGGTCAGGCAAAACAAACGTTCTGCTAGACATGATCTATAGGCTACTCTATTTCGATAAAATTTATCTATATGCTAAAAACTTGGAACAATCAAAATATCAACATTTACTGGAAACATTGAAACCAATCAGTGAAGAGGTGGGTTACCCAATTATTGAAGCAAGTAATGATCAAATATTGCCTTTGTCCGAATTAAATTGTGATAACCAAAAGTTGGTTATTTTTGATGACTATCTTAATACTGGTAGTAAAAATGATGCAGAAATAAGAAACTACTACACTAACTCAAGAAACAAAAATTGCAGTTGCATATATCTTAGTCAATCGTTTTATGACACTGACAAATGTATCTGTCTTAACTCTACACATTACTGCATTTTTGAATTTCCTTCTCCAAACGAACAAAACAGGATTAGTAGAGAGCTTGGTATAAAAAAATCTGACTATGAAAAAGCCACTAATGATTCATATTGCTTCATATATATTGATAAGCTACGGAAATTCACAACTAAGAACTTCAATGAAAAAATATAATATACTCATATTATATATAATGAGTTATTCAAACGGATTACTACCATCAACAACAACAACAACATCACAAGGGCCACCAGGCCTGCCAGGCGTTGGCTTCAAATTGACAGATGATGGTAATTATGATATGCAAGATAAAAAAATAGTAAATATAGGAACAGCTACTGGTTTGAATGATGTAGTTGATTTCAATTTTGTTAGAAATACATTCGTTAGTATACATTTACCATATGTTACAGCAAATCTCGATATGAAAAACAATAAGATAAGAAATTTAAAAACACCAATTTCAGAAAAAGATGCTGTTAATAAAGAGTATGGAGACACGCATTATTTAAAATTAGATGGAACAACTCATATGACTGGAGATTTGGATCTGCGGGGACATAAATTAATTCTACCTGGAGAAATCGATATGGACCGAAAATTAATCACAAACATGGACACTGATGAAAATAATGATCTTTGTGCAACTAATATGATAACTCTTAAAAATTATAATAATAAAAAAGCTAATATTACAGATGCATATATGAAAAATGAAAGAATAGTATTAACTGATCATTTAGATGCTAATTATCATGCTTTATTAAATGTTCAAGCATCAGGTGATAATGATGCTTTTCCTTTTTATCATGGAAAACACATTTTTTAAATTTAGAAGGTGAAAATTATGATGCAAAAAATAAAAAAATATTAAACGTCGTCACTGATGAAAATAATGATTTATCAACTGTGAATATGAGAACATTAAAAAATTATCATCCTTCAACCCCCTCACATACACACGAAGTCACTAAGGATATTGATTTGAAAGAACTTTATAATGTTGTAAAATCGAAACCACAGACATACTTGGATTTAGCTGCAAGTTACAACAATCTTGTTTCATATAACGATGTAAAAAATATATTCTTATCTCGAAAAGAGATGTTGTCGATGGAGACTGGTTTGGATATGAATAATAATACAATTTTCAATATAAAAGATCCAACAGCAGTTGATCATGCTGTGAATAAAGGATATGTAGATGATGAAGCAGACAAAAGGCTTTCTTTATCAGGTGGAACAATGACTGGTACTCTTGATATGAGATCGGAGAAAATCATCGGTCTTCCCGATCCAAAAACATCCAATGAAGCAACATCAAAACAATATGTTGATACACAGCTAAATGAGAAGACAGTAGCTCTGGCAGAGGAACTGATCAAAACAGAAGCTGAAGTCAAAAAATATGTCAATGAATCGCATATATCGTCAACCTCCCACTTGAAGGATGAATTCCGGTATTTGATGGAGGATGTGGATGAATCCAGCTCTGAACATAATATAACAGTGACTGGAATAACTGATTTTTCAAGTTCTCCACATCATTTCAATAAGAAGGCGTATGATTTGAAAATAACAAAAGATGTTTTCAATGAATACTCTGGGAGACTTGGTTTCAACATGTTAAAACTTCCAGAAGGAGAATATACGATTTGTATTGAATTCTTTCCCGCTTCCATGACGAGTGTGAGCGTTGACGTTGTGAGCACAAGCCTGAATATCAATCAACAATCAACAAAAAAATTTATGAAGTATTCAAGGTCAATTATTCACATGCATAAATGGCAGATTTCTCCACCTGAATTCATTTATCTGGATCTGAAATGGAAAGGGACAGCTGACGATGTTGTTCAAGGCCCAGCAAAGCTGATTATTTATGGCGTTAAAGGTTCTCAATCAGATGTTGAAAGTTCTGTTTATGATTCTCCCTTTGTTTATGAAAATCAGACGATGACTATGCAGACAGATATTGATTTAAATGAATATAAAATATTAAATAGCAAAAGAAAAATATTTTTTTATGGAAAATTAGACAAGTCATTGGCTAAGTGGCATATATATTTTGAAGGACAGCGAAACATCATATGTCCTGCAAATCTCACACTGAAAAAATGTTTGATCTATATATTAGATCAAAATGATCCAAATTTACAACAAGGTATTTTCAAAATAGTTAGAATTCGAGTTATAAATAACAATACCGTCCATCCATCAAATATGGGGACGGGAGGAAAGAATCAAATTATAAATAATATAAATGCAAATATCGATGAAGGCAACATTTTAAACATTAATGCATTTTTAGGCACAGGTGTTGATGCTGCATATCAATTCATAACAACTATAATATGTGAAGAAAGAGATTGAAATAATATAATCAATAAATATACATGCCGAATTTGGAGCAAGCAATTAATTTTTGTAATAAATTTTTCACAACCCAAAAAAACCTACATCCTAATACTAAAGATGAAATATTAAAATCGGCTTTAATATATCAATTTTTGTACGTTAACTATTTGAATAAGCCAATATCATTTAACCAAATATTAGAAAAACACTCTGACATTGGATTAATAGGACCGGGTTCTTGTACTCTAAATACCAAATACCAATTTTTAATTAAACATGCTATTTTTCATGATGCATTTGGAAGATTTTACAATGACTATGAAAAGGGGCCTGGATACACATATTGCTGCCTTTCAATACCGAAGAAATTAAAAAGATCTCCAATAATGGGTCAAATCTCTGGATTATTATATTGCCTCATTTCAAATCCTAAAATTTAATTATTATTATCCAAATATATAATATAAATGACTGAAACAGACATCTTCAATTTTAATCATATTGATAAAAGCATCAGCAAAGAAAAACTATCTGAAATCAAAGCATTATATCGATTTTATCACAAGCGTTTTTGGTGCTATAAGAAGGCTTTCAAATATTTCAAGAGATTGAATTTAGCTATTAATTTATCATCAGTTTCTTTAATATCCATTGGTACAATAGCTGGTTCAATAACATTGAACCCTATTATTTTAGGAGTAATTAGTGGTAGTGGTTTATTGATTAAGACATACAGCGAAATTAAAAACTATAAAAGAAAAATAGAAATGTCTAAATTTGCATACACAACATATGAGAAGGTACTCGTTGATTTACGGTCTTTTTTAAGAGGAATGCAATTTAACCATATCAATTTTATCAATAATATGAGGTTGCTAGACGAAACGATAATTGATCTTTGTACTCTTGATGAAAAATTTGAGAAACAATATGATAAAAAATTCACTTCCGAGTAAACTTTTAGAGTAAATTTTACTAACAAACTTTTCATTCAATAACTCATTCATAGCGGAAACCCCCTTTGCATGACGATATTGGATCATTTATTAATAATTGTTTGTATTTGATCACCTATTAACAATAGGATATTATCCCAATATTGTTTATAGCAAGTTAATGTTCTTTTCGATTTAGATAAAGGTATAACATTTTCAATTGGTAATTTTAACATCTTAAATAATTGTTTTAAAATGTAATCAATATTTATCATACGTTTTCGGTTTCCATTTATCTGTGGCAAAATTTTATCTATCTCCTCAAAAATTTTCATGATTTTAGTTATATTATTGTAATTGTTTGATATCTGTAATTTGTGTTGGCTACAGATGTTATTTAATGTGTTTTGGATATGATATTTCCGATGATATACCGATTTTCGCCGTATTTTATACTTACTCTCATAAAAATTAACATACTCTTTAACATAATTATATCCATGTACGGAACCACAACTTAGACAAACATTCATTCCATTGTCATTAAACATATCTTTTTTATCACAACATGATTCAACAACTTCCGTATTTCTACCAACATCTGCTAATCGTTGGTCACAAAAGGGACAGGTCAACTCTCCCATATTCTCACAACACAATTCACTTGCTTTTATAGTTTTATCAACTTCTGCTAATTGCTGATAACAAAATGGACATATTAATTCATGCATGTCTATTAGTGCATTATGCATTTCTGAATCACAACTCATTCTATACTATTATATGAGATTATATTTTTAAAACAATAGCTATAAGCGGTGCGTGTCTAAATTCCCAGAAAACAAAAATAGCGAACATGTTTTAATAACAGGAAATGAGTCATCATTAATAGCTATTGTTTCAGATCATGAGTCAGTCGTATGATTTTTTCAACCAATCAGAAGGTGGATGATGCATCATTCAGTTATGTATGTTTGGTGAAAGATGAAATACTCTTCTTCACACGACTAGCAAATTCGAAAATCCTGAGAATATTTACATTAACATCGAACAAATCAGATAAACCAGTTTCACCCTCAGCCATTTTAAGATTAAACTAAATCATAAACTTCTAGATCTCTTTACCTACAAGACAGCCATATGACGATCATGCGGAAAAGCTTGGCTAAAAATCGGCTAACGCGTTAGCGATATTTCCCATTGTTTTATCTAAAATCACTTGATATGTAAATCAGTAGTAGTAGATGGTCAGAATTAATGTTTTTGTTTCCAATACATTTGTCTGTAATTTTTTAGGCAGTTATGAGATTAATAAAGTTTCACTCAGTTGTTTCGATGACAAGCGGTATATTCATGAGAATGGTAGTACAACTTTCGCTTATGGCCACTACAAAATTTAAACAATATAAAACTAAAAAGTTCAGTTCACAGTTCCATGGTAGTGCTGCATTTTCCATTTTAATGTTCAATTGACTCCTCCGACTTCATGGCATAAGGTGTAGCAGAATCCAAAACTGACTTTCTCCTCTTTAGCTTAAATACATGTTTCCGCATCATTTTCTTAGTATCTTGCTCAGTCAACCTCGTAATATCATTCTGCAGTAAGCGTCGAGACTTTTCATTTCGTATAGCCACTCGGCATTGATGAATGCTCTCTTCAATTGCATCAAACTCCCCTTCGCATTCCTCCAAGTTTTGAGTATCAAGATTATTGAAAAAATCTTTCAAATCAATTCCAATAGTTGTCTTCAGGTGTTCTAAGGTGTAATCCTTGGCATTCTTTATATTGTGGCAAACATTCTCATATCGCTGATCGAGCTGTTTTAGAGAGTAAGGCATCTTAACTTCACAAGCAACTTCACAATTGTGAACTTTTTCACTGAAAAAGTTCACAATTGTGAATCAAAGTGTGAAGCCTCTGATTGGTTAAAAATATCACACGACCGTCTCGTGATCTGAAACAATAACTATTAGTGATGACTCATTTCCTTTTTATCAAAACATGTTCAGACTTGTAAGCGGGGGATTCCCCGTTCTCTGTTTCTGGGTATTACATCCTGTGTTTCCGAGAATTGTATCACGCAATGAAATAAACGCACTTTGTTTTAATTAACATATAGTTTCATTTGATTTTACCATTTAATATTTCCATATTTTTTAATCTGATTTTTCCATGTGATTATTCCATGTGATTGTGCCATCAGATGGGAAGTAGTTATAAGTTGGCTTGGTATCAGATCAGTTTCGCAAAACTGATCTGGTATCGCCAACTCTATAACTACTGATGCTGATGGAGGTTTGTACGTCCGAGGGTTAAAGGTACACTTTCCAGCAGTATGTTTTATCATTACATGTAAGTACCTAATTTATCTTTAATATAGGTACTAAAAGTCGAGGAAAAGACGTTTTCATACTGTGTAGAGCTTGCAATTTTGGATTCAGTCAGATGTAAAGCAAAGGCGATGAAAATAAGTTTTCAACCTGATACGTTTCCAACTAAAGTCACTATATTGTTTGAAGGAGCTGAAAGGTATGTTGATACTCCTAAATAACTAAACACATCTTTCATGGTTTACATTCTTTATTTTCTTTAAGGGCATCACCCCCTCTCTCGTTCCAGAACGTTGCTTAGTTATGAAGCAATATTAAGCTACTCCAGATTGCACACATTTGTTGATGTGACATTTGGTTGATGGAGATAGTAACCTTTGTGAGTCATGTGTCGTAGTTTTCATTGACTATTTTTGACCTTGAGAAAAACGACAGCACACTTTATTGTTACAAACATGTTTCGATCGTTTCAGTGATCATCAGTTTCAAAAATTACAGTATGCATTTGGTTTACAAATACTGCAATTTTTGCAGCTAATTTTATCTCGTTTGCTTCTATTCAGACCTTTTGAAAAATTTAGACCACCTTGCCAAACCGGTTAACAATACATCATGAACAACAACGAAACATCTTTAAATAGTCGTGGATAGTCTAGTCTCCTACGCAGCCGTTATTTGTGTCGTTACTTAACGCCCCTACCCACTACAGCTGCTCAAACCTGGACCGCAATCAAACAAAGGGAAAGGAATAAGGTCCAGTTAGTGGGGAGGAGCGATGCGCGACGACACAAATAATGGCTGCGTACAAATAGAAATATTTGTACGCCTATAAAAACTTAACTCAATTGTCAAAACGAAGCCTGAGTAGACGCCAACAAAATGAGAGAAAAGCATTCTATAAAGTCATACAAATACAATCGGTAATAAATGCTTCACATTATCTTAGGAAAAAGATCGAAAATGACTGCGCTAACAGTTGCTATTTATACTTTTTTTTCGGATAGGGAGCAGTGCATCATGTACTTTTCTTGTGCCGTCGACGAGAATTCATCAAAATTCCAGATTTCACGCTCGCAAGGAAAAGTCCTTTGCCACATTCCAAAGAAAGAAGATGGAACCGTGGGTGAGCTTGTGATAAAATGCCCCGCATCACTTTCATTTCACGCCATGCCAATATGGGATGCAAAACGGCTTGACACAATTGCAAAGTATGCATAATGTGATAACTTACAATAATTAATAATAGCCTATCGAGAGAGGTCGAGTTGGGGTTAGTGAAAATAGCGTGAGTGGAAGTCATTTTTAGAGTCAAGATGTCTGTCTCTAATAACAAACAGTTGTCGGTTCTTAAACCTTTAGAACCACCTTTTATTTAAGCAATAGAACACATTTTCTATGAGTTTACCGGCGTTATAAACCCACGCTGGATGTTGGGAGAACACGAGAAAAGCTTGTAAATCACGAGCCACAGGCGAGTGATTTACAAGCTTCTCGAGTGTTCTCCAAACATCCCAAGTGGGTTTATAACGCCGGTAAACTCATAGAAAATGTGTTCTACTGCTTTTATGAAATAACTATGAAAAGCGTTTGGAAAGAGAGAACTTTGTTGTAGTTTTGTGCCGATCAACTAGCTTATTCTCATAACATCCATCGGATGACGCGGGAAAACCAATCAAAGCGACTGAAAGAATAAATGAACTTTACTCGATGCCACTGACAAAGCTGCACTGACAAATTATCGGGTTCAACGAAAGTGATGAAAAGTTTTAGCGCTTTGAAATTCATCAGTTGAAATTTATCAGCTGAAAGAAGAAAAGGTATTCAATGATTCAAAAGTTCGTTGAATGGGAAAATCCAGAAAATTGTGTCCGGAATCCGCCGACACAAACACGAATGTACGAGGAAAGTTTGGAAGTATACAATTGTTATGGCGTGTTTTGGATTCAAAGATTGCCTTCTTGTCAAGAATTTTTCAATAAGAATAAAGGTTAGTTCCAGAAACTCAGCTTCTGAGACTGTTTTCGACTTTATCTACTTACTTTGAACTGTACAGTGAAGCCCGTACTTCTCTACATTTTAAGTGCTGAATGAAAACTAAGCTCATTGTTTTTAAGCCTACAGTTTGCGAGTTTGATTGGTTTGATGGAACAGACAGAATAGTTTGATCATTTCATGCAAATAATTTGTTTAACCATAAACCTATAATTTTTGTTAGTTTCACTTTCTTCTTGCTAATTGATCATCCTTGCTTGGACACATAATCAGAATTTAAACTGCATCCGGCACAAAAGTATTCAGTAGAAAGCAAAGTGCTCTCACGAAAACAAAACACGATAAAGCGTATAAATGGAATCGGCGTAAAATAATTATCCTAAACAACAAAGCTATACTTTTTAATTCTACTGTGCAAATCCGTCTTATTTAGAAGTAATCTTAGGATTTGTAGGCCCATTTATAAACTTCGTTCAGATGAATTTCAATCGAAAATTTCCTCAGTTTGAAAGCCATTGTTTGCTCTTTGGGATCCATTTTGAGCTTTTCACTAAACCTTCAGCTCAGTGAACTCACACAAAGTACATATCAAGGTTGTTTTGATTGTTCTTTATCGCTGCATGTAAGCCTTTCCAATGTTAAATGACAATATATTCCTGTTGTTGATATAAGTTTTAAAATAAGCGTAGTGTTCTTTTGTCTATAAGCCATTTTTTTTGCTTCCGTGCATGAGAAATTGTTGTCTTACATGTAGGTTTGAGCAGCAACTTATTGTTTACAAGAAACATATCTTCTGTTCTCATCTTCTAACAGACGACAATATGCAGTAAGACACTAAACCGGCTCGAGTCGTGAAGTTCTTTTTCCTCAGGCGTGTGGTGATGCGGTAACGGAAAATCGAACTTTGTTTACTTACAGTTTCTCTTGCGCGGTTTTCTATGAGTTTACCGGCGCGATAGTCAATAGGTTTTTGACCAATCAGTACGCGCGTAGTATCTCAGTTATTTTATAAAGCATAATAGACATATTACAGTAAAGTACTACTCAATAGCTTTCATTTGAATGGTCATATGCACAGACTCCAATGTTAGAACCTTCTTGTACATCATAATAAACAGTGCCACAAAAAAGTACTGCTCAAAGGCTTTCGTTTGAATGGCAACACTTTACTGAGTATTTCATCCACAGACTCAAAAGCTCACAAAAACAACTTTTTCTAGATCTTGGTCCAGAATAACTAGTATGACAAATTTCCGAATAAAATACACCTACTGCGTATCGAAAATTTCCCGAGAAACTGATTTGGAAATCAAAATTGCAAAAATACACAGACATCTTTGCGCAAGGCGACGCAAGTGAAGTTAGAACTATAAAATCCAAGACTTGTTTTGTTTACGTAAAATCGCTTTTCAACCTATGTAATAAATGAACAAACATATAAAAATGGACGACAAAATCTTCTTTTGAAAATTTTATTTAAATATCCGTTAGTTTATGTTTAAAAGCAAACGGATACCATTAGCGCATCGAGGAGCTGTCTGGCTGAGCACATGGCGAAATTCAAGATGTCAATCCGACTAAATTTGAGCACGTTTTATAAACATTTCTCCAAAACTAACGAGAACACAAACAAAACGTCAATCACAGATTGATATCAAAATAAATACCCATAGAAAAATGTAATTTATTTTACCTTTAAGTCCCTCGGCTGCTTGAAAATTCTCCTCGCTGATCGAAGCAAGATTTCATCGCTTAAAGCTATTCTTTTTCTGAGTATTCATTGAAGCTTTCTCTTTCTCTTTTGAATATTTTAAATGTGTGTTATTGCAAAATCATGACCGGTTTTGGCCGGCACGATCTACTAGCTTCAATTGTCCTAAGACGAAATCAGGTTTAAAAATAAGCACTTAGCTCTATATTTCTCGAAAAACGCTTGACTTGCAGAGTTACGCAGCCTCAAATGCGGTCTTGACCACTGTTTGAGAAATGTGAAACCTGTCTTGAGTAGCAAACCGCGAAAAAATACAGGGAAGAACGATTTTGCAAACCGTTTTCTCCGCTAAACACAACAAAAGGGTTTACTGTAGCTGACGTAACATCGACCGTGTAGTCGCGTTTAGCAGTGGTTCGTTACAGGACTAGGTCTTATTAACATGTAGATCAGGCTAAATTCGTACTTTACCAGTACCCTGAACGAAAATTGCGTGAATCCAAACTGTATCGGCATTTTTACATTAAACTTCAGCAACGTGTTTACTTTGCAACTGCTTCTGCAACACAGGCAAGGATGGACAGTCCTAAAATTGTCACTGGAAGGCTCGGAAAGAAGGCCTATCCGAGCACTGATTTTGTTCTGGCGGATCCAAAATGAAACCGATACAATATGAACGTAGTCTAGCTTTAAGGTGGTTCGATACAGTTTTCTGGAGATCATACCAACATTTTTCAATCGGATTTTAAGCGGTCTTTTCCAAGTCAGATCAACGTAAAATTTTCACCACTAACTGATTTTAAATTGAAGTTTGGCAAGAAAACTGTATCGAACCACCTTAACTCCTCTCCTTCATATTTCGTGAGTGGTTTTGACTTTAGTCAATTTACATTGCAGCGTCTGCGGTAAAATGTTTTCTACCAAGCTTGACCATGATCTGAAGGCTCAACGAAGTAGTGGTCCGCCATTTTATAACCTCAGAGAAATCATTTCCGTGGTTTTAATCGAGCACGTCAAAAAGGAACCAGAGGTACTATTAGAGTGACTCTTGCGGATATTCGTCAACGTTAGCTGCAACCTCAGACGTAATTAGTTAAGTTGAAACACTTCACGAAAACACCAGATAAATCACGAATTAACTAGAGAATAGGTAATGTCCCTCTCCCCTCCCCCAATGCTGCGTTTTGCTTTTACTCTGGCTTCTTTAAAATCAACACTGAAAAGGAAGGCAGAAAACAAAGCAGCTACCGTTCTAACATTTGTGACCGAGACTGTGGCTATTAGCGTATTTTCCTTGTCAGGTGATTGAACTAATTGAAGTCTACTGTTCCAAACCCTAAAAGTCTCGACTAGCATCCCTGTCACTTACCATAAAGAGGCTTAATGCACGACTTTCGTTGATTCTTACTTACTTAGATATGGCTTGAAAGTTTGTTTCCAGCCATTGAGCATGCAAGACGAAGTCTTAAACATCCACTTATTAAAGAAATAAAAAACGCGCCGAGTGCATTATTGAGCTATATAAGCACGCGGGGATTTTTAAGAACACGAGAGAAGTGCAGAAAACCACGAGCCGAAGGCGAGTGCTTTTCGCACTTCTCGAGTGTTCTTAAAAATTCCCAAGTGCTTATATAACTCAACAATGCACGAGGAACAAGTTTTTTTATATTTTTTTATAAAATGAAAACGGTTTTAATGAATCTTACGTCACGCGCGTGCTTTATCGAGTTATAATGAACTCGGTTTGACCAATCATAGCGCGCGCATTTCCTTGAGCATTTTATAATATTCACTATCTATCTGAATAAAAAAATTGATACAAGTAGACTAGTAGTAATCACAGATTAAAGTAGTGCGTTTGGCCGAGCGTGGGTACCAGCTTCCAGCCCAGAGGTGTCCCCGAAAAATTTGCAGAGGGACTAAATCGGGGTTGCCCCCCCCCCCCCCCCCCCCCCCCCCACCAAAAGAAAAAAATCACAAGAAAAGACTGCCATCACGAGATTGGGGAGCGTTCTTTTATCGTTCAATACAATAGTGCTGTAGTGTTGTTATTGCTTTCATTTTCGTTGATAAGATTCCCAAGATATATTGTATCGACCAACGTTGGGCCATTGAAGAGCAGTACGCAACACCAGACGTCATGGCAAGGAAAACGGGTTTTGTTATTAAAGTAAAGGAAATGTACAAATGGAAGAACCTTCCTGTTGTCAAAGTTATCTTTTACGATTGTCAACGATTTGCTGATCAGCTCCGCAGTGATGAAACAGCTGCCGCACGAGTAATGAGCTCCTTCCTCTCCGAAATCTGGCTTAACGAAGTGCAGATAATTTTTGCTGATCAACAGGTGGGTTTTGTAATTTCATTTGATGATGATAATAATAATTAAAATAATATATTATAATTATAATAAGAACCTTCCCAGCACCCTTTGCACCAGAAACATTTTCGATGCGAAATAACTGTCAATTTTGAGTGTATGAGGATACTACACCACATGCTATTTATACCTACCATAACAATACCTGTTTTAATTGACTAAGTGCGATGACGTAATCAGTCACGTGACTATGCCCCCAAGTGCCTTTAAACGTTTTTTAGAAACATGCTTTGATAAATGCAAATACAGTCAACGTGGCAAGGAAGGCATTCGCTTGCCACATTTCGTCATGCCCGGTATGGTTCTGGATTTTCAAAATTAAGGGGGCTATACACATGAGCAAATAGGGGTTCTGGGGACTAATATCTTTGTATACATGTATCTTTGAAAGGGTGAAATGCACCTTCTTTTTCGAATAAAGAGGCGTTTAAGTTAATTTTGGAGCCTAGAATGGATATGGTATGCAGTGAAATGCCAATAGGATGCAAGAAAACTTCAACGTTTTTGTTGGATACATTTTATCTACATAATGCGCTGGATTTCCGCGCTGACGACAATGGAAAGTTTCGTCATAATGGTAGAAAATCAGACCTTATTGGCGTCGATGACGAAGGAGAAATCTACGACCTTGAGGAGAAATCAGGTACTCTTAAAGTGGGTCAATACAAGCTTTTTAGATCCTACTGGGCACATTCCAGTAATTCAAAATATAAAAGAAGAGTCACTGAGTTGGAAGATCACAAGGGTGAAAAGTTCCCGGTGGTAATATTACAGTACGTATACAATGGAGACCCAAAAGATATTAAAGTGGAGCCACACAAAAATGCAAAAAAGTCTTCCAAGCCTTTATATGGAACAGCAAAAAGCACGCGAGAAAAAATTGCTGAAAAAGCGAAGACAGCTTTGGGACCTTCATCCATCTACGATGAACTGTGTGAAGATGGAGGCGGAGTTATCGACAAATCTGCTTCTTGTACTGTTCCAAGAGGTATTTCACAAGTGAAATACGAAAGAGCGAAACTCCGAAAACAGCACAGTAAAGATGAACTGGCGGAGCTGATAGAGAAATGCAAGGCCTCTAAAGGAGACTTTGTTCATGCTCTCCAAGTTAGCCCAAGTGTCAGAGCTGTCCTTGCAAGTAAATCTCAGTTAGAAGCTTTGGTTAAGTTCTGTTGCAACCCGGAGGAGTTCTCTGTATTTAGTGTTGATGTGACCTATGACAATGGAGAATTTTTTGTGACAACTACTACTTACAAACATTTAATGCTTGTAGACAGGGAGACAGGATCCAGTCCTACATTCCCCGGACCGCTCATGATTCACACCAATGAAGCAGCTGATAACTTTCATTACTTCGCGAGTACACTTAAAGAGCAAAGGCGTGAAGTTGCCAACATCCTGTTCATTGGCTCGGACCGGCAGAAGGCTATAGAAAATGGTCTCTCAGCGCAGCTCCCCATTGCTCATTTCCTATCGTGTACTAAACACGTGCAAGACAATATCACACGCAAAATGGGCTTGATTAATATCACTGGTAGAGCAAAGTCTCAAATACTAGCAGACATTTTTGGTGACAGGCACTCCCACCAGAAAGGGCTTATTGACAGTGAATCAAACGAGGAATTTGGTGCAAAGCTTATCTCTTTAAAGGAGCAATGGGATGAAGAGGAGCAAAGGTCTTCGCACTGTGAGGAGCCTCAATTTTATAACTATTTCTTGCAACACATTGCTTCAGATATGAAAACAAAGATGTCGGTATCTGTAAGGAGATCGGCAGGTCTAGGTGACAACTTTTACTACAACAACAGCCCAGAGAGCATCAACAGCAGTTTAAAAAAGGAAATTTCCAAACAGAAACAGCATTCAAGTCCAGGGAAGCCATCAAAGTGTTCGTATGGCGAGTTCATTGACATTGCGGAGACTTTTGTTAGTAAATACAGGAGAAACGTCCACCGAGCAGTGAAAGGTGATGGACCATATCAGCTTGCCCCCAAGTTCAGTTACCTTGAAGTTACGGAGAAAGTCTGGAGAGGACTATCTCAAAGAGAAAGAGTGGCGAAGATTGCTTTAATAGACCAAGCTGGTGCAAGTGCTTATGAGGTTCGTGACACCCAAGCAGCTGAGGCAATTCAACATGGAACTTGCAAAACAACTTCCAGTGAAAACGGCACATCCTCTCTTCCTGTGGATTTTAATGCCAGTGGCCTTCCACAGACATTAGAAGCCACATGGAACAATGCGGATTCCATTTTGAAAAGGCGTGGCGTAACAAAGGTTTCAGGGGCTGAATCCACTTTTGCGTTATTTCCTTAACCAATCCTGTACGACCTCATATAGTAAACAATGACAATGGAAGAATGAAGTGCGACTGTGATGGCTTTAAACAGAAGAACATCTGTTCTCATGGGCTTGCTGTGGCGCATATGGAAGGTATTCTTTAGGACACTGTTTCTAACTGGGTTCTAAACTTTTCAAGCTTGATGCAGGACTCCATTCCTAAAAGATCCGGCAAAAAACCAGGTCCACAAAGGTTTCGCCCTTCACGCACAGCAGAGCAGCGTAATGTCAGTGGCCTGGAGGATCGCTTCAAAGGAGTCGAATCATTTTCAACACCTGAACCATTCCACCTGAAGTGGTTGGAGGGATCACGTGTTACTACCTGTTATGGATGTGGTAACGAGATCCGTGCAAGTATTCATGATCCAGTGCCACCAGATCCGTACGATGTCGTAATTGGTAGGAAGCAAATCCGCGCATACCTCGAGGTTCCACGGGTCTACGTTTTTCCGTAAAGCCCGAGAACGTGTTCTTTCACCTGAAGAATTCTTGTATCGCAGCAAAGTGTTCAGATTCTGTGAATGAAAAAAGTCTGATTATTTCTGATGAAGACAAATTAAAACTGAAGACTTCACACCGAAATATGTTGCGAAAAGAATTTGGGGTGCATTTATAGAATTATCGTAAAAAGATCTAGAACTAACACGAGGTTCTAGTTGCAAAACAATTTTGGGTCTACATAGATGAATCAAAAACCTGTTTTGCAGTATCAAATTTAAAGAACTAAGGTAAAAAATAACATATTCCAGGAACATTTTCGATTCCATTTTTTCAAAGTTTTAGGCACTCTTTGAATTCCATAGCATTGTGGCTCATTTCAATGCGAACTTTGAAATTAAATAATTATCACATGTAAACCGTCAGTGGAGTTTCTTATCAAATACTTGCATTAAGCTCTTAACGTATGCAGATACGTGGATTTCTTTAACTTGCTCGCCCGGGCTTGCTCGTATTGAAAATTTCAGATTAACGTAAAATTAGCATTTCACTGATAAAAGTAGCGGCATTTTTTTACACAAGCCGTATTGACTGTTCTAGAGCATGGTAACATGTTGCACAAA
This sequence comes from Dendrophyllia cribrosa, assembly GCA_024195265.1. Taxonomy (NCBI): domain Eukaryota; kingdom Metazoa; phylum Cnidaria; class Anthozoa; order Scleractinia; family Dendrophylliidae; genus Dendrophyllia; species Dendrophyllia cribrosa. Next base: position 19,093,540 of record JAJLRJ010000013.1, on the reverse strand, counting down.
GGTAAATCAGTGTACAAGTCCGAGAACATAGAAAGTGCAGATGTTGGCTGTTGTGAAATCTGCAATAATGTTAGCATTGATTTACTGCATTTGCAGGGGATTTAACCACCTGTATATATAAAAAATGGCATCCTTTTTGCGTTAAAGGTAATGTTTAGAATGTGTATGAAAAAATGGCTGGGCGCTCGAATAAACGAAAGCACAAAGCAACCTTTCATTTAGGCCCAGAGTAAACAATGAGAGTATTGTTGGAGTTGATATTGTTCCAGTTTATCTCATTGCAGTAGACCTATACTACCTTGAACTTCTTACTATCTCGGACAAAAAACCTGATTCCTTTGGATATCTTTGTGCAGAAAATTACCACTGGCAATCGTCAATTTCTGCTTTATCGAGACGTTTTGTTGTGTTGTAGAATGTGCAAGACTTCAGGTATCTACTGTTGTTCCTTTTAACCAGGAGTTCATGGTTTATTTTTTGGAGTGATTAAGATTAATTGCCACAGCGGATTGTTTTAAGGTCTGTGAATACTAATACCGATTCAAACCGCTGGCAAAGAATGTTCTTGTTCAAGTTACATATAGTTCAAGTTCCTGTTTCAGTTGAATAAATTCCAGGGAGAGACTCCAATACCATGTTTATGGAGATGCTTGTCGAAAGTTTAGAAACTGGGAATTCCTAAAAAGTACCAGTATCTTGTATACTGCTACTCCCTTAAATTTTAACCCTCATAGGTAACAAAACCAACATAAAATGACAAAAACGTCGGTATATGGAATGCTTTGATTTGTGTGAATTTTGGATTCAACCTTAGAATCGAACAAGCACCCCGTATTTATTGTAAGGGAGTACCCGAAGGTTTAACTCATGTCGGTTCCGTGTTATATCAGCACTAGAGGTCTATTCGGAGTAAGGAACATTGATTGCTGGAAGTTAAATAGGTTGCTAGTTGTTCGAATTGCAATTGATTGGCATTCTAATAACCACTGTAAATGTTTTAAAATTAATAAAGATATAATATTTACACATATAAAGCATATAAGTTAATTATTATTCGTACAATTTTTGATGCAGTACTATTGACTGGTCCACATTTCTTACCTTAGTGTTTGTTGCACAGGCCTCTCCTCGCAAAAATATTCTGAATTTGTTGAGGTTAACAGAGAAGTGCATGTTTCGTGATTTCTTTAGGGACCGATCGTTTATAACGTCGCAGGGGGGGTTGGTGTTTTTCTAGGGGGGATACAATTCTCAAAACCGCTTGAATTTTTTAAGACCACTTGAAATGGAGGGTACATTTATTGTTATTATTTTAGCTTTTGATTGAAAGTGGACAAAATACTAGGCCCACGCATACAAACGAAGGAAAAAAAACAAGACAAAGAAAAAGAAGAAAAGGATTAAAAATAATAAAATTAACATTTTAACTAATTTCTCTAAGTGCTTGGGTTGCCTGCGGTGGTTAGTTACCAGGACCTTTCGTTTTCCAAGATGGCGGAAGAAATGCAGCTGTTGGTACTGCTGTAAATATAGATTATGATAAGCTTGCAGCCGCTATTTTACGACAACAAGAGTTTAAACAACAAGAAACAATAGCAAACAAGGAAAAAGAAACTTCACGTAGAGGACAAGGTAGGTTCAATTCATTAATTCTTTGGAAATATAAATCGTTGAGATATGATTTTTGAAGAAGAACAGACTCCAGCTTTAGCAAAACATCTTCATTATCCAGACATTGCAGTGAGGATCTGAGATATTTTCCCTTCACAGACTTTTCGCGAACTTCTGACCTCTTCTCTTGCCAATTCAAAGACTTGTCTAACTCGCAATCGCTCGATATTTTTGTTGCAGCCATATTGAAAGCTATGCAACCAAGCCTCTTCATTCTCAATTCTCACCCAGGCCATTCTCAACATTCAACACACAGGCTACCCAAAACATTACATGTGGCGGGGGGGTACGATATAAAAACTGTGATTGCATAGGAGGGTATGTTTTTCTAGAACTGTTTTTTGGGGAGGGTACATTTTGGTATCGGTAGATTTACTTGAAAAAACACCAACCCCCCCTGCGACGTCATAAACGATCCAACCCCCCCTGCGACGTCATAAACGATCGGTCCCTTACTTTGATCGTTGCGAATGATTTTGTCCGCCATCTTGTTTTGCGTGTTCCCTGTGCTAAGGTAAGTACTTTAAGTAGGGCCATTGAAGTGTATCATAATTATGTGTATCAGCTGGTTTGTAGGTTTGTAGGCACATAATTACTTGGATCAGCTCGATCCAGGGACTACAGAACAGCGAAATGTACCGCCTCGCAAATTTGAAAAATATTTCATATCGTTGCCATTATCAGTAATACCCAGAAACGTGTTGATACGCATTTTATAAGAGTTAATTGTCCACTAACATTTTGTGAAATACATACCTTTATTTATGAGCCTGGGAAGATCGATAGGGGGCTCTGCTCGCAGGGTATAAAACAAATTGTAAATAAGAAAAATTGCGAGAATTAAGATAATATTTCTGCTTTCCTTTATTTGAATCTTTTCTTTTTAAATATCAAGAGACCGAACATGCCGCGACCCCTACGTATTAAAAATCAACGTATTTATCGAGGTAAATCAAAATTTTATATTCACAGCTTAGGTCCTCGTTATTTTACAGCCAGTCCGCGTTTTATACAGAGTCCATGATTTTCAGTCCGCGTTTTATACCCTAGTCCGTGTTTTATACCGAGTCCGCAGTCCGTAGTCCGCGTTTTATACCCTAGTCCGTGTTTTATACCCAGTCCGTAGTCCGCAGTCCGCAGTCCGCAGTCCATATTTTATACTGACCGATTTTGCAACATATTACTTTTCTTTGAAGCTGACCTCTCAGCCATATTGTTTTGGCTAAGAAAATAACTTAAATCAACTTTTACTTCCTCTATATTATCCTAAGTGAACCATTCTAAAATCAAGTATTTGATCCTGTTCTCTTACCTGGCCTTTGACGACCACATTGTATAATGTTTATCCCAGTAAATAAGTTAAATCAAGATTTCGTTCCTGTTCTTCAAGTTGGCTATTGATTATTCTATGTAAACTATTGTAATCAAGTTGTAGTTTCTACCTGGGGGGGGTTGGGGAGAACGTTCTTGTCAAGTACACTAACCCTAACCTATAATTTTGGGCGACAATTTCATTTGACATCTGTTTCCCATCACAAGTATCCAATAACACATTTTGCGCTAATTCAAAATCTTCTCATTGTTTCCATAGAAACAACACCTAACATGAAATCACAGTGATCTCTCCCCACCCCCTACCCCACAAAAAAATTCCGAACGCGTCTCCATAATCTCTGATTACTACTAGTATATAAATTTTGCTTTTGTCTTGGTGCATATATGAACAACAATACAGATAATACAGTGTAAAGAAAATTTCTGTGAACCCAAAACTACCTAGCTTGCACTTTATACTGATACTAAAAATTTCAAGTTACACTGTAATGTAAACCTACACCACTGTACATGTACAAGGGTGTAGCTAAGAAAAACTGAGCAGGCTCATTAACAAGCCCAGCTGGTTTTTCTGGCTTGTGCACCTTCAAAATCACCCCAAGTCTTTGTTTTCTAGTAAGATTTCAGCCGGTGATAAGTTCTTTTACAGCTGGTGGAATTAGCCGGTAACCGGCTCTTGGCTACATCCCTGCACGTATACAAAAAAACACCCTCATCTCTCTCTACAGTTACATCTGGTGATTTATTACTCAACATGTGTTGCTTTTAACTGATTAGAATATTTGATTTCACATTGGGAGTTTAAAGATCCATTCCATTCACAATTACAGTGTATGAACATTATTTTTGAATAATGTGCAGAAAGAGGTGACCGATTATTTTTAACTTTAATACTCCATAGTACAATGTACAAGTCAATCCCACTCATCAAGACCAACGGGGTATTTTAATGTAAGGTTACTGTCTTTAAGTGATCAACCAAGTTACAATCTTGGACGTTATAAAATTCAGACTGCAGATTGCAGACTGGCATAAGCACATATTAGGTGTCAAGTGCAGTCTGCTGACTGGGTATAAAATGCAGACTGAGTCCGAAACTGTCACTTCATCCTAATTTATGACTTAATCTATTAAGCAATCTGCTGCAAAACTGTCCTTCTAAGCCTTCGAGTAGATGTCTCATATCTTCTTCTTTCTGACAGAATTCTATTTTCCACAATCACACAGGATAACTGTGAACATCTTCACATCTTTAATCTGTAATGTTATGAAAATGAATTGTATGAAGTACCTATCAGAGATAGGTACTCAGAGATCGTCAGCACACAACTGCACACTGCTGTAGGCACTAAGAAATATTTTTGGTCTTACAACTGTATATTAATATAGTCAGTATTTTATACTCAGCAGTCTGGAGTCCAAAATCTAACGTCTATAATGACGTTTATTTATTACACAACATACATGTAGCATTTGAGGGCACAAATAAGCAACAAAACCAGTCAAATATGCCATGTCACTGCACTTGTCTCGACAATAGGCTAGAGAAAACATTAAATTTTTTCAAAAACTTATTTGGGAATAGATGATTGTTGTATAATAGTAATAATAGGTAAACTATATAAAAAATAACATATACATGTATAACAAACAATTTAATCAGCGGAACGTTGTGTAATGGGGCCGGGCATTTTTACTCATCTTGCAGTTTTTATTTTTTCTTACCTGATTTGTAAAAATACAAAGCCGTATTACACAACTTTTCGCTGAAAAACCTCTATTTATACTGACCAGTCACAATACAATCTGCATATTTAAGCTTAATTTATACTTAATGTTGTTGTTTTAAAGACTGAGTTGACTGTGAGTTTAGCCAAGTATTAAAATCAACTGCTGCTGTGGTCACAAAGTGGTTGACTGTGAATTTAGGCAAGTATCTTCGCCGTTTGATATTTTTCGCTCTCACCGTTTTACATTATTTTTCGCTTGGCACGCTTAAAGAACGAGAAATACACACAATGCTTTTGTTTCGTTGTGGAGGTCAGTTGCAGTTGTTATGTGACTGCGGGACTGCAGACCGCAGTAGCAGCTCCAAAAAAAGATTGCGGGTTTATTATGTAAATTATGATTTGGTGACTGCCGGACCACAGTAGCAGTCTTGATTTATGTAGTTGAAAATGGGCCAGGTATTCTGCCCCTTCATGTATTGTAAAGCTTTGCAGGTATAAACTTACATGTATATTATAACGTACATGTATGTTCATGCATAGACATGTGTTCTTGTAACTCTCTGTAAAATATATCCTAGTGTACATGTACATTTCTCAAAACTGATCTTTTTCGATTCATTTTCTATCAAGTCGTGGCAGTTTAAAGTGAAATATATCCCACCATTTTTGTGAAACTAAACTGATTTGAGTATTTAGCATTTCGAAAATCAATTGAATTTGACATTTGTGTTACATGTAGATTCATGCCAGAAATGCACGCATGGTTGACAGTACAAATTAAATCGAAACGCTACCCAGCGGTAAAAACATACCTGCAAAGATGCGTGGGTTCTTTTTCATTCTTTCAGGGCATTTTGTATCGAGATTTCCACTGAATAAAGCCGTTTTAAGGCCCGAAGCCTCGCCAGTAGTCAAACTCGACCGACATTCGACCGTTGAAAATATCCCGCCTTCGCCGCCTTCGGGTTAGTGGCCTTCATTATTCAGCGGTGGATGCGTCATGTATAGGGACATAGATTGTACCCTTTCATACGCCCTGAGTTGCATGGATTAAATTACCGGAAAGATTTTGGAGAATTAACTCGAGCCGTCAGAGGAAACTTAAAACAGTTCGAGTTAATAAAATTTCAAGTTATTGGGGGTAACGAATAATTGTAATAGAGTGAAGCAGGGGAAAAACTGCCTTTAGTTCTAGCTATCGAGAAGTTCGATACTGTGACTCTCTAGCCCTCGAGGGGAGGCGCGAAGCGCCGATGCTCGCACGCGTGTTTCAGCTTTTCGTGCTCCTCCCTCGAACGTTAGAGAAAGTTAGTGAGAGAAACCGACTGTCTGTTACTCGGTCGCTCGATCGGTCGATTGGATGTAAACTTTTATGGTTAATTCCGCTGACCAGTGGGTATGTACTAATTTTTCGCGTTTGGACCGCAGTTTGGAATCCTCTGAAAGCACAAGCTGCAGAAAACGAAAACCGATCTGCGGAATTCAGGGGGTTGGGGTGAGAGTAAGCCCGGAGGGAAAATGTTTGAAACTGAAAAACATTTCGGCCTTTAAGACATTACTTTTTAAAGCAAAAAAGGGAAGGGGACAACCACCACTGGAATTCAAATTGATATTTCAAGACTTTAATAGGAAAACGCTACAGAACGGTAAATGTTGTGCTACGTTGCTCAACATTTATTTGTACCCTTCACATTCTCACTGCCACGAATTGCCACCTTATTACCCACGGTCTGCTCCCGTACGGCCTCGTGGTTCAAGCGGTAGAGCGACGGAAGATCTGATCCGGAGGTCGTGGGTTCGAATCCCACCGAGGTCAAAGATTTTTTCTTTTCCTCGTGTGGTCTCTCATTTCCTTACTGGGGCTAACGCTCAGTGCAGGAAAATTTATGGGTTGACCTTAGTACTATAATTTACACACAAAGTTAATTCTCTGATTCCTTGTTGTTTTTAAATGTTGATTACAGTACGGTAAATGTTGCCAGTCCACAAAAAAAACATCATTTTTTGCTTGCTTCCGAAAGCAAAATTTGCAAATCTGCAAAAGCTGTCTGTCTGTTATACAGTGTTTATGTGAATAATTATTTTTAGCTGTCAAATTTCTCTGATAAATTTTTCTGTTTAATATAGTTTCACAAGAGAGAATGAGAGGTAAGAGAACAGATCCTCCATACATAGGCCTCTTCCAATGATATTATTAGTTCATCGCTATTTTAAAGACGATACCTGATTGGTCAGTTCAAACTGCGCGGTCATGGAAACTAAAATAAAAATAACCTTCACAGCATGGCCGCTAACTAATAATAGATTTCAAATAATTATCATGGGGTACGGGGTTCTGTTCTCTTACTTCATTTTCTCTTGAGTTTCATTATTT